>JBBGZY010000008.1:4187500-4520000 GCA_037952925.1 Lithobates clamitans | reverse complement strand
AGGCTGATGAGGAGCAAGCTGGGTCTTCCATCCTGGATGAACCGGATATGACCATCTGGAGTCAGGTAAATTATTTTAACAAATATTTACTGTACTAATATTAATGATGTTAACTGGATGTTATAATTGTCTCAAATAATTTGGCACTCCAAATTGTGTATACATATCAAATGATAGTAGTGGCTAAATATGTTTGGCACCTGCTTGAAATAATTAGGGTGTCTGATTAGACTCTTTTATTAAAGAGATGTATTCACATTGAATTTGCTAGTCATGAGAAGCAAACTGTGTGTCATTGATGAACCCAAAAAAATAAAATAAAACTATTGTCCTTTTTTTATACACAGGATGAGTCCATCCAGGAGGAATGTGGGGAAAGTGGCAGGCAGGAGGAGACCGGGCCCATGGACAGCCTGGAGGAGGCCGGATTCACCATCATCCTGGAGGAGGCTGGGCCCAGTGTCAGGCAGGAGGTGGCTGCTCCCAGTGAGGTGGCTGGGCCAAGTGAGGTGGCTGGGCCAAGTGAGGTGGCTGGGCCAAGTGAGGTGGCTGGGCCCAGTAGGAGCCTCACCCAA
The DNA here is from genome assembly GCA_037952925.1 of Lithobates clamitans. Classification (NCBI taxonomy): domain Eukaryota; kingdom Metazoa; phylum Chordata; class Amphibia; order Anura; family Ranidae; genus Lithobates; species Lithobates clamitans. The sequence goes on along the minus strand of JBBGZY010000008.1, from coordinate 4,519,425 downwards.
TCCCAAGTGCCTCCCCTCCACCTTCCCAAAAAAAGGGCCAGGAAGGGGATGGTCACACAGGACGCGTCCCTGCGCCTCATGCAACAGGCCACCCGGTTTTTAACGAGCCCCCCCGAAGCGGAAGAAGCCTATGGCTGCTACTTAGCCAGCAGGCTTCTTCAGATGGATTGGGAGCAGCGCCTCATTTGTGAGCGCCTATTTGGGGAAACAATCCATAAGGGGCTGCAGGGCACGCTAACAAAAAACACCCAACTACATGAGGCAGCCCCCCCCCCTCCTCCTCCTCCTCCTCCTCCTCCTCCTCCTGCCACAACTGAAACACCAGAGCCACAGCCTCAAAAGAAGGCTACAGGGAAGGCTGCAGGGAAGGCTGCAGGGCAGCGTGGAGGAAAGGCTGCAGGGAAGAGAAGAAAGTGATGACCTGGGTTCAGTCTGGTCTGACAGAAGACGCAGGCTGTTGTAGGACCACAGTCTGGGGACATCTAGATCATCTGCTGGTGCTGTTGATCTCTGGGATTCTTGGACCAGATTGTGCTCCCTCTTATATGGACTCCTCAAGATCCCAATTTTCTTGTACACCGACTTTTTCCAGCGTTGACTTCCTCTTTATTTTATTTTGACCATGAATAAATGGATCTTTTTTGAGTTTTGCAAAAGACTTTTATGTGTTTTCTTTTAAATCATTGATTTTACACACAATGTTAAATTAACAAGGGACAACAATCTCATTGAGTTTGAAAAAAACACACCAAAAATACATTACTAATGTTAAGAATGTTCAAGTGGTAAGTCTTGAAAAAAAAAATATACATAAACAAAAACGGTGCTTTGGGTTAACTTTATATAAAAAAAAAAAAATAATCACTAGAAAAAAAAAAAAAAAGAATAATGGGTTCTTTGTGGTAACTTTACAAACCTAAAAAAAAAAAAAAAAAATAAGGGAAAAAGTATTATTAGTATGGAAACATTGTTTATAAAAAGCATACTATATCATTCATGAGATCAAAGAGAAAAAGAATTCAGAAGACAGTTTGGGAGAACTCTGATTATGAACAGCAAAACACCTTCGTTCTTTAGAGCATTCGTAAAGAAGAAATAAAATGCGCTGCATTCAACGATCACAGATTTTGCAGCGTGATGAATGTGCTACCTACAATACGAACACTAGTTTTACTAGACCGAGTGCTTCCGTTTAGTTTTTGCTTATGAGCATGCGTCGTTTTTTTGCCCGTAGGACTAGCATACAGACGAGCGGACTTCGGGGTCCGTCGTAGTTACGACGTAGTTACGACGTAAGATTTGAAGCATGTTTCAAATCTAAAGTACGTCGGATTTGAGGCTAAAAAAGTACGTTGAAAGTCCGAAGAAGCCCACACACGATCGGATTACCAGCCAGCTTTAGTCCGTCAGCGTCCGTTGGACTTTTGTAGACGAAAAGTCCGACCGTGTGTACGCGGCATTATAGCTGCAAAGGGTGGGCCAACTCAATATTAAACCCTACGGACTAGGACTGGAATGCCATTAAAGTTCATGTATATGTAAAGGCAGGTGTCACAATACTTTTGACAATATAGTGTATGTTAACACAATGCAGGCTGGTGTGAACAGATATTTAAAGGTAAAAAAAAACTAACAATAACCTTCTCTTATATGCTTCCTTTTGGTCTGTTAACGTTTAGTTGAAAGCGTTTAGTTGATTCTGCTCAATAAGTGCAAAAAATTACCCAATGATCTCTCAGAAATTCAGAGCTGTTCTGTGCTCCATGTACTAAAGTTAATAATGCTGTAAATATTTATTATTTTTTTAAACCATATCTTTGGTTGATAAATGTGGGAATAGTCATGTTTTCTCATAATATATCTGTGCTTTTTTACTTTCTATGTAGTAGTACATTAGTTGGTACCAGTTCAGCAGGAATGCTGAGTGCATGGTCTTACATATAAAATATTGTCATGATGGAACATATAAAATATTAAAACCATGCTAGAAGTATTTTAGATAAATTATATTAGCAGCACAGTATGGCCCCTGAGAAGCCCATGATGACTTCCTTTTAGTAAAAAATACATTTAAAGCAGACTTACATTATGGGCAAAAAATGGAAATCTCTTCTCCTACTATAAATATATAAATAAATGTATAAACAATAAAAAAAAATATGTAAAACTAACAACTGGGTTCCTGCAATACTACATGAGAACCAAGCATTGTCCCTGATCGCAATAGATTCACAACATTCACATTTCCTGGGTGGAGCCAGAACATATTCCGGCCATAAACATTTGGTCTTGGGTCTGAGTGTTGGGCACAGGTGCTTTACATTGTAGGGTTTACAGTTCAGGGTAAAACTGATCAAACTATCGCTCTCATAACAGTAAAAATAAGTACGTATTCACTACACTAGACCTTCCCCTACCCCTATCCTGATGGACTTACAACCTTTACATACTTTGGGTGGAGTCAGGAGGCATCTGCCTATGCCATAAATTTGTTTTTGGTGTTGGAAGTTTTCCTCTGTGAGTTTAATTTGCAGGGCTTTCAGCTTAAAGAACAAGTGATAACTGCAGCCTTTGTGACAGCAAAAAAAAACAAACATATTCCCTACACTAATCCCCCCAACACTAAACCTTTCCTCCCCTGAACACTTAAGACCATACATAAACCCTAAAATGAACCCTTAACACCACCAACAATACACATTTAACCCATAACATGTTTCTTATATTTAGCCCTTTCAAACACTTAACTCGCCAACTAAAGTAAGTTTGTGGCACATTTACCTTTTTTTCTCTAAGTTTAATCCTAAAGTGTACTCTTAACACCTAACCTAAGACTGCTGCATACACAGCTTGTCTGGTTTTGTAAACCCTCTGAAACCTTATCATGCTGGACCCTTGGCGAAGGCATACAGCTCTATGCTCCTGGCGCTTTAAGAAACATATTCATGCCATGAGTCCTGATATGAGCACATGCATCCTTGTGGGAGCTCAGTGGGCACAGATGAGTGTTTACTAGCCACTGTGCTGTTTAAACCAATAAGAAAAAAAATCCAGACCTCTTTTAAATAGGCTGTAGAGTTATAGTATGTTTCTATGTTTATGCTGAGAGTTACATGCTCCTTTTTCTTTGCTTAAATGCTGGTTCTGTGAAAAACATTCTGCAGGCTAATAAAATAAATCAGTTAATGCTATACATATAGCACACTTCTATTTTACATATCTGAAAGAAAAGAAAATACTACCAGGAGCAAGAAATGATAAACTGCCATATGAATGATATGTTTTCCTTCTCTATAGCACTATTTGTCAAGCAGATGTTGTTATTCAATTTTGAGTGATAGAGACGATTCTGTACCTTTCAAAACCATCCATGGTAGATGAAAAGAGGAAAATGATTTAATGGCAGTATAAAAGCTAAAGATATGTTTTGATCAGGATCTGTGCTTCCTGCAGATGTTAGCGATGACTGAAAGCTCTATTCAGCTGTAAATTTCCCGAGGATTCTCTGGATGTTAACGCCGTGTCAGAGACATCGTTATGAAAATCCCGTAACGAGCTGCTTCTACCAATTATGGCAAAAAGGAAAACATTGAACAGCTAGAAAAGAAATATCTAGTGGTTAGTGCAAATCTAATCATTATAAATAGTGTGTGTTTTGAATGTTAAATTAGTCTCATCTTTGCATATTGAGCCTTATGCTGCAAAGGTTCTGGCATTAGCTGGAAAAATAGGCTACTGGACTAGATTCTGGACAAGGGGCCACATCCTTCAGGGATTCAGGAAGCATAACCCCTGATGCCAATAGAGGCTGATCCATTCCTTTCATTCTCTTATACTTAACTACATGCAAGAAAGAAAAAATCATGTTGTTTATCCACAACTTTCAGGCGTTTGCAGTCATAAAAACTGGGGTTGATTTACTAAAGTTCTTTTTGCAAGGGAATAGCTTAGTGAATAAGGTGAAGATTGCATGTAATTGGGTATTTTTTGCAAAGTGAATTTTCACCACATTTCACATCTCATCCTTGTTACTTCTTGAACATTTATTGACCTTTCACCTAATGAGGAAGGGCAACAATAATATAATGTGAAATTAAGACACGTCCATAACTTCTTTTGGCAGGTCTTGAGTCCATGTCTATGAGCGATTTTGTGGTAGTCATTTGTAGCAGCTGCAGAATGGTTCTCCTTAGCATTTAGGAAAGTCATATTGTGGTCAGTGAAAAGCATTTTGGATTGTTGGAGCTAGCTATAGAATAGCCAGTTTAGGAGTTACTCTTACTGACTTTTAAAATAAGGACACTTACCAGTCCAGGGTGCCCGTGCTGTCCTCACCCGAAGCCGACCCCTCCCTCAGCTCCGGATGGAGGTGCTGACATCTTAAGTAAGGGAATCAGAAAGTGAAGCCTTGCGGCTTGACAGCCTGGTTCCCTACTGCGCATGCGAGAGTCGCGCTGCGCATTCTGAGTGGTCCCTGCTGTCTTCTGGAACCTGTGTGTCTCCCAGAAGACAGAGGGGGGATGGAGGAGGGGCCGGACATGGCATAGATTGGTGGAGATACTGGTGCAATCTATGACCAGAAGTGGGAGCAAATACCTATATTAGACAGTAGGGATGAGCCGAACACCCCCCGGTTCGGTTCGCACCAGAACCCGCGAACGGACCGCAAGTTCGCACGAACGTTAGAACCCCATTGACGTCTATGGGACTCGAACGTTCGAAATCAAAAGTGCTCATTTTAAAGGCTAATTTGCATGGTATTGTCCTAAAAAGGGTTTGGGGACCCGGGTCCTACCCCAGGGGACATGTATCAATGCAAAAAAAACTTTTAAAAACGGCCGTTTTTTCGGGAGCAGTGATTTTAATGATGCTTAAAGTAAAAAAAAAAAAGTGAAATATTCCTTTAAATATCGTACCTGGGGGGTGTCTATAGTATGCCTGTAAAGTGACGCGTGTTTCCCATGTTTAGAACAGTCCCTGCACCAAATGTCATTTTTAAAGGAAAAAATCTCATTTAAAACTGCTTGCGGGTTTAATGTCATGTCGGGTCATGGCAATATGGATGAAAATCAGTGAGACAAACGGCATGGGTACCCCCCAGTCCATTACCAGGCCCTTTGGGTCTTGTATGGATATTAAGGGGAACCCCGCACCCAAATTAAAATAAGGAAAGGTCCCTATATACTCTGAACAGCAGTATACAGGCGGTGCAAACAAGACAGGGACTGTAGGTTTGTTGTTAAGTAGAATCTGTTTGTAATTTTGAACATTTTTAATGTGTTTAGCTCCAGCCAAAAAATCTTTTCTAAGCTTTTTGGAAAACATAGGGAAGGGTTATCACCCCTGTGACATTTGTTTTGCGTCTTTCCTCCTCTTCAGAAGATTTCACCTCACTTTTTTGTCCCAATGAAAAATGTTTTTTGAAAATTTGTGTTTTTTTGTGGAACAAGGATTGGAAAGCATCAGTGGAAAGGAAAAATTGTTTTCCCATATTAACTCTTACAGGAGAGAATTTCCCTTCCTTAGGGGTAGATTTCATCTCACTTCCTGTTGTCTCCTTCCGTTTGCAAGTAGGAGTCGTTTGTAAGTTAGATGTTTGAAAGTAGGGTCCTACCCTATATACTCAGCAGAAATTTGGGCCTTAGGTGTTGCTGTGGCCAAAACACTGTAAGCCCTCACAGGGCCCTGCTGTGAAATATTAGATCAAGAATTGTAATTACATGCTCCTGTTGAACAGGAGCTGAAAAATTAGGTCTTAGGCACTGGTGCTGGTGCCACAACACTGCAACCCCTCACAGACACTCTAGTTGGAACGCAGGAACGAGCCCTGCTGCAAAGTATTGCATCAAAAATTGTAATTACACGCCCCTGTTAGACAGGGGCTGAAAAATTGGGTCTTAGGCACTGGTGCTGGTGCCACAACACTGCAACCCCTCACAGACACTCTAGTTGAAACGCAGGAACAAGCCCTGCTGCAAAGTATTGCATCAAAAATTGTAATTACACGCCCCTGTTAGACAGGGGCAGAAAAATTGGGTCTTAGGCACTGGTGCTGGTGCCACAACACTGCAACCCCTCACAGACACTCTAGTTGGAATGCAGGAACAAGCCCTGCTGCAAAGTATTGCATCAAAAATTGTAATTACACGCCCCTGTTAGACAGGGGCAGAAAAATTGGGTCTTAGGCACTGGTGCTGGTGCCACAACACTGCAACCCCTCACAGACACTCTAGTTGGAATGCAGGAACAAGCCCTGCTGCAAAGTATTGCATCAAAAATTGTAATTACACGCCCCTGTTAGACAGGGGCTGAAAAATTGGGTCTTAGGCACTGGTGCTGGTGCCACAACACTGCAACCCCTCACAGACACTCTAGTTGGAATGCAGGAACGAGCCCTGCTGCAAAGTATTACATCAAAAATTGTAATTACACGCCCCTGTTAAACAGGGGCTGAAAAATTGTGCCTTAGGCACTGGTGGTGGCGCCCAGAACCAAAAATGTTCTTACAAGCTATCAGCGTGATGATTGAGGAGGAAGAGGATAATTACTCAGGGATAGTCACTCAGCATCAGCATAGGCAGTCTTTGAAGGGATCTGAGATTTCAAAAAAAATTATTCGGTTACATCTGCATCAGGTGCTTGGTAGCTGGTGGTGATCCAAGACTGATTCATTTTTATGAAGGTCAGCCGATCGACCGAGTCGGTGGACAGACGCACCCTGTGATCGGTTACCACGCCTCCAGCAGCACTGAATGTGCGTTCCGAAAGAACGCTGGATGCAGGACAGGCCAGTAGCTCAATTGCATACTGTGCAAGCTCTGGCCAGTGATCCATCCTCAAGACCCAGTAACCCAGAGGATTTTCGGTGGGAAAGGTGTCCAAGTCTGATCTTGCCCCTAGGTATTCCTGCACCATGTAAAACAGACGCTGGCGATGGTTGCTGGAACCGATCATACCTTGGGGCTGCGGACCAAAAAATTGTCTGAACGCATCGGTCAGACGGCCACCTTCTCCACCGCTCCTTCTTTGACTGACCGAAGCCTCAGCAACACGTTGTCCAGAAACAGGAGTTTGTAACCTCCCAGTCTCTGGGAACGCGTTGCACAGACCTTTCTGCAAGGCCTCCCGAAGATGTTTCATCCTCTGCTCCCTCTGCGATGGCAAGATAAGGTCCGCAACCTTACCCTTGTAACGTGGATCAAGGAGGGTTGCCAGCCAGTATTGGTCCTTCTCCTTGATACCACGAATACGAGGATCCTTACGCAGGCTTTGCAGGATCAGGGAGGCCATGCAGCGTAGGTTTGCTGAGGCATTCGGTCCGGAGTCCTCTGGGTCACTAAGGACAACAACGTCCGCAGCCACCTCCTCCCAGCCACGTACAAGTCCATGTGTTCCTTGGGACTGATCCCTTAAAGACTGCTGATGCTGAGTGCCAGGCTCCACCTCCATACTGACACAATCTTCCTCCTCCTCCTCCTCCTCCTCCTCCTCCTCGTCCTCTTCCTGTGTGATCGGCGGGCACGCAGGAACACTGTCTGGATAAAGGGGGCCTTGAGAGCTAAGGAAGTCCTCCTCTTCCTGCCTCTGTTCTGCCTCAAGTGCCCTGTCCATTATCCCACGCAGCGTGTGCTCCAACAGGTGGACAAGGGGGACAGTGTCACTGATGCATGCACTGTCAGTGCTCACCATCCTCGTGGCCTCCTCGAATGGTGACAGGACAGTGCATGCATCCCTGATCATGGCCCACTGGCGTGGGGAAAAAAAACCAAGGTCCCCTGACCCTGTCCTGGTGCCATAGTCGCACAGGTACTCATTGATGGCCCTCTGCTGCGTGTGCAGCCGCTGCAGCATGGCCAACGTCGAGTTCCACCTGGTGGGCATGTCACAGATTAGGCGGTTCTTGGGCAGGTTAAACTCCTTTTGGAGGTCCGTCAGCCGAGCACTGGCATTATATGACCGGCGGAAATGCACAGAGACTTTCCTGGCCTGCCTCAGGACATCCTGTAAGCCCGGGTACCTGCCCAAGAACCGCTGCACCACCAAGTTAAGGACGTGAGCCAAACAGGGCACATGGGTCAGTTGTCCCTGTCGGAGGGCAGAGAGGAGGTTGGTGCCATTGTCGCAAACCACCATTCCTGCCTTAAGTTGGCGTGGCGTCAACCACCTCTGAACCTGCCCCTGCAGAGCTGACAGAACCTCTGCCCCAGTGTGGCTCCTGTCCCCCAAGCACACCAGCTCAAGCACCGCATGGCATCTTTTGGCCTGCGTACTTGCGTAGCCCCTTGAACGCCTACGGAGCACCGCTGGTTCCGAGGAAGAGGCCATGGAGGAAGAAGAAGAGGAGGGGGTGGAGGAGAGAGGTGTGTCACAATCAGCATTTTGGAGGCGTGGTGGCGGAACAACCTCCAACACTACTGCACCTTGTCCTGCATCCTTCCCAGCTGCCAGCAGAGTCACCCAATGCGCCGTGAAACTTAAGTAACGTCCCTGTCCATGCCTGCTGGACCATGAGTCAGCGGTAATATGCACCTTACCGCTGACCGCCCTGTCCAGCGAGGCATGGACATTGCCTTCCACATGCCGGTAGAGAGCCGGAATCGCCTTCCGTGAGAAAAAGTGGCGTTTGGGTACCTGCCACTGAGGAACCGCACATTCCACAAACTCACGGAAGGGGGCAGAGTCTACCAACTGAAAAGGCAGCAGTTGAAGTGCTAGCAATTTTGCCAAGCTAGCATTCAACCGCTGGGCATGTGGATGGCTGGGAGCAAACTTTTTTCGGCGGTGCAGCAGCTGGGGCAGGGAAATTTGCCTGGTACAATCTGACGTCGGTGTACCCAAAGCAGATTGCCCATAAGTACTTGGCTGTGACACACCTAATTCTACACCTTCATTCCTCTCACTGCAGGTCGCAGAGAGGACTGAAGGTCTAGTGGGGTTGGAAATCTCAGCTGATGAGGAGCAAGGAGAGATCGTCTTTGTTCTTTGGTGTGGGTCTTTTAGATACGCTTGCCAACGAACTGCATGGCAGGTCAACATATGTCTGGTCAAGCATGTGGTACCCAAGCGGGAGATGTTTTGGCCACGCGAGATACGCTTGAGACATATATTGCAAATAGCAGCGGTGCGATCTGATGCACTCGTCTCAAAAAAGGCCCACACCAAAGAACTTTTTGAATAACGCGCAGAGACTGCAGCGCCCTGCACATGTGGAGCTTTGGGGTGTGATGCAGTCAATGTGCTGCCCTTAGGCTGGCCCCTGGAGGGCATCCTGCCTAGTTGGTGATGTGCCACCTCCTCCTCCTCCTCCTCCTCCTCCTCTCTCCTATCAGGCACCCACGTTGAGTCAGTGACCTCATCATCCCCTCCCTCCTCATCACTGGAGCAAACCTGGCAGTATGCTGCAGCAGGGGGAGCATGACTGCCAGATTGCTGTCCTTCTTGGGCACCCCCTCTGTCCGTGCTCATGTTACTGCCTTCATTGAGCTCAGTATCATCATCAGAGCCTTCCAAACGCTGGGCATCCTCCTGGAGCATGTACCCAACACTGTGGTCAAACAGTTCGAGGGAATCCTCAGGAGGACATGGTGGGGCTAGGGAAGGAGTCACTGATGACATTGAGCTGAGGGAAGAGGCCGCTGCTTTGCCAGACAAAGCACCCTGGGCATGGGTGAGAGAGGATGAGGAGGATGAGGACGGCTTGGTCATCCACTCGACCAAGTCTTCCGCATGTTGCGGCTCAACACGGCCAGCTGCCGAAAAAAAGGCCAAGCGTGTCCCATGGCCACGTGCTGATGAGGATGCACCGTCTCCACGACCAGCACTAGACACAGAGCCTGCTTGCCCTCTCTTATTGGCTTGTGACTGTCTGCCTCTCCTTCTTGGCCTTCCAGACATACTAATGGCCTGTAGCTGCACTAAGCTGGGATAGAACACCTGTAATTTTCTTCAGGTAGCTTTATATACTGTAACCAGACAAGCCTGCCTGTCAGTAGGAAGATAACAGGAACGGATCTAGCTGAACACTGTGAGCAGGACGCACTGCACTGAATGTAAATAGCAGGAACGGATCTAGCTAAACACTGTGAGCAGGACGCACTGCACTGAATGTAAATAGCAGGAACGGATCTAGCTGAACACTGTGAGCAGGACGCACTGCACTGAATGTAAATAGCAGGAACGGATCTAGCTGAACACTGTGAGCAGGACGCACTGCACTGAATGTAAATAACAGGAACTGATCTAGCTGAACACTGTGAGCAGGACACACTGTACTAAATGTAAATAGTCTAGCTGCCTGACCGTGGTACTAATAGGATCAAAAAGAACACCTGTAATTTTCTTCAGGTAGCTTTATATACTGTAACCAGACAAGCCTGCCTGTCAGTAGGAAGATAACAGGAACGGATCTAGCTGAACACTGTGAGCAGGACGTACTGCACTAAATGTATATAGCAGGAACGGATCTAGCTGAACACTGTGAGCAGGACGCACTGCACTGAATGTAAATAGCAGGAACGGATCTAGCTGAACACTGTGAGCAGGACACACTGTACTAAATGTAAATAGTCTAGCTGCCTGACCGTGGTACTAATAGGATCAAAAAGAACACCTGTAATTTTCTTCAGGTAGCTTTATATACTGTAACCAGACAAGCCTGCCTGTCAGTAGGAAGATAACAGGAACGGATCTAGCTGAACACTGTGAGCAGGACGCACTGCACTGAATGTAAATAGCAGGAACGGATCTAGCTGAACACTGTGAGCAGGACGCACTGCACTGAATGTAAATAGCAGGAACGGATCTAGCTGAACACTGTGAGCAGCACGCACTGCACTGAATGTAAATAGCAGGAACGGATCTAGCTGAACACTGTGAGCAGGACGCACTGCACTGAATGTAAATAACAGGAACGGATCTAGCTGAACACTGTGAGCAGGACGCACTGTACTAAATGTAAATAGTCTAGCTGCCTGACCGTGGTACTAATAGGATCAAAAAGAACACCTGTAATTTTCTTCAGGTAGCTTTATATACTGTAACCAGACAAGCCTGCCTGTCAGTAGGAAGATAACAGGAACGGATCTAGCTGAACACTGTGAGCAGGACGCACTGCACTGAATGTAAATAGCAGGAACGGATCTAGCTGAACACTGTGAGCAGGACGCACTGCACTGAATGTAAATAGCAGGAACGGATCTAGCTAAACACTGTGAGCAGGACGCACTGCACTGAATGTAAATAGCAGGAACGGATCTAGCTGAACACTGTGAGCAGGACGCACTGCACTGAATGTAAATAGCAGGAACGGATCTAGCTGAACACTGTGAGCAGCACGCACTGCACTGAATGTAAATAGCAGGAACGGATCTAGCTGAACACTGTGAGCAGGACGCACTGCACTGAATGTAAATAGCAGGAACGGATCTAGCTGAACACTGTGAGCAGCACGCACTGCACTGAATGTAAATAGCAGGAACGGATCTAGCTGAACACTGTGAGCAGGACGCACTGCACTGAATGTAAATAGCAGGAACGGATCTAGCTGAACACTGTGAGCAGGACGCACTGCACTGAATGTAAATAGCAGGAACGGATCTAGCTGAACACTGTGAGCAGGACGCACTGCACTGAATGTAAATAACAGGAACGGATCTAGCTGAACACTGTGAGCAGGACACACTGTACTAAATGTAAATAGTCTAGCTGCCTGACCGTGGTACTAATAGGATCAAAAAGAACACCTGTAATTTTCTTCAGGTAGCTTTATATACTGTAACCAGACAAGCCTGCCTGTCAGTAGGAAGATAACAGGAACGGATCTAGCTGAACACTGTGAGCAGGACGTACTGCACTAAATGTATATAGCAGGAACGGATCTAGCTGAACACTGTGAGCAGGACGCACTGCACTGAATGTAAATAGCAGGAACGGATCTAGCTGAACACTGTGAGCAGGACGCACTGCACTGAATGTAAATAGCAGGAACGGATCTAGCTGAACACTGTGAGCAGGACGCACTGCACTGAATGTAAACAGCAGGAACGGATGTAGCTAAACACTGTGAGCAGCACGCACTGCACTGAATGTAAATAGCAGGAACGGATCTAGCTGAACACTGTGAGCAGCACGCACTGCACTGAATGTAAATAGCAGGAACGGATCTAGCTGAACACTGTGAGCAGGACGCACTGCACTGAATGTAAATAGCAGGAACGGATCTAGCTGAACACTGTGAGCAGCACGCACTGCACTGAATGTAAATAGCAGGAACGGATCTAGCTGAACACTGTGAGCAGGAAGCACTGTACTGAATGTAAATAGCAGGAACGGATCTAGCTGAACACTGTGAGCAGGACACACTGCACTGAATGTAAATAGTCTAGATAGAAGATAACAGGAACGGATCTAGCTAAACTGAATACAGTGTATATATATATATGCAACACCTGGGATGCATATATATACACAATACACTGTAAGTGCAGCTAACTGACTGACTGTTCTGCCTAATCTATCTAACTCAAATCAAATGACACTGTCTCTCTCTCTCTCTATCGCTCAGCACACCGGAACACACACTACACAGGGCCGCCGTGCAGGCGGCCTTATATAGTGTGGGGTGTGTACTAAATCCCCTGAGCCATAATTGGCCAAAGCCACCCTGGCTTTGGCCAATTACAGCTCTCTCTACTGACGGCGCTGTGATTGGCCAAGCATGCGGGTCATAGTGCATGCTTGGCCAATCATCAGCCAGCAATGCACTGCGATGCCGCAGTGAATTATGGGCCGTGACGCGCCACACGAATTTGGCGCGAACGGCCCATATCGTTCGCAATTCGACGGACGGTCGAACAGCCGATGTTCGAGTCGAACATGGGTTCGACTCGAACACGAAGCTCATCCCTATTAGACAGGTATCTGCTCCCCCCTGAAAGGTGCCAAATAGGGATGAACCAAACACCCCCCGGTTCGGTTTGCGGCAGAACATGCAAACACACCAAAAATTTGTGCGAACACGTGAACCCCATTAAAGTCTATGGGACTCGAATGTGAAAAATAAAAAGTGCTAATTTTAAAGGCTAATATGCAAGTTATTGTCATAAAAAGTGTTTGGGGACCCGAGTCCTGCCCCAGGGGACTTGTATCAATGCAAAAAAAGTTTTAAAAACGTCCGTTTTTTCGGGAGCAGTGATTTTAATAATGCTTAAAGTGAAACAATAAAAATGAAATATTCCTTTCAATATCATGCCTGGGGGGTGTCTATAGTATGCCTGTAAACTGGCGCAGTTTTCCCATGTTTAGAACAATACCACAGCAAAATTATATTTCTAAAGGAAAAAAAGTCATTTAAAACTGCTTGCGGCTGTAATGTAATGTTCCCCCCCAGCCCATTACAGGGCCCTTTGGGTCTAGTATGGATATTAAGGGGAACCCCGCACCCAAATATAAAAAAGGCGTGGGGCCCCCAGGCCATTATATACTCTGAACAGCAGATATACAGGCGGTCCCTGGGTTACAAACAAGATAGGGACTGTAGGTTTGTTGTTAAGTTGAATCTGTTTGTAATTTGGAACAGGTACATTTTTTAAGTGTAGCGTCAGCCCAAAAATCAATTTTTAAGCTTTTTGGATAATATAGGGCAGGGTTATCACCCCTGTAACATTTTTTTTTTTGCTGTCTGTGCCCCGTTCAGAAGATTTTACCTCACTTTCTGTCCCAATGACAATTGGATTTTGAAAATTTTTGGTTTTTAGGGAAACAAGGATTGGTGATATAGCATCAGTGGAGACACCTTTTTCCCATATTAAATCTTACAGGAGAGAATTTCTCTTCCTAATGGTAGATTTCCTCTCACTTCCTGTTGTCTCCCTCCGTTTGTAAGTAGGAGTCATTTGTAAGTTGGATGTTTGAAAATAGGGGACCGCCTGTATATACTATACAGCCTGCCTTATACACTCTGTGGAAAATTGGGCCTTAGGTGTTGGTGGTACCAGAAAACTGTAGGTGCTCACAGTTACTCTTGGTGGGCGCTGGAACGGGCCCTGCTGTGAAATATTATATCAAGAATTGTAATTACATGCCCCTGTTAAAAGGGGGCATAAAAATTGGGCCTTAGGCAGTGGTGGTGGTGGTGGTGGTGGCACAACACTGTAAAGCCCCACAGATACATTTGTTGAGCACAGGAACAGGCCCTGCTGTGAAATATTAGATCAAAAATTGTAATTACGTGCCCCTGTTAAACAGGGGCAGAAAAATTGGGCCTTAGGCAGTGGTAATGGTGCGACAACCCTGCAACCCCTCACAGATACTCTTGTTGAGCGCAGGAATGAGCCCTGCTGTTAAATATTTGTTCAAAAATTGTAATTACGTGCCCCTGTTAAAGAGGGGCAGAAAAATTGGGCCTTAGGCAGTGGTGGTGCCACAACACTACATCCCCTCACAGATACTTTTGTTGAGCACAGGAATGAGCCCTGCTGTTAAATATTTGATAAAAATTGTAATTACGTGCCCCTGTTAAACAGGGGCAGAAAAATTGGGCCTTAGGTAGTGGTGGTGGTGCCCTGAACCAAAAATATTCTTATAAGCTATCATCATGAAAACTGAGGAGGAAAAGGATAGTCACTCAGCATAATAGGATAGACACTCAGCATATGCAGTCTTCAAGGGATCCCACATTCATAGAAAAATCAATCGGTTACATCAGCATCAGGTGCTTGGTAGCTAGTTATCCAAGACTGATTCATTTTTATGAATGTGAGCTGATCAACAGAGTCTGTGGACAGGCGCACTCTGTGATCGGTTACAAAGCTTCCAGCAGCACTGAATGTGGGTTCAGAAAGAACGCTTGATGCAGGACAGGCCAGTAGCTCAATTGCATATTGAGCAAGCTCTGGCCAGTGGTCCATCCTCAAGACCCAGTAACCCAGTGGATGTTCTGGTGGAAAGGTCTCCAAGTCTTATCTTGCCCCTAGATATTCCTGCACCATGTAATTCAGACGCTGGTGATGGTTGCTGGAACCAATCAGACCTGGGCACTGAGGACTGAAGAATTGCCTGAAGGCATCAATCAGCTGGCCACCATCTCCACCGCTCTTTCTGTGACTGAACGAAGCCTCAGCAAAACGTTGTCCAGCAACAGGAAATTGTAACCTCCCAGGCTCTGGAAATGCATTGCACAAACCTTTCTGCAAGGCCTCACAAAGATGTTTCATCCTCTGCTCCCTCTGTGAAGGCTGGATAAGTTCTGCCACCTTACCCTTGTAACATGGATCAAGAAGGGTTGCCAGCCAGTAATGATCCCTCTCCTTGATACCACAAATCCTAGGGTCCTTTTGCAGGCTTTGCAGGATCAGGGAGGCCATGCAGTGTAGGTTTGCAGAGGCATTTGATCCTGAGTCCTCTGGGTCACTAAGGATCACATGATCCTCAACCACCTCCTCCCAGCCACGTACAACTCCATGGGTTTCTGGGGACTACAAATGATCCCTTGAAAACTGCTGCTGATGCTGAGTGTTATCCTCCACCTCCATGCTGACACAATCCTCCTCCTCTTCTTCTTCCTGTGTGATCAGTGGGCCTGCAGGAATACTAGTATCTAGATAAAGGGGGCCTTGAGAGGTAAGGAAGTCCTCCTCTTCCTCCCGCTGTTCTGCCTCAAGTGCCCTGTCCATTATTCCATGAAGCGTGTGCTCCAACAGGAAGACAAGAGGGACAGTATCACTGATGCATGCACTGTCACTGCTCACCATCCTCGTGGCCTCCTCAAATGGTGACAGGACAGTGCATGCATCCTTGATCAGTAGCCACTGGCGTGGCAAAAAAAAGCCAAGCTCACCTGACCCTGTCCTGGTGCCATACAGGTACTCATTGATGGCCCTCTGCTGCATGTGCAGCTGTTGCAGCATTGCCAACGTTGAGTTCCACCTGGTGGGCATGTCACAAATGAGGCGGTTCTTGGGCAGGTTGCATTCTGTTTGAATGTCAGCCAGCTGAGCACTGGCAATGACCAGTGGAAATGACCACAGACTTTCCTGGCCTGCCTCAGGAGATCCTGTAAGCCTGGGTACCTGCTCAAGAACTGCTGCACCACCAAATTCAGGACGTGAGCCAAACAGGGAACATGGGTCAAGTGTCCCTGTCAGAGGGCTGAGAGGAGGTTGGTGCCATTGTCACATACAACTATTCCTGGCTGAAGCTGGCGTGGCGTCAACCATCTCTGAGCCTGCCCCTGCAGAGCTGACAGAATCTCTGCCCCAGTGTGGCTCCTGTCCTCTAAGCAGACCAACTCAAGCACCTCATGGCAGCTTTTTGCCTGAGTGCTTGCGTAGCTTCTTGAACGCCTACGGAGCACTGCTGGATCAGAGGAGAAATCTGCAGAGGAAGAGGCCATAGAGGAAGAAGAAGAGGAGGGGGTGGAGGAGAGAGCTGTGGCAGAATCACCACTAGCATTTTGGAGGCGTGGTGGTGGAACAAGCTCCAACAATACTGAATCCTGTCCTGCATCGTTCCCAGCTGCCAGCAGAGTTACCCAGTGCGCCATGAAAGAAAGGTAACCTCCCTGTCCATGCCTGCTGGACCAAGAGTCAGCAGTAATATGCACCTTACTGCTAACCGCCCTGTCCAACGAGGCCAAGACATTGCCTTCCACATGCTGGTAGAGAGCAGGAATGGCCTTCTGTGAAAAGAAATGGTGTTTGGGACCCTGCCACTGAGGAACCGCACATTCCACAAATTCACGAAAGGGGGCAGAGTCTACCAGCTGAAAAAGCAGCAGTTGCAGTGCTAGCATTTTGGCCAAGCTGAGCATGTGGATGGCTAGGACCACATTTCTTTCGATGGTTTAGCAACTGGGGTAGGGCAATTTGCCTGCTAAAATCAGATGGAGGTGTACTGATAGCAGATTGGCGCCAGTACTTGGGACACCTATTGCTATATCTTCATTCCTCTCAGTGCAGGTTTCTGAGAGGACTGGAGGTATAGTGGGGTTGGAGAACCCAGCTGATGAGGAGCAAGGAGAGGTCCTCCTTGTTCTTTGATGTGGGTCTTTTAAGTGCTGTTGCCAACAGACTGCATGGGAGGTCGTCATATGTCTGGTCAAGCATGTGGTGCCCAAGCAGCTGCTGTTTTGGCCACACTTGATACGCTTCAGACATATATTGCAAACAGCAACGTTGCGATCTGCTGCACACGTGTCAAAAAAGGGCCGCACCAAAGAACTTTTTGAAATATGTGGGGAGTCAGCAGCGCCCTGCACCTGCTTAGCTCTGCGGTGTGATGCAATAGGGTGGCTGCCCTTAAGCTGCCCCCTGGAGAGCACCCTACCTTGTTGGAGATGTGCCTCCTCCTCCTCTCTTCTATCAGGCACCCAAGTTGAGTCAGTGACCTCGTCATCCCCTCCCTCCTCGACACTGGAGCAAACATGGCAGTATGCTGCAGCTGGGGGTACATGACTGCCAGTTTCTTGACCTTCTTGGGCACCCCCTCTCTCTAGGCTGACGTTTCTCCCTTCCGCAACCTGGGTACCACCATCGGAGCCTTCAAATCACTGTGCATCCTCCTGCAGCATGTACCCGACACTGTGGTTGAATAGTTTGGGGGACTCCTCCGTGCATGTTGGTGGGGCTAGGGAAGGAGTGACTTGACATGGAGCCAATGGAATAGGTTGCTTTAGCAGCTGCATTGGCAAGCAAACTACTCTGAGTCTGGGTGACAGAGGATGAGGAGGGCTTTGTTATCCATTCCACCAACTCTTCTGCATGTTGTGGCTCAATAATACTGCCAGCTGCAGGAAAAAAGGACAAGCGTGCCCCACGGCCACGTGCTGAGGATGCACCGTGTCCACAACCAGCACTGCAGACACAGAGCCTGCTTGCCCTCTTTTAGTGGCCTGTGAGCATCTGCCTCTCCTTGGTGGCCTTCCGGACATGCTGTAAATTTTGTTTAGCAAAAAAACTACACTGTATTGTGTACTGTGTACACCACCAGGAAAGTAGTAGCAACTGCACTAGGGGTCCATGGTACTGTGTACACCAACAGAAGTTTAATAACAACTATGGGTACACTGTATGTATTGTGTACACCATCAAGAAAGTAGTAGCAACTGCACTAGGGGTACACAGTACTGTGTACACCAACAGAAGTTTAATAACAACTATGGGTGCACTGTATGTATTGTGTACACCACCAGGAAAGTAGTAGCAACTGCACTAGGGGTGCGCTATGGGTGTGTACACCACCTGAAGTATATTAGAAACAGTACACCAGGAACAGCCTGCAGTCAGATATAGCTAAACTGGATACAGTGGATATATATATATATATATATATATATATATATTAAATACACTGCAGCTAACTGAATAACCTGCTTGCCAGAAGTATATTAAAAAC
This sequence comes from Lithobates clamitans, assembly GCA_037952925.1. Taxonomy (NCBI): domain Eukaryota; kingdom Metazoa; phylum Chordata; class Amphibia; order Anura; family Ranidae; genus Lithobates; species Lithobates clamitans. Next base: position 4,501,035 of record JBBGZY010000008.1, on the reverse strand, counting down.
AGTACACCAGGAAGATATAGCTGCAAAATATAGCTAAACTGTATGCAGTGGATATATATATATTTATGATCGTGGCCCTAAGACCGAGACAAATGTGGATCACATAAACACGTGACAAGACTCACAACATAAATAGACCTGAGGTGTGGCTTTTAGTCATCTAGTAGGTATGGCAAGAAAAGGGGCCATACCCAAGATAAGTAATGGATGATTGTGGAGGAGAATTTGCTGAGAAGTGCTGTAAAAAGGGGAATGGGAGGGAGGGTATTGTGCACTGAAACTGACAAAGAGGAAGGGGAAGTGGTCAGCTTAAATACCCTCCGGGCTCCTCCCATAAATTCAGGCCAGCACACTGGCCTTCTAACTTATGGTCGTGGCCCTAAGACCGAGACAAATGTGGATCACATAAACACGTGACAAGACTCACAACATAAATAGACCTGAGGTGTGGCTTTTGGGCGTCTGGTAGGTATGGCAAGAAAAGGGGCCAAAAATAACCAGGTAGGGAAGTATCTTTATTACCTCTAACCTCATTGAGTGAGCTTGAAGAAAGGGCCATCTTGAGGGAATATATATCTGGTAAAGCAGGCAGACTTTCACCTGCCTAGCTTCTTGGTCACATGGTCTGGTACTCCGTGCTGAGATGTGGCTGAGGCTGCACTGATCCAAAGGAATATCCAGAATACCACCCGGGGTCTAGGCCTAAGTTGACCAGTAGGACCCAAACATGTTTAATAAACTGATTTCCACTCAGGGGGTTGACCTGAAAAGGGAGTAACGGGCTGGAGACTGGCTGGCTGGGTAGGTGAAAGAGCAGACGGTCAAAAGATTGTTGCTGGGCACCAGGCGCTGCTGGTTCGAAAGAAGTTGATATCCACTCCAGGTCCTGTTTGTTGCATTTTGGAGACCGTAAGATGAAGGACATAGTGGCTTGGATATTGGCCAGGTACAGCTTGATAGTGATATGAGCGAGAGCCAGCTGATATGAGTGAGAGCCAGCTGTGTGTGACAATAAGATATAAAGGCTAGGACATGAGTGACGTCATCTGCTGTGGTTCCGGGACAAGTGGCAAGGAACCTACGGTAGATATGCCAGGCATTGCGATAAGCCTTTAGTGTGTTGCTAGACAGTGAGTGGTTGATGAGCCGGGTTGCATTGGCAAGGTGTGGCTTCAATTCATTGTTAGTTGAGACCAAGGTGGGATAGGAGTGGATGATGGGTCGGCCCTGGGTTCCTGCTGGAAGAATGAGATAAAATTGAATCAGGACAGTGCATCGGCTGCGGCATTGCACTTGCCAGGGATATGCTCACAGTAACTGTTAAATTTGGTGATGTACTGATAATTGCAGCAGTCAGCACAGGAAGGATATGATGGGGAGTGACTTGGATCTACCCTTATTAATGATGTCAGCTGTAGCCTGGTTGTCTGTGGTGAAGAGCTCTGTCTGACCTGTCCACGTGTGGCCCCAGACTTGGGCTGCTGCCACGATGGGGTACAGCGCAAACAATGACGAAGATCGAGGGAAACCAGGAATCAGGCAGATTTTCAGGGGCCAAGGTCTGACGAATCAGTGATGGCCAAAAATTGCAGCAAAGCCGGTGGAGGCTGCAGCATCTGACTACCTGGGGCAACTGAGCTGATACTGAGGGAAAAACATTGATATGCCGTTCCAGTTGAAGAGGAATGCGTCCCATATAGCCAATTCTGCTATTGCTGCTGGGTCTAGTCTGAGGACTTGGTCGGGTCCTGCACTTGGGCGAGAAAGACTAAGAGCCATGAGATGAACGACCGCCCCTGAGGAATAGTTCTCATAGCGAAATTGAGCATCCCTATCAAGGATTGCAGCTGTCTTTTAGTACACTCCTTGATCGGCTAAACACCTGAACGACCAACCTAACACAAGCTAATTTGTCAGAAGGCAGGCTAGGCTGCATGGTGTGCGTATCCAGGACGATGCCTGAGAAACTTATGAAATGTGTTGGGCCTTCCAATATGTGTTCATTGAGATTGTTGAAGACCTCTCTTAGCTTGTCTAGATCTACTGGGGGGTATCTCCAGGTGTTCGATGAGCAGAAAGTCGTCCAGATAATGGATAACCCCGTGACACTGGGCCTGGTGTGACAGGTTCAAGTGAGGGACTGGGTGAAAATGTCAGCTTTGTGGGCGACGTGGCGAAAAAAAAAAAAAAAAAAGAGTTCCGTGTCTGTGAGGCTCCAGTCAGAGCTGATCTGGAACTGGGCAAGTCTCGCTGCTGCTTTGGCTGAAAACGACTGATGGTAGTCATAGAAGGCAAAACCTCCATATTTGTAAGTAAGATCTGTCACTGCATGAAGGTATAAGTCCAGCTCCTTCCTCCTGCTGAGGGTGGCTGAACAAAGTATGTCTCTGAACATCCCGAAGGCCAGGGCGAACTCAGTGACTGACAGCTTACGACTGAGGCTGGGGTCTCTCAACTTGACAACCACTGAGACATCCCCCCAGGCGTATGATTTGTTGTCAGCCAAGTCATGGACTGAGATGAGCAGGGATGCCAATTGACGTCTTTGCCCTCCAATATATCCTCCCAGCTGGTAGGGACAAGATGAGCGGGGAGGACGATAGGTGCAGGGCCTAGTGTACCTGCAGAAGGAGAAGTTGTCATTGGGACCATGACGGGGTCAGGGAGAGTCATGGGTGGGCGAACTTTCAAAGGCATGACTCTGGTCTGGACGTACGAACTGTTGTGGCTAAGGGGGAGACCAAAGAGTGCAGCTGGGCCCTGTGGATGGATTGTAGGGATGCCTGTTGGACCCAACTGCAGCTGGCAAGAGGAGCCTGAAAAGCTCTGCCTTCCTGGCCATAGCAGGAAAGGGAATATCTCTGTGACTCAGCTCAGCTATGAGTTTGGGGATGTTCCGTCCCCTGAGGGACTGCAGGCAGCTGCGCTCTGAGCCCACTTGGGGGTGTAACAGAGGGACAGGTGTGAAGTCCTCGCTCCCAGCCTGCGACATGGCTCCGGCCAGAAGACAAAAGGGGGCGGGGTGCTCATATTTAGAGGAGTCATAGCCATAGGATAGAGAGCGGAGTGGTAAAGAGAAAACTCAGAGAGGAGGAAAAAAGGGAGAAGTACAGAAAAAGGAATGATAGGCATAGACAGGAGCTGACAGAGTTCTGTTGTGCAGAACTTATGTAGAGTGGAAACTTAGAAAACTCAGAATAGTGCGTGGCGACCGAGGTGGGCCAGGAGGTGACTGGCCAGATAACCGATAGCTCGGGTGCCTGTCTGTGGCAAGCACAAACCTGAAGACCAGAACCCCAGGGCGTACTGGGGTGAGAAGTAGAAGTCTGGTACGGCCTACGTAGGAATGTTGCGGTCTGTAGGGGGTGACATGTTCTCGGCCTGCTAACACTTGCACTGCCAGCAAGCCTACTGTTAAGCGACCTTGTCTGCGAGGGGAAGGGTCGCCCTTCGAAAACAGAGTGTCATGTATAGACATATGTGACAGAACTAACGCCTGGAGATCATGTCCAATGATGTATGTGAAGTAACGGTATAGTGAAAGGGTGCTGCAGAATGTTGTGATAGAAAAGCCCATGAACTAGGCCCTGACTGATGCTCTAGTAGCGGGGTCCTGGTTAGGATCGAAACTCGGTCGACCGGGAACACCTGCAGTAGGGGTGACTTGAGTGCAACAAGATTTCTTTAGTCCCCCTGAGCCATGATTGGCAAAAGGCACCCTGCCATTGGCCAATTATGGCTCTCTTAGGTGAGGGCGCTGTGATTGGCCAAAGCATGCAGGTCATGGTGCATGCTCTGGCCAATCATCATACAGCAATGCACTGCGCTCCCGCAGTGCATTATGGGTTGTTACGCGCCGCTCAATTTTGGCGCGAACGGCCCATAATGTTCGGTTTTTGACGAACGGGTGAACAGCCAATGTTCGAGTCAAACTCATGTTCGACCCGAACCGAAAGCTCATACCTAGTGCCAAATGTGACACCGGAGGGGGGAAGAAATCCGGACAGCGGAAGTTCCATTTTTGGGTGGAGCTCTGCTTTAATGACCATAGCACACCAGTGATGAAGCTGCAAAAACTCTGTACTCAGCTAAAACAGCAGAGAAAACAATTGCAAATTTGAAAATATTAAATATCTCTGCTACAAAGGTGTTGGTGTATTCTGGTCTTTAGACAATTGTAAAGGAAAGAAAACATATTAAATACTAGTAACCTGTTGATTGGATTGCACTTTAGACAATACAATGTATAATATTATAATATGTCTGTTAGAGACAAGTGACTGCAAAGTGGTGGGAGCCCATAGCTTTCCCTACTGAATCAATAAGTAAATTGGTGCCATGTAAGTCTGACCACTCATGTAGCAATTACATTCATTCCCAAATAGAGCTTCTTAAAATTGTATTTTATAGCATTCAATGTACAAAAAATGTGATAAACTTCTTAAACTGAAGTTAAAGACCTTTCAGTTTAGAGCTTCCAATAAGGATATATTGTATGCCACATATATAACACAAATCATCAGCTATAACTTTGCTGTTCCTAGCACAAGTTGTAATATGTAAGAGGAAAACTGGTTGGTTGCCTGGAAAGAATCAAAGGGTGTTTTTTAGTCAGGCATTTCACATGTCAAGCCCATTGAATAAATTGCTGTGTGGCTAATATCAAACCAGACAAATCCCTTTTCCTTTTTTAGTATTATTCTAAATTATATCAGCTTTTTATAATGTTGTGGTTTTGTAACTTACAAGGTTAAAGCCCCATACACACTATTAGATTTTCTGCAGATTTTTGTCTTCAGATTTACCAAAACCATGTAGTGCAAGGGTCTGCCTGTTTGTATACAAATTGAAACTCTTAAGGTATGACCTCATATTATATTATATGGTTTTGGTAAATATGAAGACAAAAATCTGCAGAAAATCTAATAGTGTGTATGGGGTCTAAAGGACATAGAAAATATGATTAGGCTAAATCAAAGTTACATTTCACCTTTCTTTGCTTTACTTCTGACAGGTTAAAGTGGAACTCAATTGTATCTGAGCACCACCAATTGAAAAGGCTATTTAAATAATTTTTTAATATTCAAAGCAAGTACCCCCATCCATCCATGTCTCCATGTTTTATTTTGCTGAGAAATCACTGTGAAAACACCACCTCCCCAGCATTTCTTTTCCTTACTTCCAGGAATCCATCTGCTCAAGCATGCAGAAAGAAGGGTATGCTTAGCTGATAAAGCAACTCCTCCATATGAAAGAAAATGCCCATGAAGATTCCTGAAATTTATGACATAATTTTGGCCTAGGCCAGAAAACAGGAAGCAACTGAAAAAATGCAGAAAAAGTTTAAAATATAGCATACCTTCCTATCTGTTTACTAATGCTAGCAGCATAAGGATTTAAAATTGTTCATGCTGATTAACATTAGTTCCACCTTAAATCGCAAGCTGACTAGAGATAAGCAAATTAGGGTAGCGTCCCCCAACAGAAATCTCCAATGATAATACTGCTTCTCAGCTTTCAGAGAGTAGTGGGAAAAGTATAGCCACCCTCTGTGGTGTAGGCGGCCGATTAAGGAATAAGTACACAAGTTATAAAGATGTAAAACCACTCTTGTGGTCTTTAGAAAATATTCAATTTTGGCAGGTGATTCATCTGACCAGTAGCTAATCTGACCAATATCTAAAACGTCAATATTACTTTTAGGGGAAGTTTCCCTCTTACATTATAGTTTTTATTTAAAAAACATTTTGTTAATCTATATGTATTAATTAGTCCAGTGTACTGTATGTTGTTACTCTGTGTACAAGTAATAAGAAAGTAATTGTTTTCCTTTTCTATCAAATGTAAAGTGTTAACAAATATATTTTAAATTATATTTGATATAAAATATATATTATATATATATATATATATATATATATATATATATATATATATATATATATACATAGTATATATTAAAAAGGTCATGATAATAGCTTCATTGTTCAAGCCAGGGCTTGTCATATAGCAAGTCATTGTGGCGTTTGTTGATACTGACACTGTGACATTAAGAGAACATTGGTTATATTGGGAGGTCACCAAACACTGCACGTAAGTAATGGAATTGCATCTGGGTCGCACCTAAGGGTCATCCAGAGAATCATAGAAAAAGCCACACAGTAAACTCTTTTTATGGAGTAATATAACACAAGCACATCTGGAGCAGCTCATTGAGAAATTAGAATAAATATCTTCAAACTGCTTGTTAAATCTAGGTGTTTGATTCAAGTTCAATGTCTTGTGTGGCTTTTGGCAGTGTCTACCCTGGTTATATAAAATGTGCATTACTCAGCTGCACAGCGTCTGCTTGTAGATCTAGGACTGAGGCCAGTGCTGCCGCTTCAGTCCCATATGAACACAGGTGTTTCTTTCATTAGCGCAGGTGATTTTGTCAAAATGACTCATCCGATGATTGATTGACCTACTCTCATGTGGTAGCATTATGGGAATAAGCAAAGCTTTAATAGCCACATTCATTAATATCATGTGATAGATATAAAGGCGAGGACAGATGTGAGAAAAAAGTGTTAAAAATAAAATCCCTTTTTTGAATTACCAATGTTTTCTAAAACAAAAGAGCAATTCCAGTTCAATGGCTTTTAAGAAGTTTATAGCTCTCTGCTCCATGTTTTATTGCTTTTAATTATGAATGAATAAAACTGAACAATTCAATTTTTAAAAATTCCCATGAAAATGGGAGATTTCATCAAAGTTGTGCTGTTTAACTAAATGCTTTAAAATCAATGGGGAGGGTTAAGTTAGGGTGGTGTCTGGTGGTTAGTAAGGGTGCAGTGGACTTTAAATGGCCTATGAAGTTAACAGGAAGCTTTTTTTTATCCTATATTAGTCTGTGACATAGATTTTTAGCCAATCTACTCTCAGTGACCAGACAAATTAAGTTCTTTAGTCCCTATATATTCCTCTGGAGGATTGACCAAAGGTGCAAACAATAATAGCTTGGTTGCAAAGTCCTACCATGACAGTTAGACGGCTATAAAGACACAAAAAAATATCAGATTCTGACCAAATCCATGCAATATATCTTTAAGGTTGAGTTGCAATGTAACAATGAAGGATTAATACCTTCTATTTTTAGTTCACGTTGATGGTCCTGAACTAAGATATGTTTCTTTTTTTTATTGCTTCTCGGATTTTTAAATAACCATGTTAGGCCTTATGCACACAGGGCATCTATTTAAGCCCCCTGAACTCCAGAACTCCTGGCAGAAAAAAAAGCTTCAGAAAAATACGGTAAAAGCCACATATTGCACAAGCATTTGGGCATTAATGTGGTTTATTGGTCATAATAATAATTTATTCTGGCCATTGTAATGCATTTCTGCTAGATGCTGTATGCGTGTTTAGTTGCATTTAGGTGCGTTATGTGTTTTTCTGCTCTTCAGCTCCTCATCTGAACATGCCTTTGGTGTTTTTTTTCTTCTTGTAAATGCTCCTCTTCTAATACTCCTGTAAATGCCTATGTGTGCATGGACATAAAGGCTCACATAGAGGTGCTTTTTCAGGTTGAAAAAAAAAAAGGTCTGGTTCTGTGACAGCGTTGTTTTTTAAGCTCTGTTTTCTGTGAGAATGCAATTAAAGCCTTTATTTGTCAGATGTTGCTTTTTTATAATAGTATCACAAAATGTTTATATGGCTGTTCAGATCTTTATATATAAATTAAAAAGTAAATGATTTAAATTGCAATTATCCTTTATCTGACTGACCAGCTACATATCCATGTAGTTGCTCAATGAGCAGACATTACATATTCAAAACAGGACCTAATGTTTCAGAGATTCATATTCTACTATAATTATATGGTTCAATGCAAGTGATTATATCTCTTCTTCAGAAACGGCCTGCAGAGTTTTGGTTTGCTGGCTTCTCATAATTTACTGCCTTGGCATAATAGGCCAGTCTTGCTGGGGAAAAAAAAGATGATAAATGACACTGGCTAGGATTCATAGATTTATTAAATTTCTATCAAACAGTGCAACAAAAAAATCTGCTTAAGTTAGAAATGGGCTCAAATTTTTTAATCAAAATTCATGAGTCCTGATGCTTGGTTCAGTAGGTCCACGGAAGGCTTGAATTGAAGACTGATTAAAGAAAATAAAAGCCTTATTTGAAGTAATTTTTCAATGACAGCTTTTAATTGGATGTTAAATCAAACTCTTATCTGCCTCTCTACAGATAGCACATTATATAAAATACAGTTGGTGGCAGTGCCAGTGTAACCGATACACTGAATAACAATTGACTTTTTACTTTTCACCAAAAGGATCAAGTGAGTGCAGTTGTCACCCTGTCAGAAATTAACGATGGAAATGTATGCTTAAGTACCAGAGTTTGATGTGCAGACGTTTTAGATCACTGCGGGATGTATTTTCTGCTTCAAGGTTAACAACTGCTTACTTTACATAAGAGCTTTGTTATTATAGAGATTATCATTAGTTAACGTAATATTGTCTCACAAGTTTTAATAAAACCAGTGATTAGAGAGTCTGAGTGTTGTTCATAGATGTCCATTTTGGTGGTGAAATCAACATGCCAAAAGATATCTCTTGTTTGCTGGCTACTGTCTGCACAAAGTGGGCAACCAATCTTTTTTTTAAGTCTGTATTTTCTACAGCAACCAATAATTAAATGGTATTCCATTTTAATCCCAGGTATTTTTTTGTTAGTATTTTTTTAGCTTTGCCACACTTTGAAAGACAATTACTAAGTCATGCAACACTGTACCCAAATTAATTTTATATTATTTTTGTAGATAGAGTTGTTTTTTTGGTGGTACTTAACCACTTCAGCCCCGGAAGGATTTACCCCCTTCCTGACCAGAGCACTTTTTACAATTTGGCACTGCGTCGCTTTAACTGCTAATTGCGCGGTCATGCAATGCTGTACCCAAACGAAATTTGCATCCTTTTCTTCCCACAAATAGAGCTTTCTTTTGATGGTATTTGATCACCTCTGCCGTTTTTATTTTTTGCGCTATACAGGGAAAAAGACCAAAAATTTTGAAAAAAAAATGATATTTTTGTTCTAAAAAAAATCCAATAAACAAAATTTTAGTCATACATTTAGGCCAAAATGTATTCGGCCACATGTCTTTGGTAAAAAAAATGTCAATAAGTGTATATTTATTGGTGTGCGCAAAAGTTATAGCGCCTACAAACTAGGGTACATTTTCTGGAACTTACACAGCCTTTAATTTATGACTGCATATGTCGTTTCTTGAGGTGCTAAAATGGCAGGGCAGTACAAAACCCCCACAAGTGACCCCATTTTGGAAAGTAGACACCCCAAGGAAAATGCTGAGAGGCATGTTGAGCCCATTGAATATTCATTTTTTTTGTCCCAAGTGATTGAATAATGACAAAAAAAAAAATTACAAAAAGTTGTCACTAAATGATATATTGCTCACACAGGCCATGGGCCTATGTGGAATTGCACCCCAAAATACATTCAGCTGCTTCTCCTGAGTATGGGGATACCACATGTGTGGGACTTTTTGGGAGCCTAGCCGCGTATGGGGCCCCGAAAACCAATCACTGCCTTCAGGATTTCTAAGGGCATAAATTTTTGATTTTACTCCTCACTACCTATCACAGTTTTGAAGGCCATAAAATGCCCAGATGGCATAAACCCCCCCCCAAATTACCCCATTTTGGAAAGTAGACACCCCAAGCTATTTGCTTTGAGGCATGTTGAGTCCATGGAATATTTTATATTTTGACACAAGTTGCGGGAAAGTGACAATTGTTTTTTTTTTTTTGCACAAAGTTGTCACTAAATGATATATTGCTCAAACATGCCATGGGAATATGTGAAATTACACCCCAAAATACATTCTGTTGCTTCTCCTGAGTATGGGGATATCACATGTGTGGGACTTTTTGGGAGTCTAGCCGCGTACGGGACCCCAAAAACCAAGCACCGCCTTCAGGCTTTCTAAGGACGTAAATTTTTGATTTCACTCTTCACTGCCTATCACAGTTTCGGAGGCCATGGAATGCCCAGGTGGCAAAAAAAAACCCCAAATTACCCCATTTTGGAAAGTAGACACCCCAAGCTATTTGCTGAGAGGCATGGTGAGTATTTTGCAGCTCTCATTTGTTTTTGAAAATGAAGAAAGACAAGAAAAAAAATTTTTTTTTTCTTTTTTCAATTTTCAAAACTTTGTGACAAAAAGTGAGGTCTGCAAAATACTCACTATACCGCTCAGCAAATAGCTTGGGGTGTCTACTTTCCAAAATTGGGTCATTTTGGGGGGGGGGTTGCCACCTGGGCATTCCATGGCCTCCGAAACTGTGATAGGCAGTGAAGAGTGAAATCAAAAATTTACGCCCTTAGAAAGCCTGAAGGCTGTGCTTGGTTGTCGGGGTCCCGTACACGGCTAGACTCCCAAAAAGTCTCACACATGTGGTATCCCCGAACTCAGGAGAAGCAACAGAATTTATTTTGGGGTGTAATTTCACATATTCCCATGGCATGTTTGAGCAATATATCATTTAGTGACAACTTTGTGCAAAAAAAAAAAAATTGTCTCTTTCCCGCAAGTTGTGTCACAATATAAAATATTCCATGGACTCGACATGCCTCTCAGCAAATAGCTTGGGGTGTCTACTTTCCAAAATGGGGTCATTTGGGGGGGTTTTGAACTGTCCTGGCATTTTATGCACATCATTTAGAAGCTTATGTCACACATCACCCACTCTTCTAACCACTTGAAGACAAAGCCCTTTCTGACACTTTTTGATTACATGAAAAAAATATTTTTTTTTGCAAGAAAATTACTTTGAACCCCCACACATTATATATTTTTTTAAAGCAAATGCCCTACAGATTAAAATGGTTGGTGTTTCATTTTTTTTTCACACAGTATTTGCGCAGCGATTTTTCAAACGCATTTTTTTGGGAAAAAACACACTTTTTAAAATTTTAATGCACTAAAACACACTATATTGCCTAAATGTTTGATGAAATAAAAAAGATGATCTTAGGCCGAGTACATGGATACCAAACATGATATGCTTTAAAATTGCGCACAAATGTGCAGTGGCGACAAACTAAATACATTTTTAAAAGCCTTTAAAAGCCTTTACAGGTTACCACTTTAGATTTACAGAGGAGGTCTACTGCTAAAATTACTGCCCTCGATCTGACCTTCGCGGTGATACCTCACATGCATGGTGCAATTGCTGTTTAAATTTGACGCCAGACCGACGCTTGCGTTCGCCTTAGCGCGAGGGCAGGGGGGACAGGGATGCTTTTTTTTTTTTTTTTTTCTTTATTATTTTTTTGCTTTTTTACCTTATTTTTAAACTGTTCCTTTCATTTTTTTAAAATCATTTTTATTGTTATCTCAAGGAATGTAAATATCCCCTATGATAGCAATAGGTAGTGACAGGTACTCTTTTTTGAAAAAATTGGGGTCTATTAGACCCTAGATTTCTCCTCTACCCTCAAAGCATCTGACCACACTGACCACACCAAGATCTGTGTGATAAAATGCTTTCCCAATTTCCCAATAGCGCAATATATCATTTAGTGACAACTTTGTGCAAAAAAAAAAAATTGTCTCTTTCCCGCAAGTTGTGTCACAATATAAAATATTCCATGGACTCGACATGCCTCTCAGCAAATAGCTTGGGGTGTCTACTTTCCAAAATGGGGTCATTTGGGGGGGTTTTGAACTGTCCTGGCATTTTATGCACATCATTTAGAAGCTTATGTCACACATCACCCACTCTTCTAACCACTTGAAGACAAAGCCCTTTCTGACACTTTTTGATTACATGAAAAAAATATTTTTTTTTGCAAGAAAATTACTTTGAACCCCCACATATTATATATTTTTTTAAAGCAAATGCCCTACAGATTAAAATGGTTGGTGTTTCATTTTTTTTTCACACAGTATTTGCGCAGCGATTTTTCAAACGCATTTTTTTGGGAAAAAACACACTTTTTAAAATTTTAATGCACTAAAACACACTATATTGCCCAAATGTTTGATGAAATAAAAAAGATGATCTTAGGCCGAGTACATGGATACCAAACATGATATGCTTTAAAATTGCGCACAAATGTGCAGTGGCGACAAACTAAATACATTTTTAAAAGCCTTTAAAAGCCTTTACAGGTTACCACTTTAGATTTACACAGGAGGTCTACTGCTAAAATTACTGCCCTCGATCTGACCTTCGCGGTGATACCTCACATGCATGGTGCAATTGCTGTTTACATTTGACGCCAGACCGACGCTTGCGTTCGCCTTAGCGCGAGGGCAGGGGGGACAGGGATGCTTTTTTTTTTTTTTTTTCTTTATTATTTTTTTGCTTTTTTATCTTATTTTTAAACTGTTCCTTTCATTTTTTTTAAAATCATTTTTATTGTTATCTCAAGGAATGTAAATATCCCCTATGATAGCAATAGGTAGTGACAGGTACTCTTTTTTGAAAAAATTGGGGTCTATTAGACCCTAGATTTCTCCTCTACCCTCAAAGCATCTGACCACACCAAGATCTGTGTGATAAAATGCTTTCCCAATTTCCCAATGGCGCTGTTTACATCCGGCGAACTCCAAGTCATAAAATGCTCATAGCTTCGGGTTTCTTAGGCCATAGAGATATTTGGAGCCACTCTGGTCTCTGATCAGCTCTATGGTCAGCTGGCTGAATCAACGGCTGCATTCTCAGGTTCCCTGTTGAGACAGGAGAGCCAGAGAAAAACACGGAAGACGGTGGGGGGGGGCATTTCCTCCCACTGTTTGTAGAAGCAGTCTAGAGGCTAATTAGCCGCTAGGATTGCTTTTACATGAAAGCCGACCGCTGGCTGAAAAGAATGATACCAAGATGATACCTAAACCTGCAGGCATCATTCTGGTATAACCACTCAAAATCGTGAATGGCGTACCTGAAGACAAAAAAATGGTTAACAATAAAGCACAGTAAACGGTAAAGTATAAAAAATTGCATACCTGAAAAGCAAACATTGCAGAATAGAATACAGTAAAAAAAGAGCAGAACAATAGAGAGAATAGAGAGAGAGAGAACAATAAAACGACAACTATTTTTTTTTATTTTAGATTTTTGTTTGTTTTTTTTTACACTTTTTTTTGTAACTGTAACTTTTATAACTGTAACCGGTTCCAGGTTCGGGTCTCTCAAAATGCTATGGCATCTTGGGAGACCCTGTGAAAGTGTGCCTAGTCTGTGCAATGCTGTACCCTACGCTAATACTCAACTAGTGAATGGTAGCGTTCAAAACATTCACCAATGCAAAGACCAGGATTGTCAGGACAGGAGGGACAATAATAGCGGGTGTCACGCCTATATCAGCGCTTACTGCAGACACAACATCTTTTTTGTGGGGTTCGTTGGATTGGGGTACTCGGGAGGACATAAAGAAAATGCCTCTCATGCAGCCAACTGCAATTGGTTGGGGATGTGAATGGGGGAAGTACGGGTGCTGCAGAAGTGGTGGGTTCCCAATTAGGATTGGCGAATGCAGCAGGAAGGGCATTATGGGCACGACGGGCCTGTGTTTGTCTTTTTGGTGGCAGCGGGTCACTACTTGTGCTTGCCACCTCACCAGCTTGAACTGCACTTATGGGACTCGCCAAGTCACCAAGTGTTACTGCAGTGCTGGTTTGACAACGACCGGAGTGTACTAGGGCGCTGGTGCTTGCCAGTTCACCAAAACGCTACCAAAAAAACTGTTAGCGATCGCAGGGATCAGGCCTGACTCTGCAAACGCTGCAGTTATGCGTTTAGTGTTTTGTAAGTGACAGTGATCGATCGATACTGCACTTGGGTGGGCTGGGCCGGGCCAGGCGGAGGGGCAAAACGCAGGTGCTAGCAGGTATCTGGGCTGATCCCGCTAACACTGCGTTTTTGGGAACCCTAAACTGCTGGGGACGCCAGTATAGATCTGATCAAATCAGATATTGATCCGTTCAGATACTATACCACTAAGGGAGGTGTACGGTGCGTGCGTGGGTTTTAGCGGTACTGGCACTAATCTGACGCTGCCTGGGGCTGGTGCTTGTCAGTTCACCAAAACGCTACCAGAAAAACTGTTAGCGATCGCAGGGATCAGGCCTGACTATGCAAACGCTGCAGTTATGCGTTTAGTGTTTTGTAAGTGACAGTGATCGATCGATACTGCACTTGGGTGGGCTGGGCCGGGCAGAGGGGCAAAACGCAGGTGCTAGCAGGTATCTGGGCTGATCCCGCTAACACTGCGTTTTTGGGAACCCTAAACTGCTGGGGACGCCAGTATAGATCTGATCAGATCAGATATTGATCCGTTCAGATACTATACCACTAAGGGAGGTGTACGGTGCGTGCGTGGGTGTTAACGGTACTGGCGCTAATCTGACGCTGCCTGGGGCTGGTACTTGCCAGTTCACCAAAACGTTACCAAAAAAACTGTTAGCGATCGCAGGGATCAGGCCTGACTCTGCAAACGCTGCAGTTATGCGTTTAGTGTTTTGTAAGTGACAGTGATCGATCGATACTGCACTTGGGTGGGCTGGGCTGGGCCGGGCGGAGGGGCAAAACGCAGGTGCTAGCAAGTATCTGGGCTGATCTCGCTAACACTGCGTTTTTGGGAACCCTAAACTGCTGGGGACTCTAGTATAGATCTGATCGAATCAGATATTGATGCGTTCAGATACTATACCACTAAGGGAGGTGTATGGTGCGTGCGTGGGTGTTAGCGGTACTGGCGCTAATCTGACGCTGCCCGGGGCGATGCATATCACCGCCGGGCGATCAGGGGGCTAAACCTTTATTTGGTAATAAACGGCGGGTGCCCTGACACTATAAAAAATAAACTAACCAGCGTCAACCGTAACGGTTACACGGTGATCAGTGGTGAAAGGGTTAACTAGGGGGCAATCAAGGGGTTAAAACATTTATTATGTAGTATATGGGGGTCCCTGTCGCTATAAAACGCTGACGGCGAACCTAAATATTTACGTCCCTAACTAGCGGAACCAGACTAATACAGCGATCAGAAAAATGATCGCTTAGTGACACTGGCAATGGGGGGGTGATCAAGGGGTTAAAACTTTATTAGGGGGGGTTAGGGGGGTACCCTAGACCTACAGGGGGCTAACCCTAACTGCCCTACCACTTCTAACTGTCACAAACTGACACCATGCAGTAATCAGAAAAAACAAAAACACTGCTTGGTGTCAGTGTGACAGGGAGGGGGAGGGGTGATTGGGGGGGATCGGGGGTGTAAAGTATGCCTGGCATGTTCTACTGTGTGTGTGTGTTGTGCACTCACATGTCTTCTCTCCTCGGCGCCGGAACGGAAACTGTCGAGCCGAGGAGAGATGACATCACATCCTCTGCCTCTATGTACTATACAGAGGCAGGGGATGTTTCTCATTGGTTGGGAGCGATCGCGAGGGGGGGGCACGATCGGATGGCCTCCCCCTCATCTCTAAACGTTCCCAGACAAATGCCGACAACCGCTGGCACCGGGGGGGGGGTCCAATCGGACCCCCCGCCCGCGGGAAGGCAATCACGTACCAGGTACGTGATTTTGCCTGCCTGTGCCACTCTGTTCACGTATATATGCGTGAGGCGGTCGGCAAGTGGTTAACCACCACTGAGTTTTTTTTAATTGTTTATTTTTGCTATATGCAGGGAAAAAGACCAAACAGTTTGAAAATACAAAAAAATATGTTTTTTTCTTAGTTTTTGTTATAATATTTTGCAAATAAATAATCTATCTTGATACATTTAGGCCAAAATGTATTCTGCTGCATTTCTTTGGTAAAAAAATAACCCAAATCGGTGTATATTATTTAGACTGTGTGAAAGTTATAGAGTCTACAAACTATAGTATACAGTTGTGCTCATAAGTTTACATACCCTGGCAGAATATATGATTTCTTGGCCATTTTTCAGAGAATATGAATGAAAGCACAAAAGATTACATACCCTGGTGATTTTGGTCTGATAACAGGCACACAAGTTGACACAAAGGGGTTTGAATGGCTATTAAAGGTAATCATCCTCACCTGTGATCTGTTTGCTTCTATCTACTGTAGTGTGTGTGTGTATAAAAGGGTCAATGAGTTTCTGGACTCCTGACAGACCCTATCTTCAAGGAGGCACTTGAAGAACGATGGGCTGCATGGTCGAGTCGCGAGAAGAAAGCCATTACTATGCAAATGCCACAAAGTATCCCGCTTACAATATGCCAACCAGCACAGAGACAAAAAGAGTAAACACAGTTGATTGATAATAAATGGTTTCAGCCAAACACTAACCAGGCATGAAAGAAAAGTTTTTGTGTTATCATTTATATTCTCTGAATAATGGCCAAGAAATCATAAATTCTGCCAGGGTATTTAAACTTATGGGCACAATTGTACATATTTGAAAATCAATCCTGATGTACTGATGGCATATCTCATTTCTTGAAGCCCTAAAATGCCAGGACAATACCCCCCAATACCCCCCAAATTACCTATTTTTGGAAAGTAGGCAGTCCAACGTATTTGGTGGCTCTACTTGGCTAGCATTCTACTTGGCTCTCAAGTAGAATACAAAGAAGAAAATTGACCATACTGGAATGGATGTGTTTCCATGCTCAGAGTTTTCAGTTAGAAATAGGAAAGCTGGGTGACTGGCAGGAACACCAAGTATTTCACACAAAGGAAGCAATGCAAAGAGAGCAGGATACTTTTTCATACAAGGACATGATGTAAAAGATGCATATCAAAAATAGGAAATGTTGGGGTAATATACATTTCATGGGTGTAACTATTTCCTGCCCAGTCACTGTACATATATGGCCTCACAGGGCATGCACTGTTCAATGGACTTAAAGACAAAGTACACTTGTTCTTTTTTGCTGTGACCTAAACCAGCCTCTTGTCCTTCTTACCTCAATCCAGTGGCTACACCCTCTGGTGTTTGTTTATCTCCCGCACCACAGGTATCATTCTCCTTGTGGTCTTTTGTAAGGCCATCTCTCTTCATCTCCAGGATGAGGACACAGCACTAAAGAATTGGGATGTATTACGCAGGCGGGGGCCAGGAGAGTGAGACCTGTGGCACTGCATGTAAACAAGCAGCAAAACAGGGGCAATGAGACTGAGTCAAGTATGTATCTGTGGGAGGGTGGGTTAGTTTAGGTCAGGGCAAAGGGGCAAAAATTATATGTATTTAATATTATAGAGCTTGTTCACACCACAATTTTTGTGTTCCGGGTGCATTATTGCATACATGTTTACACATTTTCTGAATGCATTTTATATGCGTTTTCAATGCAGTCCAGTGCATTTTTTTTTCTTGTTTTATTTTGACATTTGGAAAAATCTTTATTTTCATTAGGACACTGTGCATTCTGGTGCAGTCTGATGCATTTACAACCATGTAGATGCATTCTCGATGACAAAAATGCAACAGGTTGTCCTTTTTTTTAAAGCACTGGAACTGACTGCACTGATGTGAAGACATAGCAAACACTGTGCAGGCAGTCTGTTTAAGGCTTAAAAATGCACTGAAAAGCATCTGGTGTGAACCAGCTCATAAATTGGTTCTAAAGGCTTAAAAGTTATGTTCACCTTTTCAGGCAAAATTTCACTTTTCATAATAAATAATAACCTTTTCTAATGCCCTTTCTGCTCAATCCATCTCAATGTGTTTGTATCTCACTTATCTCGCCCATGAAAGCGTTCAATGTTCACCTATCTATTTGAAATAAAAAAAAATGCTTTCTACTTCCATTACTTCCTGTAGATCATCTCCCATCATGCACTGCCTTAGTGAATCACAGAATAGGTGTGTATCACCACTCTGGACCACAGCTGCCTCATTACTATACCACCTCTTGTTTTATTTCCACCCACTTTCCGCCAATCTGATTGTACAACCTCCTTTAGAGCTACCATCAGCTATGTAGGGCATAGCTGATTGTATGGCAGTCCATTTCAATATGCTGCACTACACATGGCAAAGTAGCTCATGTGACATTTTGGCTTTTTGCAGTTTGCACATTTTTAAATTATTTAGCAGTGTTTGATGCTTGTTTTTTTGTGTAGCAAAATGCATGTTTGCTTATGCATTTGAGGTGCTGCTAACAATTAATGGCACAGAAAGCATGACTAGTTCATTTTAGGTGTATACGGGTAGCTATACACTGTACAATCTCTGTACAATCTCCTTTCGATTTACCTATCTATCCAATTACTCTGTATCAAATCAGGCAGGCCCTTTGCATTCATAGTTGATGGTAGATCAAAAGGAGATTGTACAATTAGAGTGTATAGTGTATGGTGAGCCCTGCCCCCCGCTCCCTCGTCACTGGCTTTGATTGACATCCCTGGGAGCCAATGGCTTCCAGTGCCCCAGCAAAGCCAGCGAGACCCGGAAGTGAGGGGAGAAAACATCTGCAGATATGCACGACGCTTAATCGAATGAGGGCTTAGGTAAGTAAAAAGAGGGGTGGGGGGATGCTGACACTTAAACATTTATTACCTTAATGCAAGGAATGCATTAGGGTAAACTTTATTTAGGCTTTACAACCACTTTGATTGAAAAAAAGAAAGTGCCTTTTAATAGCACTTTAAAGTGCACTTATACTTTACATTAGTGGGTTTTTCCATGTTAAGGGTGAATTCCACTTTGTATCTTCAATTGCAAACAATTCAAAAGTGTTAAAACTATCAATTTGTGATTAAATGTTCTTAAATAAATAACATTTTAAGGATATAGCAATACTGCAGCAACATTTTTAGCAGACAGATTTCAGTGCAATGTGAAACAGAGAAGCACATTTTTGAAGTGTATCTCTAGCCAACAGGGAAGGGTTAAAACCTCTGCCTGTTTATTATTGCTATCTACCTCCCTGCTGGGGAGATTCAGCCTCTCTATTTAGGCCAGAAAGTGATATGACATTCAAACTTTTAAACTTGTTACAAGAAAGTGCAGTGAACTGTTTCATCTGTGGGCATCTGTTTCTGTGACAAATAGCTAAGTGGGAATTGCCCCTCTTTGGAGAGATTTCCTCTCACTTCCTGTTGTGCCCTTAAGACGTGGAGTGAAGGAAAATTTCCCCTATGGGACACAGATAACAAAAATGGCAGGGGCTCTAGCTATATCCTATTTGATTACAAAAAAAATAAAAAAAACAAAGAGAAAACTTAGGAACATTTTTGATATGCACTTTAATCTATTTACAAGTACATAATGCATATGAGCTGCAGAACAGTGGGTGGACCTAGCATGCTACAGCCACACTTTTGCGTCACTGTGTTGTTCTGGGGCACCAATTGAATGCATCCTAGAACTGGGACTGAGTTGTCTCCGGAGATAGGGAGACAGTAGAAAGGGCTCCCAATTTACATTGCTGTGCAGCCAACCACAGTGAACAAATGAATGCAAACCCCTCCTACAAGACCCTGGCATCATGTCCCACTTAATGGGCTGGCTCCCAACTGTGGCAAAGGGTTAAAGCTACCAATCAGGCAATATGGAATTAACCTAGAGTAGCAAAACACACTTAAGAAAATAAAAATAAGTATTTTTTTCCTGTTGTCACTGTATGTTTCTTTTTGACAGATCCAAAAGTTGGATCTGCCATGAAGTGCATAATACATTTATACCCTCTGTTCTGTTTTCCCAAAGAAAGCAGTTTGAACCTTGCAATAGTTATATTCATGATGTCTCACTTATAGTAGCAGCTAATTAAAAAACAGACCTTTAGAACACTCTGCAAAAATAAAAAAAAAGATTGCTATAATATGTCACATTTTATTTTACGGATCTTCTTTAAAATAAATAAGAAGTTTTGCACTGATTGCATAGTTTATGTTGCAGAACGAAGGCAAAATATAGTGTTACTGAGGAAGATATGTTTCTAATTATAACTATTGAATTATACTATTTTAATTGACTACTAAAATGCTGAATTTGAGATACTGCCAAAAGGCTTTTAGTGAGAATTCCATTGAACAAAGTCATTGCACTATAGTTACCAGCTGCATGACTTTAAGCTACAGCTTCCGGAAGAATTTAAGAACTTTCACATAGCATGTTGTTTAAAACTGGCCCATTACATTGTATTTCTAACACGTATAAATTGTAGCTGGCATAATCTATATGAGGAGAGTCAGTACAGCTTTCTAATATTACTGATTTCTCTTAAGGCGTTGCACTTTCTTTTGTATAATGCAATATAAATAAGACTACAAAATTAGATCTAGAAGTAGCCTTCCAGTGAGCGCATAATGGTCTTACTAAATGTGAATATCACTTAAAGAAGAAGTAAAGTCTTCCTTTTTAATTGTACCTACAGGTAAGCCTATAATAAGGCTTACCTGTAGGCACTGTAAATATCTTCTAAACTAAACCGACACTGATGTCATTGGAGCATGCGCTCTGAAGAAACGGCCACCCGTGCCGTCTCTTCAGAGCCCTGTGCTGTGACCAGCAGCTTCCACGTGAATGCGCTCTGAAGAAACGGCCACCTGTGCCGTTTCTTCAGGGCTCTGTGCCATGACCTACGCCTTCAGCGTGCATGCGCTCTGAAGAAACGGCCACCCGTGCCATCTTTTCAGAGCCCTGTGCCATGACCGGCGGCTTCCACGCGCATGCTCTCTGAAGAAACGGTCGCCTGTGCTGTTTCTTTAGGGCTCTGTGCCATTACTGGCATCTTCCGCGCGCATGCGCTCTGAAGAAACGGCCGCCCGTGCCATTTCTTTAGGGCTCTGTGCCGTGACCGCCATCTTCTGGGTGCATGTGCAGGAGTGACGTCATCACGGTTCTGGCCAATCACATCGCTGGATCCCGCAAACCCAGAAGAAACACCAGGGAAGATGCCAGCCGTCTCAGCGGCATGTGGGCACTGCTGAGAGAGCTTTGTTCTAAGGTAAGTTTTTCATAATGAGCTAGTATGCGATGCATACTAGCTCATTATGCTTTTGTCTGACAGGTTTTTATTACATTTTTTTAATAGGGCTTATAACTTCTTTAATGAATATTTGTTTCACTAGCCTAATGGATATATATATATATATATATATATATAATTGTAATCTTGTTGTGATGCTTTAGAAATCACATAATGATGATCAATATGATCAACCTTAAAATAAAGGGGTGGGCAGGAGGGGCAGCTGCCCTGGGCACTCATGAGAGGTGGGGATGTCTTCACAGGGAGACTGGGGGAGTCTCCATCCCAGTCGATGCCTAATACTGAGAAACGTGCCAGGTGGAGCTGTAGGACCTGACGTCACCACGCACCAGCTAGCTGGCTTGAGCCGTGGCTGTTGAGTCTCTTTGAATATACCGCAAATTGTTTTTATGTGGATGTCAGTTGCTCCTCAAATGGAATAAAGGAACTTTGATTTTTAGCAATATTGAACCATGAAGTCTTCTTTCTTCCTTTTTTAAATACACCTTACGAGCGAACCTACCCTGATAAGGGTCCCACAAAGTATACCGCAGCATTTGGAACAGCACTTGGAACTGTCAGTGGAGGAGGGGATCTGGAGATTGGATTAATGTGTGAACATACCATCCCTGCTTGAGTGATCCCTCCTGTGTGTGCCTATACGATCTCCATAATTAGAGATCCAGCAGATCTGGTAAGCGGCCCTCTGATCTTTATTATTCCTTGGCTGTTTCTGTGGAAATATATAGTGAACAGAGCAATTGTGTTTTCTGCTGAAGGGCTCAGTTCTACGGATTTACATGGAGTGACACTTGCTATGGACTTTTAATTTAACTTCATTGTGGCATTTTTGCATTTCATTTACTTCAAATGTTAACTGTACTTTTAAAACACATTAGTGGTGACTTACTAAATAAGCAGACGGTGTAAGTAAAGATATGTTGTAAATGAAGTGACGCCTTCAGGTAGAAACAAAATCCTGTTTTAATAATTTGTGTGTGATTGGATATTTAAAGTGTTCATACCTTTGCTTTATTTGTTAAGTTAGGTGAACTTTCACTTTTGAGAGTGGATCTTAAGACTCCTTTCACACTGACAATGGGGCGCGTTAGTGGTAAAGCGCCGCTAGTTTTAGCAGCGATTTACCGTTGTTTCATTTGTGCTTTTCGGTCACTAGTGGGGCGTTTTAACCCCTGCTAGTGGGCAAATAAAGGGTTAAAAGTGCCCGAAAATCGCTTTGGCAGCGGTGCCTATTTATTTCAATGGTGGAGGACCGCCCCAAAGATGCTTTTTCTAAGATTTTTCTAATGTCCTGCAAGAGCACCGCCCCAGAGTGAAAGCACTTGGGCTCTCACACTGGGGCTGCAGGGGAAGTGTTTTTATTTTTAGCCCAAAAGCACCTGAAAAACGCCCCCGTATGAAAGGGGTCTTGGTAAACATTCTGTTCTATTTTAGTAAATAAACCAATTAGGTTTTTAAATGTTTTCATGAAACACCAATCATCCAAATATAACCTCTCCTTACTTACCTTTTCTTTGATTGTGGTCTAGCTGTCATAACAGACACGGACCAGAGTGAGGCCTCGTTCACACTGGGCATACAAAAGCTGCTTATACAGGTGTATGACATTTTTTTCTTTCAGCCTGTAGAAGCAACTTTATGTTAGCCTATGCGTCCATGCACATATGGATGTCATATTTGTGGATGAGCGTTTACAGGGCAAAAAAATATTGACAAGTGCATTTTTTTTTGGGATGAACTTTCGAGCAGAAAAAACTCTTGACGCACCTAAATGCTCAAAAATATGACTAAACTCTGTGTTTAGGCACATCAAGCATTTTTAAATGTATATTTATTCTAGTGTTTTGTGAAAAAAGCTTATAAACACAAACAAACATAAACGTGCCTAAACACGTGTACAATATGCTCCATAGCAGCGTTTTTTCTGCTGCTTTTTTACTGCCAGCAGTTCTGGCATTTTTTTTTGCTGCTGCTTAGTGTGCATTGACCCTAAATGTTGCTTTGTTTATACACAGTCTGTCTGCAGTCATAAAGACCACACTCTGCATGAATAGGACTGACAGGCACAGGATATTTCTCAAAATGTATTTCTCTCCACAGTAGGCTGTCTTTGGTCATATGGGATGGGGGTAGACAGGGATCAGCTGTTTTTTTATTAGCAGTTTGTAATTTATTTTTAAAACGATTATATTATGCAGTGCAGTATAAAAAAAAAAAAGAATTATTTCTGGCTGTTGGCTCTGAAGACATCATTTTGGACAGGTTTCTGCTGTTCATATTTTATTATTGGGCCTGGGCCTACGATGGCAGCTCTTGAAGTGCAGGGAAAAGAAAAGGCAGAGGTAAAAGGGTACAAGTGGTAATGTGTTTTAAAAATAAAGATATTCTTCAAAAGTGGAATATTTGCTCTACCATTTTATTAAAGTGTCTCCCTTTGCTCTTCAGGCATCATTTTTCTTTGCCTATTATTCTTTATTGCAATTTCAAAATGGTTTATTCTTTTGTAATAACATTTTACGGTATTAAAAGAAAGATTTTTTTTTTTCTGGTTTGAAAACTTTAATTCTTTTTATAGCATACAGAAAGTTTAATTCTAGCCACTGCATTTTTTAAAACACATTCTAGAGAGAAAAGATTATTGCACTAGTCTGCTTATAAAACCACAAATGAATGTTTCTTTTTGTGAAGTTACCTTAATGTGAACTCTTTGGCCTGACAAGTCCAATAATCTCTGAGGTAATCCAGTGAAATTTAACTGGGTAGCATATCCTCTGTTACTGTGCAAATTGCAGAACAAGCTGTCCGTAATCAAAAGCCGGCAATGGATTATTGCAGCCACAATAATTTAGAATGACATGTTTGATTTTAGTGTTTCCTGAGACGTCCGGCAGCTCTGTGATGCCACGGGGGTTGTAATGTGTAAACAGAGCTCTTGTGGGTCAATCCACCTTGCTTGTTTTATACTATATGTCTAGCCATGTAAATTAAAAGCATGAAAATTCAATGTAATACATGCAAATAATAGAACGCAGCTGTAGTCTACCAGTATATATTCAATTAATAGCTCAAGGAGTTCACTAAACATAGGTTAAGGAAACAGTAATCATATCAAATATGTATAAAAAAAAAAATATATATATATACACTATATTACCAAAAGTATTGGGATGCCTGCCTTTACTGGCACACAAACTTTAATGGCATCCCAGTCTTAGTCCGTGGGGCTCAATATTGAGTGGGCCCACCCTTTGCAGCTATAACAGCTTCAACTTTTCTGGGAAGACTGTCCACAAGGTTTAGGAGTGTGTCTATGGGAATGTTTAACCATTCTTCCAGAAGCGCATTTGTGAGGTAAGGCACTGATGTGGATGAAAAAACCTGGCTTGCATTCTCCCCTTGAATTCATTCCAAAGGTGTTCCATCGTGTTGAGGTCAGGACTCTGTGCAAGCAAGTCAAGTTCCTCCACCACAAACTCACTCATCCATATCATTATGGACCTTGCTTTGTGCACTTGTGCACAGTCATGTTGGAACAGGGAGGGGCCATTCCCAAACTGTTCCCACAAAGTTAGGAGCATGAAATTGTCCAAAATGTCTTGGTATGCTGACACCTTAGGTGTTCCCTTCACTGGAACTAAGGGGCCAAGTCAAATCCCTGAAAAACAACCCCACACCATAATCCCCCCTCCACCAAATGATTTGCACCAGTGTACAAAGCAAGGTCCATAAAGACATAGATGAGCAAGTTTGGGGTTGAGAAACTTGACTGACCTGCACAGACTCCTGACCTTAACCTGACAGAACACCTTTGAGATGAATTAGAGCGGAGATTGCAAGCCAGGCCTTCTCGTCCAACATCAGTGTCTGACCTCACAAATGCTCTTCTGAAAGAATGGTCAAACATTCCCATAAACACACTCCTAAACCTTGTGGACAGCCTTCCATGAAGAGTTGAATCTGTTATAGCTGCAAAAGGTGGGTCAACTCAATATTGAACCCTACGGACTAAGACTGGGATACCAATAAAGTTTGGGACGCCTGCCTTTACATGACGTGCAAAGGCAGGCGTCCCAATACTTTTGGTTATATATATATATATATATATATATATATATATATATATATATATATATATATATATATATATATATATATATATATATATATATATATATATATATATATATATAGGTTAGCCATAACATCATGACCCACCAACCATAACCCATCGAGACTCCACTAGACATCTGAAGATATGCTGTGATATATAGCACCAAGGCATCAGTAGGAAGATCTTTTATGTCCTGTAAGTTATGACGGGGGCCCCATGGATTGGATTTGTTTTTCTAGCACATCCCACAGATGCTTGATTGGATTTAGATCTAGAGCATTTGGAGGCCAAGGCAATACCTCAAACTTGAATTCATACGACCAGGCCACTTTCTTCCATTGCTCCAAGGTTCAGTTCTGATGCTCATATGCCCATTGTAGGTGCCTTTGACTGTGGATATGGGTCAGTATGGGCACCCTGACCAGTCGACAGCTATGCAGCCCTATACGCAACAAATTGTGATGCACTGGGTGTTCTGACACCTTCCTATAAGAAGCAGTATTAACTTTATCAGCAATCTGAGCTACAGTAGCTCTTCTATTAGGTTGGACTGCACGTACCAGCCTTCACTCCCCACATGCATTGATGAGCCTAGACCGCCCATGAACCTTTTGCAGGTTTGACTTTGGTAGGTTCTGACCACTGCAGACTGGGAACATCCCACAAGAGCTTCAGTTTTGGAGTTGTGCTGACCCAGTCATCTAGCCATTACAATTTCACCCTTGTCAACGTCACTCAAATCCTTACACTTGGCCATTCTTTCTGCTTTCAAATCATCAACTTCACCAACAACATGTTCACTTGCTGCCTAATAGTAAGTATTCCTTATATGTTATGTGAATGTTTTCACGTTTTATTTTTTCTACACTTAAATGTTTGTCTTTGTACTACTGAATAATAGACCATTGCTGCTATTTTCCCATAACTGTTGGGCTGTGGAACACTTAAGCCTCGTACACACGATCGGATTTTCTGCAGACAAAGCCTCAGACTTTTGTCTGAAGGGCGTGTGCCTGAATTTTGTCTTTTGTCTCGTACTAGACGTACTACGAGCCAAATATGAGAAAGTTCAAGTGTCAGGCGCCACCCTTTGTGCTCCTTCTGCTAATTTTGTGTTGGTGGAAGTTTGGTGAGTGTTGATTCGCGTTTTTCATTTTGCGCTTTCCATTTCGCACTTTTCATTTTGCACTTTTCAGTTCACACTTTTCAGTTTGTTTCTGAACGGTGTTCATCAACCAGCCATGTTGCGGAATTGCAGGAGATAACGTGTTATTTATTATTGGTCTTGGCGTTATTGCTTTGACCCAAGTCCAGTCCAGAAACAGGAGGAGGATGATTTCTTGGACCAAAAATTGGTTGCTTTATTAATCGTGACCAATTATGTCATATGCCTTTGCTGCGGGAGCTCCAGGAGAATAATTCGGATGATTTTCAGAATTATCTCCTGATGAAGGACACATGCATGAGGCTTTTATTTTATTTTTTGGTTGCATAATGATTTGATTTGGTATATTTTCTATATTTTTGGATGCAGAGAATGCACTTTTTGGTTAAGTTCTATTGGCAGATAGCATGTCTAATTGTATTTGTTTTCTTTTTTAATTCACAATAAAAAAAAATGTGTAGAATAATACTTGGCTATGTGTTTCACTTCAAATGACAGTTTTGGAGTAGGCAGTTACATTTTAAAAAATAAAATTAACAAGGGACACCAACATAGTTGTATCTTTGCTCTTAAAATCTACGGGACCATGGTGTTGTGGTAACTTGCACCAAAAAAAACAAAAAACAAAACAAAAAACAAGCATAATATTATTCTTGATATCACTAGAAAAAAAGCCTTTGAAATTTTGCCATAACTCCATCAGTATCACCAGCAAAGCAGCTTCATTAGTATCCCATCAAAGAAGAAGAGAATGTGCTCTGCATTTTGAGACTTCATAATTTGCCGCATCACGAATGTTAATTCTCCATTGCGAACGCTAGTTTACAAGACCGACCACTTCCAGTTTGTCCTTGCTTCCGAGCATGCGTGTTTGTACTTTGGACTTTTGTCCGATGGACTTGGGCACACACACTCGGAAAAAGCAACAACAGACATTTGTCCGCGGAAAATTTTAAAGCCTGCCAGCCAACATTTGTCCACGGATCTGACAACAATTGTCCGATGGAGTGTACAAACGGTCGTTTTTTTCCCCAAAAGTCTGCCATCACACAATTCCCGTTAGAAAATCTGATCATGTGTAGGAGGCTTTACAGGTAAATCTGTCTTGTTACAGAGGTCACAGGCACCAGCAAAAGTCATGAACATTCAGTGCCACTGTGACCAGCTATCCTTCCTTATAATTATTTAATAAATGTACAGTTAAAAAACATTTACTATTCAGCTATGAAAACCCTGAGCTCTGATGTTACATTTACTTGTACTTTTGTCTTTGCCCGCATCCAGTGCAAATAGTGGCTTAGTGTGTTGATAAAAAAAATAAAAAAATAAAAATATCCATTAAGGTTATATACTTACATACATTTTTAAATGATTTTCTAATCTATGGTCTACTGCCATGAAAATGCTGCATAAACTAAAAACTCATTGAAAATGATTGTGCTTACTTTTAATACCTGAACAGAAGTCAATTTAAAACCGACTGGTTGGTTTGGAGGTGACACTGGAGAGTTCAGTCAGTAGCCAGTTTTTTTAAACGTATGAGTAGGGTAGATCAGAGTTTTTTAACCTGTATTCAACAATAACTAGAGTAAAAGTTTGAATGGGCCAAAAGACACTATGGTTTTTTCTACCAAGGCTAGAGAGGGCAAAATTAGTCACAATTTTGCATAGAAACCAACCAGCTTCTAACCTCAGCTTGTTCAATTAAGCTTTAGCAATAAAACATGGAATCTGATTGGTTTCTATGCAGAATTGTGACTAATTTTGCCCTCTAGCTTTAGTAAATAAACCCCTATTTCTCTATGTCAGGCAGTGGAGGTTTTCAACCTTGATTTTTGAGGAAACGTCCCGCCCCTGAAGTGATTTGGAAATGTGCCCTTTTCTACTTCAAGCATCCTTCTGTTCTTCTTTTTTTTTGGTGGATTTGGAAAGGAATAGAACCTTTTTTCACTTTTCTACTGGTGCCTGTAACCCTTTCCAGGAGACACACCATAATCTACTGCAGCATTCAACACTAATTAGAAGCTGAAGGCAGTGAAAATTGGTTTATTCCTTTGCATGCTTGTTCAGGGAAGCTTTAAAAATAAAGTGTACCTGTCATTTTATCTAAGGAAAAACAGTTGAATGGCCTTAGTATTTTAATGTCATTTTTGCAGTCTTGTCAGATAGCTTTATAAAGAACCCAGAAGTGGCTGCTTAGTAGTAGTTAAGTCACAAACAGATAGTTCAGTGGTATTAGGAGTTAGAATGTAAGATGATGCTTGGCAGTGATCTAGCTGGAAGCTTAAATGTCAGTGAGTGGTAAGTGTCTGTGTCTTGATTTCTCAGGTCATTGGGTTGTTTATATGAGTTCCCTCGGGGAGTCAGAAATGTCATTCAGAAAATTGTTTGAAGAGCTGTGGCACCATCAGGCTGGTATTGTAGATAATTGTCTTCTTTCTTGAACTGCACTTCACTGTATTTTCATCCTGCCAAACTTGTAAAACTTTAGTCTCAAGAGCAGTTTCTGTAATAAAGTTACAAATGAAAGAACTGTAGTCTAATTAGAAATCTTGGTTTTGTTTTAGATTGAAGAGACGTTAAAATGAGTTATGCTCAAATGAGGCAGAGGAACTGACACATATTCTGTCATATATAAAGTGTGATATTTTATTTATTTTGGACAATAATTCCTAAACATGACTGAGTATGAGCAAATAATGTCAACTGACATATACTGTATCCAATGCTCATTCTGGTACTTCTATTGATGATAGTGGAAATGTTGTTATGTATTTTTAAATATTTATCTCCTTGCTTTCTTCTTTTTTCTTTCATTTGTTCATACTCTTTTTCTTTCTTAAAGTGAACCCGGGGCTGGGCTATGGATCTAATTTCGTATGTTTAACTAACAGTAAATTAGCTTTGAAATAAACACTCACTGGCATCTGTATCTGCAGGCACTGTGGAGCAGTTCATTATCAAAGTTTACAGCAGAAGCACGGAAGCTGTTCATGTTGGCTCTATTGGCAGCTTTGCTCACCATGCTCTCCCTTTATCACATTAGAGGTAAGAAGGATGGTTACCAAGTCACTGCCAGCTGAACTGTTGAGCTGAACTGTTGAAAGAACAACTTGAGTAGCTTCAGTGCCTAAGTTGTTATCTCTGAGGGTGGATTACTTCCCAATGACTACAGCAGCAGAGGTCAGTAAAGGCTTGTTTTCAAGCTCATTTGCTTATTAAAATATGTAAATGTTGAATGTCCATAGTCTGGCCACAGGTTCACTTGTTCACACAATGGTTTTTTCTCTCCTGGTTTTGATGGAACAGGGAAAAATGCAATATAGACTGATGTGATTTATTATTTATTTTCACATCAGAGAGGTATTTTAATATTGTGGGGTTATTTGGTCAACAATCTTTGTTTTACACATAAACATTTTACACTTGACACAGGATTCTCGGAGTGCTAAAAGTTTTCCAAAGACCAGCAGTAGATATTTATTTTCAAGCACAGCATATCTCAGTAAAACCATAGATGGGACCATTCAATAAAAGATGTCACTCATTTACTTGTAACTGGAAATTTCAGCAAGAGGTCTGGAACAAAACATGGAGTGTGAAGCTTCCCCTACTGGCTCACTTTGAAAATATAAAATATTTATATGCAATATTTCTTATTTACTGACTTACCAATTCAAGAAACATACAAAAAATATTTTAAAACTTTTTTTAGCCCATAGCACAATAATTAAAGTATGTAAATGTACTTAAAAACACTATAAGACCTCAATCACATGGGTGTACTATAGCATACATCCATGCGAGGGCCGTGTTTGCCTACAAGGGAATGCAAAAAGTTGTTCCATGCATCCCTGTACAGGTAGTCTCACTTATGTCAGTTGAGACACAGCAGCTGCACAGACAAAGCCAATATTCCCAAATTTACATACATCTGTGCAAGTGTGGGTGCACTGACCTGAACACAAACAGTGTGTATTCAGGACCAAGCACTCATACCTGCATGGCTGTCAGATTGGGAGCAGCAGCTGTATCAGTGCAGCTGCTGTGTCCCAGCCTAACATTCTTCATTCCTGCATTTACTTTTTTATTTTTGCATTTATTATATTTATGACATATCCCATTGTTATTAAAATAAAATTATAGAGAAATTAATTTAAGCTTTGTAACATAAATATTTATTTTTGATTAAATGGAGAGAAGTTAATGTCCAATGCAGTACCTTGCAAACTGTGTTTGTGCCCAGCCTCTCCACACACCTGCCTGTCAACACCTTCTGACCTATTTTTGTGGTTGACAGCATTTAAAAAAGCATCTTAGAAAAATTCCCTGCACCCCCAATTAATGTTGTGATTTTATAAGTTTTCAAATGGTAAATATGTACAGTATGTGTATGTAAAGATTTATTTGTGTGTACTATGTGTTCAGGCTTGCTCATTGGAACTGTGAAGATGTGTATTCCCAAGGAAAAAAAAAATTCTCAGTAATTTTTGCTCCACGAATGTCCCAAATCTTTTCAGAATACCAGTTATAATACATTTTAGCTTTAACCACAAAACCATGAAATAATTTGATCATTAAACATATTGGAAACTGTATAGGCAATGTCACATTAGCTTGAGAGAAAAGAACAATGCAGCATATGTTTAGATTCCTTAGAAGTGTTTTGTCTCAGAGGATATTATGGGCAACATCAAAGGAAGCTGAGGGACACAAGTTAATCCCAATCCACTTGTTGGGGGTTGTTGATGTTTTATGACTAGAGATGAGCAAATAATTAAAAATTCCCTTCACCAGCAATTATTTTATTTATCTCCAGAGATTCCGTCTGCCAGGTATGCCATAGATATGCAAAGGGAGCAAAAAAGTAAAGTAAAAGTAAACATGAAATGCACCCTGTATGGATTCTCCCATGTACTTATGTATTTCATGTTATGTATGAAAACATTTTTAACCACCTCAAGCCCAGTGTCTTTCACCCCCTTCCATCCCAGGATATCCAGCCCATAGTTTTTGTTATACATTTTTGCAAATAAATAATCTTTCTTCATAAATTTAGGCCAAAATGTATTCTGCTATGTTTTTGGTAAAAAAAAACCCAAATCAATGTATACTATTTAGTCTATGTGAAAGTTACAGCGTTTACAAGCTATGGTATATACAGTATTTGAAAAATTGATCAGTCCTGATGTACTGACTGCCTGTCTCATTTATTGGGGTCCTAAAATGCCAGAACAGTACAAATAACCCCTAAATAACCCCTTTTTGAACAGTAGACAGTCCAGGCTATTTAGTGAGAGGCAATGTTTTTTTTTTTTTAGTTGTCATTTTTTGTCAAAATTTTTGGGAAAATAAAGAAATTACAGTAAATATATTTTTTTTTCTCCCACACAGCATAGGCATACTTACAGTTATAAATAAACACAATGATCATATATGATTAAAACCAGTGATAAAGTCCATATCACAAATGAATTTTTTGTGAATAAAGTCTATATATATTCAGTGCCACGCATGGATGTCCTTGATTTTCACTGCTACAAATTCTTAGTTCTGAGAGAGAAAGGTATAAATGGCCTCTTACCAGACAGGATGGACTCCAAATTATAGGGATCTAACACACTTGTGAAACCAAATAACCACCTGTGATATCCTCCTCTGTCAGCTCAGTTTACAAAGATTCCCTCCCCCAATGATACTAGCAAAATCCTCAGAAACAATATCCAAAGGTCTCCAGCTCCACCGATAAAATCAGTCAGTGCTCTTCAGCAAATGTAACAGATATGAAATTCAAAAGTAAACTTCATAGTGCAGTAGAAAAGTTTTATTTTCCAAAAACGTTGCACATCAAAAATAGCATAACATATCCAAATGAACACAGCTGTGGACCTGATTCCCTGCAGGCTGGAATGTGGTGACATCACAGATAACTGCTCCAATTGACGCGTTTCCCTGTAACAAGCATCGACTGGGAACAGAAGTAAGAATTTGTAGCGGTGAAAATCAAGGACATCCATGCTCGGCACTGAATATATATAGACTTTATTTATTCACAAAAAATTGCATTTGTGATGTGGACTTTATCACTGGTTTTCAATCATATATAATCATTGTGTTTATTTGTGGTTGCGCACTTTATTTTTGTTTTCCATATAGTTGAATTGAGTATTTAGATTCCTTTAAAGTTGCAGCACCAATTAATCATCCATTCTTTTTCACAAATTTTTTATACACATAATTTAAGTTATATGGTTTTTTTTGAGTAAGCGCACAATATTTAAAACTTATATACTTACAATTATACCCCAAAACACATTCTGTAATGCCTCCCGAGTATGGTGATATCACATGTGTTAGACTTTTTCACAGCCTAGATTTATAGAGGGGCTCAAAATCTAAGCAACACTTTGTGCTATCAAGGGGCATAACTTACTGTATGTGGCTAATTTCCTGACTACCTATTATATTTTTTGATTCCCTGAAGTGCCAGGACAAGAGAAACACCCACAAAATGACCATGTTTTGTAAAGCAAACACCCCAATGTATTTTTAATAGGCATAGGGACTTTTGAAAATGTCATTTTTTGCCACAAGTTTTTGAAAATGCAGGAAACTGAAAATATACTTTTTACATAACATTGTCAATTAATAAGATATTTCTAACACGCATCATTAGCATACTTAGAATTACACCCCAAAACATTTTCTGCTACTTCTTCTGAGTATGGCGTTATCACATAAGTGAGACTTTTTCACACTCTAACCACATAGAGAGGCCCAAACTCCAAGGAGTA
Organism: Lithobates clamitans; assembly: GCA_037952925.1. NCBI lineage: Eukaryota > Metazoa > Chordata > Amphibia > Anura > Ranidae > Lithobates > Lithobates clamitans. The sequence goes on along the minus strand of JBBGZY010000008.1, from coordinate 4,467,980 downwards.
CCGTCAGGCATTCTGTGGCCATAAATGAAACATCCACATTGCTGACTATCTATTACATATTTGGAGCCCTTGGAGCACCAAGACAGTGGAACCATCCACAAAATGACCACAGTTTGGAAAGCATACACCCAGAGATATTGTCTAGGAGGCACGGAGAGTCTTTTGAAGACCTAATTATTTCGCCTGAAGTTTTTGGAAAATGCGGAATGAAAATGAAAATGATTTTTTTTACAAAAAGTTGTCAACTAATAAGATATTTCCTACACACAGCATAGGCATATGTAGACATGCACCCCCAAACATATTCTGCTACTCCTTCTGAGTGTGATGATACCACATGTGTGAGACTTTTTCACAGCCTAACCACATAGAGAGGCCCAAAATCCAAGGAGCATCTTCGGGCTTTCTAGGGGGATAAATTATGCATTTACTGTAATTTCCTGCCTAACTATCATATTTCTGGAGGCCCTGGAGCTCCAGTACAATAAAAACACCCACAAAATGACCACATTTTGGAGAGTAAATGCTTAAGGTATTTCTTAAGAGGCGTTGTAAAACTTTTGAAGACTTAATTTTTTTGCCTCAAGTTTTTGGAAAATGTGTAAAGCAAATGAAAAATATTTTTTAACACAAAGTTGTCAATTTAAAAAGATTTTCACACACAGCTTGGGCATACTTGGAATTACAACTCAAGGCCCCAAAATTATGAGTATGATGATACCAAATATATGTGAGACTTTTTCACTGATTGTACTGATTATGTACCAGGCATCATATCTTGTGTATCCCGCAAATCAACCAGTTGTATCAAAACCAATGTACAGTAATGGTCACTTCTATATGAGTGGTCAGGGAATATAATGGCAATATGGGTGCAAATGGCACAAAAAAGTGAAAAAGGACCTAAATCTATAAAGATGCAAGAACATAAGTTGATGAAAATTTTTCTCACTTGCATCTCTGGGACAGGAAATGAAGGGAAGTCTCTCCAAGGAGACCCAGACCATTTCAAATAAAATTACAGTGTTTTTTTACATTCCTTATGTTCATGCTCACGGGCAATGAAAATTAACATAATATCCTCAGGTAAAACAATATAGTATTATGTAGATGTATAATTAGAAAGTATAATTCAGCAGTATCCACAATGCAATAAATGTAATACTTCTAATTGTCAGATATAAGTAGAGTTTTAAAGGAAATAATAAACTAAGCAGTGTACCAAATAAAAAATATATATCCTTAAAAATAAATACAAATAATTTATTGGTTTTCAAATTATTAATAAAGTTGTTTTCAAGTTAACTGATCCTTGCTGACATTGTTATATTTGGCTTGGGTTTCTGAGCATCAATGAACTTTGGTCATGAAAGGGTTAAAAGCAGGCAAAATGTTTTCCTACTCTCTCCATTGGGCTGGGATGGCTCCAGTTTTTAATCCCCCTCTTTCTCAGGCATTCCCCAAGTTGTTTTGCTTTTAGTGATAGGACTAATAACATGACAAGGGCTGGAATGTGATCCATGAAGTATATCATTGCAGCTCTAGATCCGTGAACCTGAGATGATGTTACTAGACTAGACTTAATCATATCTTGGAAGACGTAAAAAAGGACTGTAACTGTAGGGAGAGAAGAAAACTGCATCACTGAACTGAGACTGGCTTTCTTAAGCACCTGACAATCGTGTGTGGTCTGATTTCACCATATTCTACTAAGAAAATCAATCTGCTGCTAATAGTCATAAGCTGCTAATAGGCATAATTAATGTGACTAGACTATGGGGTTGATTTACTAAAGGCAAAAAGACAGTGCACTATGCAAAGTGCAGTTGCCCTCTGAAGGGCAGTTGCTCCAGAGCTTAGTAAATAAGGCAAGGCTTCACTTTGCAAAGAATATCCAATCATGTGCAAGGAAAAAAAATGCATTTTTGCTTGCACATGAATGAATGATGGAATTCAGCAGAGTTTCTGCTCATTTACTAAGCTCTGGAACAAGTGCACTTGCAGAGTGCAACTGCACTTTGCAAAGTTCACAGTCTTTTTCCCTTTAGTAATTCAACCCCAATGTTTTCTCCATCAAGCTCTCAATCAAGATGACCTTACACCATCATAAAGGCAAATATTACAATTATTATGGAAAATAAACCCTAGCTCAAATATTATGTTTCAGAATGTAAACAGAAATACATAATGCTATTTTCTTAGGAACTAATACATACTATATTTACAGTTGTGCATTCCTACAGATGAATAATGGTGTTAAAAGGGTTTGTTCACCTTTACCAAAAACTACCTCTGCAGATAAAAGGTGCCTGTAGCTAAAAAAAACAAACTGCTGCTCTGATTATAGTCACCTTCAACAGCAAAGGAGTGAGTTCTTTCTCTAATTCAAACCTCTCATATGCTTTTTCTCTCCCCTGATGTAGTAGCTCTGAGCTCAGAATTTGAGAGTTCACTCTTTTGCCGGTGAAGGTGAACAGTAATAGCTGAGCCTTCCTAAGCAACGTCCTGGGAGTTTTGCAGTCAGGCTTTATGAGATACATAAATGGCTGACACCTATAGCAGGGGCATTATTCAATTTTGAACAAAGCTGCACAGTTTGTTTTCATGCACAGATGACCCCTATCTGCATAGGCAGTTTTTTTGGTAAAGGGGATGTTATTAGTTTGTCCCATTGCTTCTAAATCTTTTGGACCCTAATTCTTCTAGTATGCATTCTGATCTAATGTGTGTGTTTGTGATTATGTTGCTGGCCTTCCAACCTGTAAACGGTAACAATTTATGGTGTTTATTAAAAATGCATATGAAACTAGGCCTGACTCTTAGCTGCATTAACATCTTTAAATTAAAATATTCATTATATGTCCCTTCATTCCACTTCAAAAGGTTGGCGTTATGAGGTAATTGTGATAACAAAGCAAACGTATGCTACTTTCCTGTGTGCATGATTTGAATGTGTTCCTTTTACTAGTTGATTATACATTTTTTTAAATGTTTTTATTTTTATTTTTAGTGACATGATTACAGCAAAGATTTTTGTCAATAATATCTTCAAGATAACAGAAACAATTTAACAAGAATATCAAACAACAGAATAAGTGTAGACAATTTAAAACAATGTAAAAGAATTCAATAATATGGGAAGAGGAACCACTGCATTTGCATCCCTTACCGGGCTTATCACCATGCTTGTTGCACAGACTAGAACTGTATGACTTATCTGCAACTCTACCATCTTCAAATTTAGATATACATGTCACTTTATTAAACATGATAACATGCTTATAAAAATTAAATGCAAACACTTATAGAAGCTTGTACATCTTCCAAATGTCTTGACAGGGTCAGAAACCCGAGACACTCAAATAGTCAAGTCCTGACATTTTTTGGTGACGTTTATTGCTGGCCCCCAGTGTCCCACCTTCACATTGCCCCTATTATTAAAAAACAAGTGGAATGGGATGGGGCAGCTCTAGACAACTCTAGATGCCCATTAGCCACTGTTTATGTAATTATTGTGCATGCTGGTGTTATGCTGTCCTGGTGCTATTTTCCAATTTTACAAATGTCAGAAATGAGACAATAGTGTTCACTCCACTATGCATGTACTGAAGAGGAAAAAGTTTATTGTCACTATAGAAAAAAAGCAAAACCTCTTCCACCAAAAAAATTACCTCCTATAAATTTTTACTTTAGGGTATACTTCTGCTTTAGTTTCAAGAACGTTTACAAATCAATTAATTTAGTATCTAAGTAATACAATAAGTCTGTATTACTCAGTGCAGGGCTTGTTTGGTTTCTTATAAAGGTTGATTTATTTAATAAGTTATCCAAACACTCTCACCTCTGCTATGATCATGAAGGTTACTTGGTCCCTCAGGAATAATGCACCTGATGTGTCCAACAAATTAAAGCTTGTAAGTGTGCAATCTATCTCCTTCTATCTCTCTGCAGTGGTTTAACTCTTTGTTCCTATTTAAAAAAATCAAGAAAATAGTTGCTTTTCATCACTCATCACACTTTGTCCTATTCTACCACAATAATAGAAACATTTTCATTTTTTGGGTTTGGATATGCTTTAAATTCAACATCATAATTTTCAATTTCTTTCTCATTCCATGTGATACACAGGATTCAGAAACTATTGAGTTGTACTGCCACCTACAGGAGACCTTGGACACTGGTAAAAAAAGAGTGACTAGCCTGGTAAAACCAATCCCTTGCCCAGCATGCCCAGTTAAAGAAAAGTTTAACCATTTTTGCTAGCCATTTTTCCTGCTTTCATAATTATTTTTTTATCAATCAGGATTTCTCTGTATGCTGCTTGAGATGGTTTCTTTACATTGCTGTCCAGATTGGTGTGTCCTCAGTAATAACGTTGTATGGTGTACCTAATGCCCGCAGGGCTGGACTATTGTGGAGCTCATCTGGAATGTGACCTTTGAGCATGGAGCACCACATGGCGGTGCTTTCCAGATCTAAGTGTACTGTGTTAGAAATCCTTCTTGGTCCAGGGCCATGGCAAACTTGCACATTTGCAACCTTGATTGCTAACCCTGACTGCAGAGGTTAAAAATGTCAGTGCAGGGGACTTGGATGCTAGAGGATTACCATCATCCAATCAACATTCTGGATATCCAGACAATTTTGCTGTCCATACAAAGCTGGATATCCTAAATGGAGGACCATTCAAACAGGATTCAGTTAGACAATGCCACGTTAGGGGCATACATCAACCATTATGGAGGAACCAGAAGCCTTGTTCCAAAAAAAGAACAATAAGAAATTCTGTCCTGGGCCTGGGCAGAGCTTTGCATTCCAGTCTTGTTTATATCCAACTCATTAACAATTGACAGGCAGACTTTTTTTAGCCAGATGAACCTAAATGCTGGGTCTCCAGGTTCAACAACAACTGGGCAGGTTAGTCTCCAGGTACAGGGATCCTCTGGCGAAATCAATGAGTGCTTTGGTAGTTCCATGGGATTAGCACAGCTTGAGCTATGCCCTTTCTCCCCTGAAACTGCTTAGTCATTCACCCCCCCCCCCCAGAATCAAGGTGGAAGGCATTCCATTGATACTCATAGCACCATATTGACCCAGGTAATTGTGGTACACTCCATGGAATCTCCCAGATAGTCTGGATCTTCTGTCCCATGGAACAGTTTACCATCCTGCTTCTCTGTTGCTGGCTTTAAAGGCGTTGATGTTGGAGCCCAGGTTTTGAGGGACATAGGCCTCTTCAAATCAGGGATTCTAATGATGCTAAAAGCCAGAAAGTCCACTTCTCACAAGTTTACTGTGACATTTGGCCTGTGTGTATGTCGGTCTGTCACAAGCTGGTCAGTTGGCCAGCTTTTGTTGGATGTGCATGCTGGAAAATCAGCATCCGACCGACTCCTGATCAGCGCTCTCAGACAATGGCAGAGCATGCTGATCGGGGTGTCAGAACACAATAGCTCAGCATAGTTGACAATAGTTTTGCATAGTTAGTATAGATGAGCCGTTTCGTACCCCTGGAAGATGTCATCTGTGACGAAACGGCATAGGGAGGAGCGGCGTGCTGACGTCACCACATACTGCGCTGAACCCGGAAGCTACGGGCAGCATACGAGAGCTGGCCAGCTCATGTTTCTTGTTATCGACCGCTGAATATACATCAACCTAATTGTAAGTGCAAGTTTTTTATATAAATAAATTCTTTTAAAACGGATTACACTATGGATGCTTTATATCTTTTCCCGGCTTATGAATGAATTTACATCATACGGGATGACATCTCTTATTGAAAGTGGGAGAAATATCTCTGGCGCTGACAGCTACCACAACACCCGAGGCTGGGTAAGAGACCTAGGGAGCTGGTAAGCGGCAGTAGTATCTGTGGTGGAGGCACCTTTTGTTCAACATACCCTCACACTCAATACGTCCAGTGTTGGAACTGCATGTCACTATCCATAAAAAGTCTTTAATCTATCCCCTGGGAGAGTGTCTACATCAGTGGACTTATTGCTTTTTTGAAATAATCAATTTTTTTGTGATGGACTTATAAATAGAAGTTTTTTTGGAATATTTGGATATATATTTTTTTCACTTTCTTTGTGCACTGATCACGGGTGATATTAAACACTTTTTATACATAAGTGTATTGACATGACTCACAAGATTCATGCAAGTTTGATATATAGCGCAGCTTATTATTTTGAATAGTGTTTTATTATCCCTCAGCTGGACTGCTTTTGGGCATCCCTATAGTTTTTGATTCCTTCAGTTCCCAAATGAATGAGAAAGAAAGTTAGATTTTTTAAAATAACAGTAAAATACTTTTCTTGGCATTTATTGAGGGACACAAGTCCCACCTCTCCGTGTTTAAGGTCTTAATCTTGGTACTGCTTTGCTACAAATCTGAGGAGAAGTGTAAAGAGTTATACCAGACTGTTCACTGTGTTTTGTTTCTCAGTGTAGGTCTCAGTATTACTAGCTTTGCAGTGTTGCATTTGTTTTTATTACCAATCTTTTTCCTTCCTTTACTTTCCTTTGGTATTCCAGCAAGTAACACACTTCTGTTCATGGCTACAGTCTCTCTATTTTATCTAAGGAATAGGCTGAGATTGTCACACAGGCTTGAATTTAAATGTTCATTTCCGTTACATGGTTGCTGATCGGATTATTGGTTTACAAAAGGAACATAGCATTGTTTTCACTATCTTTTCAGCTCACAGGAAGTGACAAGGACACCACATTTCTGTCAGGATCATCCGTTAATTTCTGTACTTGCTGAAAATGTTCTTAGCCTGGAAAAAGAAAGCAAATACAGCCACCACAATTACACTTTTGTTTTTATGTTTAGATATGCTTTAACAAAAGGAATGAAAAGTAGATTGATGAAAATTACAAAATGAGTAATATCTGGGGGAAAAGATAATAAAAGCAAAACCATCATTCTACCTTGAGAATATTACTACCCCAGCTTTCTCTCTCATTGTAAACAAAGTATTATGGCTGATTTAGGATAGTGTTCTGTTCTAAGAAAAAAAATCCTGCTAACTGAATAGCAGCTCTAAAAACAAGCTTTTCACTGTCCTGTAAATCTGACTGCTAACCATATTTACTAAAGACACTAGAGATATTTTCTTCCTTTGGATTCTCTGAGAAAATCCAGTGGACTAACCATAGTATACAGCAGAGAATCTGCGCACAGCTCAATGTGGTCCTTCATCAACAGGCATAGTGTGTGTGTGCTAGAATACAATGGACATGGATTTCCCACCCTTAATCCAATAATCTGTGTTATGATAATTATTGATATTTTGCTAAAGATAGTCTAGATGATACTCATCATCTGGACCTTGGTGCTATATCTAATGTAACCACTATCAAATGTTTCAGACTTCTGTTGGTTTTCAATGGCAGGCAGTGTCAGCCCATCCATATGGGATGCAGGGGCACCATCCCCCTAATCCAACAATCCATCTGGATTGTTTGCCGCACACCCCCAAAAAATATATATCACCAGCCACCACTGCTGGCAGGATAGCTTGAACTAGTAGTTATTAGGGTGGGGCTTTCAACGTAAAAATACCTGATAAAAGCAAAATGTCTCATTCACAAAATTGCCCCTGATTTGTAACCTGTTTCTAATGGTTATCCTAACCCCTATACTTGATCCTGCTCGACTCAAACCCCATTTACAGCAGAAGTATTATTTAATTTTGAATTTAGTGGAAAGGGTTATAAATGGCTGAGGTTCTGATTGTTCCCCATTGCCTGACTCCAAGTTTAACTACCAATGCACAAAGTACTGACAACTAAAGTAACCCCTAAAACTGAGAACTCATTTTGTTATCTGCTTAAACTGTAAATGCCGAAATCTTAATCCCCTGTGCCAAGATCTCATAATGCCAAGACCTCAGCACCAAAGCACTGCTCCAGCATTTATTATATAAACCCTTTTCCAATCTTGGTCTATGACTTCCATCTGTAGTGCAGTCAAGGCTTCGGGATGAGTCATTATCACCTGCTAATTGCATATGATAAATACAATAGCAATCAAAGTCACCAATTAGTTTTCCTGACAGCTAATTACAGCAGTAAAGGTCGGGGTAGAAAAAAGCACTGTGGGTTTTTAAGATAGCAACAGAAAGAATTATTGTTGCAATCTCAGTACATACTGTATATATAAGGTACACACTTTAAAGAGCTTGTCCTCTTTTTTTAACCACACGTGGATTCCTTTGTAACCATAGTGTAGATATCAGTGGGTTATTCCTCCCACCAGAGATGCTATAATTAAGCATTTTACATATAACAACTCTGTTGAAAGATTAAAAAGTTAAAAATGGTACCCTGTAAAGAAAAACATTAATATTTACCTGTAGTGACATAAGGGTGGGCAGATGAAACCACAGAATGCTGGGAAAGAGGCATCCAACTCACCCTGATGCGTGTCATATGCTTAAATACTGTATGCTGTCTGTGCCCCTTTAGGCCTGATTCACACTTATGCATTTTTAATGCTTTTTGCATTTTGAAGATTTGCACCACAGTCCATTTACCATGGTTTCCTATGGAACACGTTCTGTAGTGCAAATCTGCAAAATGCAAAAAGCACTGAAAATGCATAGGTGTTAATCAGGCCTTATTTTCCTGCCTCTAAATGCTTCTGCATGTTAGCCTATGTGTCCATGCACACATATGTGTTTGGAGGAGTTTCGAGGCAGGGGTGTTTGGAGGCAGAAGTAAAACAAACGGCCAGCGTTTCCAGGAGCAGCAGCGTATTGGCAGAAAAAATACTTGATGTGTGTGTAAACGTGTCTAAAAGTGCCTAAGCACTAGGTACGTGTAGCACTTGAGTGTTAATTCCTTTCAATGGCCAGAATAAATTATTATTTTGAACAATTAAATGAATTAACGCTCCCAGGAGAAACGGTGTGTGAGAAAGATATTTTCCCTGAAAGTGAAAGTGAAGGTAACTCTCACATTTTGGGTTGACCCAAGAACAGTATTATAGGTGAAATCTTCCAATGGGGACACTAGTTTTGGTGGCACTAGTGACAACAACCAGGGATTCCCTCAATGTGGAGCGATTTCTCCTGTTTTCTACTGTCAGGAATTACAAATCTACCTAACTCTATCTAAAAAAAACTACTTTAAGATTCTTAAAGTGATTGTAAAGCCTAGTTTTTTTTGTTTGTTTTTTTAAGATAAGTTTTATTGTCATTGAAGAAAACAAATTCACAATGAAATTATATTTCTACTCCACACATTATTCATACATCACAATTATCAACCATGCAAAATAATATTTTATATTTTATTATTTTAATAATACTAATAAACATGTTATACTTACCTGCTCTGTGCAGGGGATTTGCACAGAGCAGCCTGGATTCTCCTCTTCTAGGGTCCCTCTTTGGTGCTCCTGACCCCTCCCTCCTGTTGAGTGCCCCCACAGCAAGCAGCTTTCTATGGGGGCACCCGAGCCGGGCTGCAACTCCAAGTGTTCATTCAGACACAGAGCTGTGGTTTGGCCCTGCCCCCTCTCTCTCCTGATTGGCTAACTGACTTTGATTGACAGTAGCGGGAGTCAATGGCGCCGCTGCTGTGTTTCAGCCAATCAGGAGGCCGAGGGACTCGTGGACATCGCTGGACAGAGATGGGGCTCAGGGAATTAATAGGGGGGCTGAGGGGGGATGCTGCACACAGAGGGCTTTTTATCTTAATGCATGCATGCATTAAGATAAAAAACCTTCTGCCTTTACAACCACTTTAAGAAGAGTAAAGATCAGAGGCATGGACAGTGGGACAGGAAAAATAACCTATTTTATTCACCAGGATCCCTTTTTTTAACTTTTTATGCTGAGTCAAATTTTCTGATCTTGGCACTGTCCTTATAACTCAGGGACTCTTGGCTAGTGGTGTTCTACTGAAGGCCAGCATTGATAATAAAGTAGATAGCAGTTTCTCAGTAATTTGATTCCTGCGATATCATCATTTTGCTCCTATGTTGTTAAATCATTATTGGCTATATACTTAGGGAGACATTTATTTTATGATTATGAAATGTGGCATGTGTATAGTTGTAGTTTATAATGATCTTGCTCAATCTATATGTGATTCACATTTATTAATTGCAGTTTCAGCCCAGGCCATGGGAGCAGGAACAAATTTCCTAGGATAATACTGCACTATAAAATATTGAATTGACAGACATATTTTAGGTGCATTTGATAGATTTTCAATAAATGAGCTTGTAACATGCTTCCAGTTTATGCTAGCTATGAAAAATACATGTACTATACATGATACTGTGGGGTGGATTTACTAAAACTGGAGACTGCAAAATTTGCTCCAGCTGTGCATGGTAGCTTCTAACTTCAGCTTGTTCAATTAAGCTTTGACAGTGAATCCTGGATGCTGATTGGTTTCTATGCAGAGCTGCACCTAATTCTGCACTCTCCAGTTTTAGTAAATCAACCCCTGTTAGTCATTTTGTTACTCAGAAGCATTTTATGTCCCCATAAACTTCATGCAACCTGTCATTTTGTAAGTACCGTATGTATAACTCAATTCTTGTTACTTACATTCAAATTATCATTTATTACTAACTGACAAGTGCTTTTAGGCTTGTGCAAAACCACATATTAGATTGTGCCTCAGGGTTCCAACCACTAATGTAGTTCACTTTAAAGATGTTTTAGAGACAAAATATAAAGTTTAAAATTTAGGGATGTGTAACAGCTGCATGTTTTTTTATCAGCAATGTCTGTGTATTATGAATTTACCTAGCCTTTATGGTCCATGGTCAGGTTACCCACAAGGACAACATAGTTTCAACCTGTGGTTCATGCAGAGTGAGGGGATATGGTCTTCTTCACTTAACATGTATTGTGAGAGCCTTCTATGCCTTGCCTGCTAACAGTGCTAAGTGATGAATGTTCTCATCTCAATATATCAACTCTAACCACTGCACTAGGTATAATAAAGGTGGGGGATTCAAGGAGCTAAAAGTCACAATTAAAATCACTTGTGATTAATCACTAAGCACAGTCAAAAGGCTCCCTATGCATTAAGCAATAGCAAGTAGTAGTCTGTAAGTCCTTTGCACTACTTATACTGCTATATGAATTTATAGTGAAATATGAATTTAACAAAAGTAAGGCCTATAGCATCCTTTTTAAAGAGGTTGTATACCATGGATGTAAAAAAAAAAAACCCTGCAAGGCAATGGCATTATGTGCTGGTATAATAGCACATCATGGAATACTCACATTGTAATGAAGCCCTCCAGTGCTGTAATATCACCGCTGAGAGGGCTGACATGTCTTTCTCCCAGGCTCGTGAGCTCCGGCTATGTGATTAGCCGAAACCACAATGACGTCACTCCCACGCGTGCGCGAAAGCCCTCGTTCTGGCCCAAAGCTCTGAAGGTCCAGCAAGGTATGCCGGAGCGCATGCGCCAGTTATGTCACTGGCTGCATGCAGGGTGAATATCACCTAAACGGTGCACGTTTAGGAGATATTTATTTTACCTACAGGTAACATTCTACAAGAAAGTGAGCTGCCGTCTAGACAGGGAAGGCCGGTGTATGTGGTGTATCTGGATTTTGCAAAAGCATTTTATACAGTTCCCCATAAACGCTTAGTTTACAAGCATGGACCATAAGGTTTATTCTTGGGTAAAAAACTGGTTACAGGGGCGTGTCCAAGGGTGGTGATAAATAACGTGTACTCAGGCCGTTCTGGAGTGGTAATTGGGGTAACCCAAGGTTCTGTCTTGGGACCAAATCTGTTAAATGTATTCATAAATGATATAGAGGATGGGATAAATAGCTCCATCTCAGTTTTTGCGAACGACACAAAAATAAGCAGGGCAATAACTTCACATCAGGATATAGAAATTTTACAGAAAGTAGTTTTAAAAATAATGAAGTGGGCAACTACATGGCAAATGAGGTTTAATGTGGAGAAATGTAAAGTAATGCACTTAGGGTCAAAAAACATAAATGCAAACTACTCACTAGGGAGAGAACCACTGTGGGAATCAAGGACGGAGAAAGATCTGGGGGTCCTAGTAGATGACAAATTGAGCAAAAGCGTGCAATGTCAAGGCTGCAGCTACCAAAGTCGGCAGAATTTTAGCATGCATAAAAAAGGGGATATACTCCAGGGATAAAACGATAATCCTAACACTTTATAAAACTCCGGTTAGGCCACATCCGGAGTACTCTGTCCAGTTATGGTCACCAGTCCTCAGAAGGAATGAGCTGGAACTGGAGAGAGTCCAAAGAAGGGCAACACAATTAATAAGGGGCCTGGACGACCTCAGTTAGGAGGAACAACTACAAGCACTAAATTTATTCTCGCTGGAGAAGAGATGCTCGAGAGGGGATATGATAGCATTTTTCAAATATCTCAATGGTGATCCCAGCATAGGAAAAAAACTATTCAGTCTCAGGGAGTATAAGAGGACACGGGCCCACACAATGAGATTGGAGGAGAAGCGATTTAACCTTAAACTGCGCAGGGGATTTTTCACTGTCAGGGCAATAAGGCTGTGGAACTGTCTGGGAGTATGGATATTTTTAAAAGATTCTTGGATGTGCATCTTAAAGAACACAACATACAGGGATATGGGAAACAATTATAGACACTGACACACGTACATCTACATAGGTTGAACTGGATGGACTATTGTCCAACCTTACCTATTATGTAACTATGTAACTATGTATATGTAACTATGTAAGCCTTATTGTAGGTAAAAATAACCAAACGGGGTTTACAACCACTTAATGGTTATGTTTACCTTTAGGAAAAAAATAATAAATGCACATATTTTTGCAAGTAAAAAAAGTGCATTTATATTATTTTACAATGCAGCCCGTAAAGCATTGCATCTGGGATCGGCAGATCGTGGTTGCATTGCCAAGATCCTGCATACTCTTAGTCATTTGTCTGCTTGTACCTCCCACATGCTGACAGTTACTGAACTGCAGGAAGAATCAATGAACTACAAGAGCACTTACCAGCACCCTCACAGTTCATTAAGAAGTACAAGCAGTCTGCTGTGGCAGACGACTGTACTTGTAGTTCATTCATTCACAGGAAACTGTGAATGGATGATGAGGCTATGTGGGTGAAGCCAAACACAGCCTTGCTGTTTTCAAATTGTGCCAGAGTGGTGTGGGGAGAAGACCCCCCACTCACTATCACAATGCGGGGAGCGATGGCAGCAGGAGGTGGGTTTATAGGAGCATGTTTCATGTTACACCCTAAATATGGGTGTATCATGAAACATGGCCCTAAAGGTGTACTTAGCTTTTATATATTCTTCTTCATTTTTTTAACTGATTCTTTATTTAAGGGTTTTTAATACAAACATGACATGACACAACCAATTTCAGCTAATCATGGTATAAAGTAAATTAAAAGGGCAAGCTTGCACAGGATTGTATATTATTACTATCATACAAGATTTATATAACACCAACAGTTTGTGCAACTCTTTACAAAATAAAGGGAGACATTATAGTTATAATATAATTCAAAAAAGTAAGAGGGCCCTGCCCATTAGAGCTCGTTACCTCAAGGGTATGTGGGATAAAATGTGGACAGTGTGAGAGAGTGTATAGAGATGGGATGATTGGTCTCTTTGGTTCATCTACCCTATGGTATTTGGATGAGGGTAGAGACTGGTACTAAATATGGAACAATAAATTTTTAATTTTTTTTCCATTTTGACTTTGATGGATGGTATAGTTGTGTTTTGTATTGTTTTGTTTCCTTTTTTTTTCTTTGTGTGAAAATGTTTAAAATGATAAATAAAATGATAAACCATTTTTAAGGTATTGTTTTTGTTTTTATATAAGAAACTTACAATTACAATAATACAAGTTGTATAATTGTTACACAATGAAACCTCAATACAGAAGTACCAAGTTAGAAGGTATAGTAATAATAGATTACATCAAGATAGAGTAATCTACAGAGAACTCAGTCTGGTCAGGCAGTAAGGAGAGATTGGATCCAAAAACCCCAGATTTTATCAATTTTATCATGTTTTGGAGAACCCCTGGTTATATATGTTAATGGGTACAGTGGAAGAGCTGCATTAATTAATTATTGCCATTCTGAAAGGGTTGGCAGAAGGGATCTATTCCAGATAATCAAGATTATTTTTTTGAATGGAAGTAAAGTGTTCGCAACAATTTTGGGTATGAGAACCAACTGGAAGGTCCTCCACCAACCTCAACAGTCATACCTTAGGACGCATAACATTTTGTACCCATGGCTGGCTCAAGAAACTCACATATTTGTTACCAGAACATTTGTATCTGGGGGCAAAACTACAAAGCATCAGTCCACCACCAAAAGTAGAAGCATAGATGGGGTATGTCTATTTTTTACTTTATACAAACATTGGGGTGTATAATATGTTTGGTGCTATAGTTTAAGTTGTTTAAGTCTATCTTTAGACAATATTGCTGAGGACATATAGGTTTTCCCAATATCCTCCCTAATTCCTCAGACACCTGAAAGATCATCTCATCATGTCATTTGCAAATGATGATTTAGAATTTAGCGGCTCCAAACAATATCAAGAGATCAACTTTACCTCATCAAAAGATAATAGGTCTGGTCATAAGACCAGTGGGTTGAACGAGAAAAACCGTCCCAATTCCCAATCCACACATTCGAGGTGGATTGCGAGAATCCTACCCACTGCGTCTTTGTATTCTGACATCAGGGAGACGTACCCACCATCAAAAGACATTGATCAGCACTGTAGGATATAGCCTGCAATGCTGATCAAGCAGAAATTTTCTAACAGGCTGAACCAGATAAATTTTGATTAATGTATAGCCAGTTTAAGAGTTTTTCTAAGGGGGTCTGGCATAGTAACACTAAGAGGGATTTAAAATGACTGTTAACAGCATACCATAGCTAAAGACAGAAAATAAAATATTTTCCGGGAACCTCAAATTCTACCTGTATTGTAGAAAAATCCTTAATTTTACCCTCATTAAACAATTGGTGCAGAAATTTTAGGCCTTTAGACAACCAAAATCTTGCACTTGGTGGAAATAGTGTGTTACCCCAGATGGGGTTAATAGTGGAGGAGGAACAATCAGTAGAATACATTTTTGAGTTAATTTATGGGATGGTCTTCAGGGAGCTTTTTTTAATGGTGGTACTTAATATAGGTCCCATAGTTTATTGATAAATGGAATTATGTAGAGATTCAAATGAAGACATAACTTATGCCTCTGCCGCTGTACAAGCATTGTCTTGGCTAGGGTTGAGCCAGTCATGTATCGGGATAAGTTGGGCTGCAAGTTAATAAAAAATGTAAATTAAATAAAAACAATCTAAAGGTATGCATGACTGATTTCTGAATCTATGAAACAGTATAGTAGAAAAAAATGACAATAATGTGTGAAAAGTGCACATATTTCCAGAGTAGTTAATAAGAGGCACATGGCACTGTAGGGCTGTGACCAGGACAGTAGGATGCTCAGCAGTATAAACTCTTTGTCATTTTGGCAGGTGAGGGTTGGGTGGGTGTGTTTGTCGGTAGCAGGGTGGGAAAGGGGATGTTTGGACAGATGGAAAAGAGAGGTAAAAAGAAGAGGGAAGGAGGGGCATATGTACATTGAGGAGGGGGGGGGAGAGGAAAAATAGAGAAGGTGTAAGGAAGAGGCCAGGTCAGGTAAGAGGGAAAGTGGGGTGGTGGGCTGGGAAGGGTAGCTAAGAGTGGGGATAGGAGGTGGGAAAGGACAAGGAATGAGAGCCAGTAGGCCTAAGAAGGGCTTAAATGGCATTGCTGGATAGCAATGTGGCTTTAAAGAGGAAGTAAACTTCCTCTGCTAACATTTACCTATAGGTAAGCCTATAATAAGGCTTACCTATAGGTAGTGTAAACTCCTCAACTTGCACTGTTTCGGAGATATTTACATTACAAGCAGCCAGTAACGTCACTGGCACATGCGCTCTGAAGGAATGGCCATGGGTGCCTTTCCTTCCAAGCCCTGTACAGTGAACAGCAGCTCCCACGTGCACGTGCGGGAGTGATGTCATCGAGGCTCCAACCAATCACAGAGCCAGGGCCTGCAAACCCGGAAGCAAAATGTGTAAAAATTGAAGCAACTACAGTGCTGACATTGCAACGCTGGAACAGCTTCGCTTTCAGGTAAGTTTCACTTACTAGCACTGCATACTAGCACATTATGACTTTACCTTGCAGGAAGAAAAAAAAATGTCCAGCGATATACAACCGCTTTAAGATTTCCAAAAGCTTTAATATTCTTCCTTAGTGAGGATGTCTATCCAGTCAAACAATGTGGAGCTCTTGTCTGTGCCCTTGAGGGTAAGATCCCTCATTATTTTAATGTTGGTCACTCCTTCAGTCCATTAGTTTATGGACCATGGTTTAGGCTGCCTCTAGTGTACGGGTATGCAGGCACTGACTGCATTAATTAAATAGAGTATGATATAGGAGAAAAAATGTTGAGGTTTTGGGAATCGGTAAGTAGGTGAATTTCTGGGGATTCTGTGGACTTGGTCGCAGAAATGAGTCAGCTTGAGACATGAGCAGAAAATGTAAAGATCCCTGGTAGAGTCACCACATCTCCACAATTGGTCAGGGAAGTGTGGAAACAACTGCCTTTTAGCCCCTTGTTATAAATTTGTATCACAATTCTTGGTACCTGTCACTAATATATTAGAAGGGATAGAGTAATAAGTTGAGCTTTTTTTCTTGAGGGAGCATGATATTATAGGGAGAATCCCAATCAGCTTGAAGCAACAATTTTGTAGAGAAAGGGTGTGATCAGCCAGACCCACTTTAGTACATTTTTGTTTGAAGGATGACATGGGAGGGAGGAAAACCATGGTTTTAGGTAAAGAGGATAAGAAATGGTATATCCAGGTTTGGATTGAAATACATCTCTGAGGTCCAGGATGAAGGAAATGAAATATATACAGGTATATGTACTGTATATTGGGCCTCCATCCTTTAACTATGGCCAACACACTCATCACTCCATGCCCTCTGGCAGCAGACACAATCCACACAATTTAGTTTCTATTACTCTTCTTCCCAAAACCTGCCTCCTCTTCTCATGCATCTTTTGGAATGTCTGCTCTGTCTGTAGCAAACTCACCATACCCTTTTTAGCACTAACTTCTTTAATCTACTTGCTTTTAATGAAACTTAGCTTCAAGAATCTGACTCCCTGATTCCCTCTTCCATGGTAGTCTTCTTTGGACTCTCCCAGACCCAGTTGATGGAAGTAGGTGGAGTTGGAATCCTTCTATCCCCAAAAAGCACCTTTACAATCACTTTAAATTGCAACTTTGAATAGAAGAAAAAAGGTAGTGGGAAAGAACCCATATAGCTCTACAGGATAAAAGGATTGGACAATCTGCGGTCTTCTCCCAACAGTTTAAAATATCTTTATTGGTATCAAAAGTACATATAGATGTAAGTGAGCAAACTACATACAACACAAAATAAAATAACATTAAAATAACAATGCAACCAGGTGTGCACAGACACACCCAGGGCAAGGGCACTAGATGGATGGAAAACCCGCTCAAGTTATAGCTGTGTCCAATGCATTTAAGATGACAGATCTGGGATGGTGGGAAAGAGCCAGGGACAGGAAGCATACAATGGTGTCAGCTCAATGAAGGGCAATACACTTGTGTTCTTGGTCTCTATTCATTCTATTTCCCAGAATCAACCAGGTGCTCTATATGCAAAAATACAATAGGGGACACAGGGACACTCTCATGGCAATATATACAGATAAAATGTAGATTGAAAAAATATATATAAAGTCACTAAATCTTGCTTAGGAAGGAAAAGATGAGTTAAGTCAAAGATGATGGCTCAAGCAGTGATGGAACCTGTGTAGTTCTTAAGGCTGATATTCAAGTAAAATTTTCCGTGAGATAAGCATACATTCTATGCAAAAGAAGAGAACGCGTCCTCCGTGCTAGAGATACACAGGTTACTCACAGTTGACAAATCCACAGGTTGCTGAAGGCAAAGATTGTTGTGACTCCAAAGAGTGGTAAAGTTGGTTCAAAGATGTGCAATACAGTAGATTGCTCTTCAAAGGGAGGTCGACTTGGCATGTTTTCTGCTGGTGGCACATAGTTGGCAGATCTAAAGGTTCCTGAAGGCAAGGATGGCCGTGACTCTAAAGGGTGGCAAGGTTGATTTTACCAGTATGCAATACAGTGGATCGCTCTTCAGAGGGAGGGTGGCAAGGTTGATTTTACAGGTATGCGAGGGAGGGTGGTTTAGCGTGTGTTCTGCAGGTGGCACATCTGACCTGATATTGCTGCTGGTTATTTAGATGTGCGGTGCAGTGGATCTCTGCTCAGGGAAAGAGCATCCGAGGAGGTCAATGCCGCACGCACCGCTGTTGTCAGATTCTCCCAGGATGGGACGGTAGCCTCTGAAAGTGTGAGGCTACCATTCGGCTCTTTTGAGATTTTTCAGCTCTTTTTGGTGATAGATGTGGGTCCTTCACTGGTGGGAATAGACAGGCAGTCCTGAATCCCCCAAGTGGTAAATGGCGCTGGAATATGCTAGGATTCTTTCACAGCAAGAAGTATATTAGTTGGGTTCAGTTTCATCCGAAAAATTGTGAAAGTTCATTGGAGAAGGCAGGCTGAGGTGCAAAGGGCAGCTGGGGTGGTCTGTGGCTGGCACACCGATGCATGTGTTTCTTTAGCAGGGTGTGCAAACTTCTTTGAATAGAAATAAGCATGTAAGAAACAAGTGGGAAAGAGCACTTTGCAGCATTAGTGCAATGCAACGATAAATTTGGAAAGAAAAAGTAGACACCAAATCTACTAAGGTCTGATAATAGGAGAAGCATGGGGAATAAAGGTGCTACTTGTAACTCAGGACCTAGTAGTTCTAGGGTCAATTCCTAAGTAAGATGTGATACAACATCGATCAGACTATGGAAAAATGTAAAAAAAATATCTGTTTTTGCCAGGATTCGAAATCTTTTCCTAATGTACTCCTGGTATTAGTTGAAAACGCACAGAATATGAAAAGGTAAAACAGTGTGCTCTATCTAATACCATTCCATTAAAGTGGGAGACAAGCCTGTTCCTAAAAATGTTCCCTCCCCCTCCACCTACCTATTTTACATACCCTGTGTAAAAAAGATCTGTGCACTTACCTCTTTTTAATACTCTCTGGTCCAGTCCCATGGTGCTGTAGCTCTGACTCCCCTGTGTCAGTGAGCAACTGCTGCAAGAGGGAGAGCCTACAATGGCTGGGCCATGGGAGCCAGTGGATGACATCATGACTCCCAAAATTCACAGCTGTTGTCGAGCGCTCCCTTACATGGCGGACTAAACAAGGTTTAAAAAGATCACAGACCTCTTTTTACACAGGGTATGTGGGATAGGTTGGAAGAGGAGAGCTGGAATGTTTTTAAGAATAGTTAGTATTAAGCTTTCTTTTACTTTAATTATTATATACTGTTTGTTTTTTCATTTTTTTAATTTTAATCTAATAGAAAATTCAATGGATACTACCATACCTGTTTAAATGCTTTTTAGGCTTTATTAGGGTTGGTGGATTAATAAAGAAACATTGACGTTTTCTTTTAATGAGGCCTGTTGTGAATGCTTAATTCTTTAAAGATTGTACAAGTATTAGTGAGCTCACTGTCAGTAATATATTTAGCATAAAACGTATTAGTGACATGCCCTTTAATTTAGCCTGTCTAATTGGCACTAATTTAGTTAGATTGCATTAAATTACACCCTTTAATAAAGCTGTGTGTAGGTCAGAACATGCGTTTTATCAAGCTAGGCAATTTTCTCTATTGTTACACACTAAAAGTTGCTTTGATAGGTGGTAAAATTAAGCTAACCGTGTCCCAACATGTGAACAGTTGGAGAGTTTTTTTAATGTTTATAAATACATTTATCTACGCAATGATGACTGTTCAGAACTTGCCACACTCTATACAGGGGTACATGTCAGGAGCATGTGGTCAGCAGTAGATTGAATCACCAATTTTTTTTTACTATTAGAGGATCCCAACAATGACAGTGTATAAACTGACACTTCATATTGTATTCTTTTGTTAACATTTTCATAGTTCATTTTGTTTTCAAATAGAAATTTAAATGGTGTACTTCCATGTTGCTGTGTTTGCAGAGCATGTTTGACTTACTAATAAGAAAACCCAGCACTAGTTGTAGGTTGGTTCTGCCAACAGAAAATCATGACAAGCATTATCTCTACTAAGACTGGATGCATGTAACTGATAATCTGCTGTACAGGACTGACGTGCGTATCTCTCTTTGTGCCCAAAACAGGGACCAGGGTCTCAATGAGAGCCCTGGGCCCCATACTAACGATCAGGACTTCCGATTACAGGTCACTTGATCACTGTGATAGCCTCTGATTGGCTACCACAGCGATCAGTCACTGTGAATCCCGCCTCGTGTTTCCTCTCTCTGTGAATGGAGGAGAGAGATACATTGTATCTCTCTGTCCTTGCAGAGAGAGGAAACAAAAAAGATTGTATGTAAAAAAAATACCTAGAGCAAGGTTTGATCTAGGTCAGTGCCAGGGTTAGTGTTTGGGTCAGGGTAAAAGTCAAGGCCAGGGTCAAAGTTCAGGGGAATTTATTTTGAGTTGTTCTTTGGTGGAAGGTTATGGTAGTAGCAAGAAACACACAGCTAAATTGAAAAACATGTTTTGTTTTTTTTTACTATCTTGGGCCAGTTTTCACAACTCCCCCAAAGAACTCTCCCAAAGCTCCTTTACAAATGCTAACTTTTTGAAAGTTGATATTTGCATTTGTCCTTACTCAAGATGACCATGGCCAGAAATGCTAGGGGTGTTTTTCAAGTGATTTCTAAGCAAAATAAAGCATAAAGACAAGGCTGGATATGGGAGTTTGTTCTGAGTATTAAAAATGAATTAAATAGCTTTTTGGTTTGTATTGGTCAAGTGCAGTGTAGTTTATCTTCAAAGGTAGAATTATGGTCGGTGCTTTTCCTTTAAAGTAATTGTAAAATCTTGTTAAAATAAAAAATAGCAAACATGTCATACACACCTGCTCTGCGCAGTGGATTTGCACAAAGCAGCCTGAATCCTTCTCTTCTCGGCTCACTCTTCGCTGCTCCTGGGTCCTCCCTCCTGTTGAGTGCCCCCACAGCAAGTGGCTTGCTATGGGGGCACCTACGCCGAGCTGCGGCTCCGTGTGTCCATTCAGACACGGAGCTGCCATTTGGCTTTGCCCCTCTCTCTCCTGATTGGTTAATTGACTTTGATTGACAGCCTCTAGAGCCACTGGCGCTGCTTCTGTGTCTCAGCCAATCGGATGGCCGAGACTCTCTCTCCTGATTCCGGATGACTCATGGACATTGCTGAACAGAGATGGGGCTCAGGTAAGTATTAGGGTGGTTGCTGTACACAGAAGACTTTTTATCTTAATGCATAGAATGCATTAAGATGAAAAATCGTCTGCCTTTACAACTCTTTTAAGATACCCTTGTGAACAATTTAGGACATATTCTTTTGATGACACTCTCAAACAACAAGCTGAAAAGAAAAAGTAATCTTCTTGCATGTATGCTTGGGTTTGTTTGTTTCTTAACATATTCTTTATTTTATGGCTGCAATTTTAATACAGTTGAGGTTCCAGTGAGAAATGTTATTTTACTCATCCATATCTATGAATGCCATCTTCAGATCTCTTTCTGAATGTAAATTAGCTCAGTAAATTAACATTTTGATTGTGTGTATCCGGGAACAATGTGTAAACTTTGATGGAAATCTGTGTGGAAATATCCATATATATGTGTGCTCTGTGCCTAAGTATTTGTATTTCTGCTATTTGTAAACTTTTTTTTTGCAAGTAAAACAGTGCGGTTGAGGTGCTATGTACAATGTTTTAAATCATTCTTAAAGGGAAATAACATCTTAATTACAGACTTATCATTTTTTTTATTTAAAAGGAGCCTTTAAAGTTCCACCTGCTGTATGAAAATATCAATTCAAAATATTTCTATGCAATATTTACTGTACACTTGATATCTGAGGATAGCTTAGATTAATTATATATAAACCTGTAGTATTAACACATCTGTGGAATGGTCCCCCTTTTCTGATGGCCCTAGGACAAGTCCCATTTTGCCTTTTTTTAAATCTAATCAGTATTACTTTTTCAGTGTTATTCTTTGCAGCCAAATCCATTTTAGAGTTATTTCCCACAATATTCAGGCTCCAAACAGTGCTGTGAGTCCCTGACACTGTGCAGATTTCTGCTACTGAGATTTTCAATAGAAGAAGACAAAATTTGCCGATTTTTCATTTGCAAATGACTTTTCTATAGCAACATAAATTTAAATAAAATGTTGGTTTAATTTGCTCTGCAGCACTGTGATCTTGTATCCAGCTTCACATATTTTGCAAAATTGTTTGGCAGGGCAAGAAATACATTATTTTTACATTTCAATTATAAAATATTTTGCACTGTGATACCTGGGTTTATACTTTTTTATTCATTCAGTGGCAGCATTTCTCACACAACACAACACTCTAATTTTGGAATGTTTACTGGTGCTTATGTGAAGAGCAGAAGCAGGTAGGAAATAATATTTGTTAAAAGATTCAATAAAATACTCTATAAATCTTTTTATAAATGTGGCAGAACTAGGGCAAAGAAGAAGGGTGAAACTGACCAAAGCTGGAGTAACATAATACAATATTAATAATAATACTAAAAATAATTATTATTAGTAATATTATTAATAATAAAAATAAATCTCTATTATTTTAGTGAGTTTATTTTCTGTATTAAGGATGTTCTATGTCATGCAAGAAGCTTGGCTCTGTAGAAATCTTCACTGCAGGGATGTCCTGTCCTCTTCCTGTCTAAACTTCCAGCATTGTGGGGTTTAACAGCTTTGAATTTTCTGTAAAGCTATTGTGAAGAAATTCCTGCAGAGGATTCACTCCCTTCTACCTCCTCCTTCCTTGAGAAATGTTCTTTCATTGCTTTAACTGCCTGTAGCATAATCTGCGAATGGTGGGAGAATTGCTTACCTGACAAAATAAATTCAAAATACAAACAGCAACTTACAAAGCCATCCACAACTCAGCCCCAGGCTACATCACTAGCCTAGTCTAAAAATACCAACCTAATCATTCTTTTCATTCCTCCCATAACCTCCTGCTCTCTCTCCCTCGTCACCTCCTCCCATGCTCACCTCCAGGACTTTCCCAGAGCCTCTCCCATTCTATGGAACTCCCTATCCCAATCTGTCCGATTATCTTCTCCTCAGTTTGCTTGTAGACGATCCCTGAAAACCCTCTACTTCAATGAAGCCTATCCTGCTCACACATAACAACTGTACTTTTATTTTCTTTAACAACTCATCACCCACAGTTATTACCTTTTATATTACTTAACCCACCCTCCTAGAGTGTAAGCTCTAACGAGCAGGGCCCTATATGCATAAATACAATAGGGGACACAGGGACACTCTCATGGCAATATCTACAGATGAACTGTAGGTTGAAAAATATATATATAAAGTCACTAAGTCTTGCTTAGGAAGGAAAAGATTAGCTAAGTCAAAGATGATGGCTCAAGCAGTGATGGAACCTGTGGAGTTCTTAAGGCTGATATTCAAGTAAAATGTTCAGTGAGATAAGCATACATTCTATGTATAAAAAGAGAAAACGTCCTCCGTGCTGGAGATACACAGGCTACTCACGGTTGACAGATCCACAGGTTGCTGAAGGAAAATATTGCTGTGACTCCAAAGAGTGGTAAAGTTGGTTCTACAAATGTGCGATACAGTAGATTGCTCTTCAGAGGGAGGTTGACTTGGCGTGTGTTCTGCTGGTGGCGCATAGTTGGCAGATCTAAAGGTTCCTAAAGGCAAGGATGGCTGTGACTCTAAAGGGTGGCAAGGTTGATTTTACCGGTATGCGATACAGTGGATCACTCTTCAGAGGGAGGGTGGCAAGGTTGATTTTACAGGTATGCGATACAGTGGATCGCTCTTCAGAGGGAGGGTGGTTTAGTGTGTGTTCTGCAGGTGGCTCATCTGACCTGATATTGCTGCTGGTTATTTAGATGTGCGGTGCAGTGGATCACTGCTCAGGGAAAGATTGTCAGATTCTCCCAGGAAGGGACGGTAGCCTTTGACAGTGTGAGGCTACCATTCGGCTCTTTTGAGATTCTTCAGCTCTATTTGGTGATAGATGTGGGTCCTTCACTGGTGGGAATAGACAGGCAGTCTGGGATCCCCCAAGTGGTAAATGGCGCTGGAATATGCTAGGATTCTTCCACAGCAAGAAGTATACTAGTACAGTTTCATCCGAAAAATTGTGTAAATTCATTGGAGAGGGCGGGCTGGGGTGCAAAGGGCGGCTGGGGTGGTCTGTGGCTGGTTCACTTATACCTACGTTTCTTTAGCAGGGTGTGCAAACTTCTTTGAATAGAAATAAGCATGTAAGAACCAAGTGGGAAGGAGCACTTTGCAGCATTAGTGCAATGCAACGATAAATTTGGAAAGAAAAAATAGACACTGAATCTACTAAGGTCTGATAATAGGAGAAGCATGGGGAATAAAAGAAAGAAAGATTTTCCAGCCTGATTTTTGTGTGATGTCAGGCTGTTGTGCGCTCCATCAGACAATTGTTGTCGGTTTTTCCGCAGAGAAATGTTGGATAGCAGGCTTTAAAATTTTCCACGGAAAGCGGACTGTTGTTTCGGATTTTCCGAGTGTGTGTACACAAGTCCGTCGGACAAAAGTCCAAAGTACAAACACACATGCTCAAAAGGCAAGAACAAGCTGGAAGCGGTTGGTCTTATAAACTAGCGTTCATAATGGAGAATTAACATTTTTGATGTGGCAAATGATGAAATCTCCAAATGCAACGCACATTCTCTTCTTCTTTAATGGGATAATAATGAAGCTGCTTTGCTGGTGATACTGATGGAGTTATTGCAAACGAATGTTCAAAGGCTTTTTTTTTTCTAGTGATATCAAGAATAATATTATTATGCTTGTTATTTTTTTTGTTGGTGGAAGTTACCACAACACCATTATCCCGTAGTTTTTAAGATCAAAGATATAACTATGTTGGTGTCCCTTGTTAATTTTACGTTGTATTTTTTTAAATGTAACTGCCTACTCCCAAACTGTCATTTGAAGTAAAACACATAGCCAAGTATTATTTTCCACAATTTTTTTTATTGTGCATTAAAAAAGAAAACAAATAAAATTAGACATGCTATCTGCCAATAGAACTTAACTAAAAAGTGCATTCTATACATCCAAAAATATAGAAAATATACCAAATCAAATCATTATTCAACCAAAAAATAAAATAAAAGCCTCATGCATGTGTCCTGCTTCTTAATATAGGGGGTCAACAATGCCAAGAATTGGTGAAAACAGGGCTCCGTCATCCGGAGATAATTCCGAAAATCATCTGGATTATTCTCCTGGAGCTCCCGCAGCAATGGCATATGACATATTTGGTCACGATTAATAAAGCAACCATTTTTTGAAATCCTCTTCCTCCTGTTCCTGGGCTGGACTTGGGTCAAAGCAATAATTCCAAGGCCAATAATAAATAACACGTTATCTCCTCCGATTCCGCAACATGGCTGGTTGATGAACGG
Source organism: Lithobates clamitans (assembly GCA_037952925.1). NCBI lineage: Eukaryota > Metazoa > Chordata > Amphibia > Anura > Ranidae > Lithobates > Lithobates clamitans. The sequence continues at coordinate 4,442,292 of JBBGZY010000008.1, read as the reverse complement.
CCGTTCAGAAATGAAATGAAAAGCGCGAAATGAAAAGCACGAAATGAAAAGCGCAAAATGAATAGCATGACTCAACACTCACCAAACTTCTACTTACACGAAATTAGCAGAAGGAGCCCAAAGGGTGGCGCTAAAGAGCTGAAAAACCACATAGTACGTCACTACGTTTGTGTTTGTTGGTCGACAATTCCTTGCCATTTGTATACAAGACAAAATCCAGGCACACGACTTCAGACAAAAGTCTGAGGTTTGGTCTGCGGAAAATCCGATCGTGTGTACGAGGCTTTACTCTTTACCCATGCAACATTCACAAATCTATTTTAATGTCTTTCATACTTTGGTAGAAACTGTTTGTAAATACAAAAATCAATATTGTGACATGTTGCCTAGCTAACACATACTTTGTATTTTGTGATAGACAATTCTATTTTTAGCCAGAAACATTTTGGGTGCAGCTATTATATTAAATGTAGCACACACACACAAAATCCCAAATTGTTATCAAGGACTGTTTGTTTTACATTGTTATGGTTTGCAGATAATTATAATACTTCTCTGCTATGCAGCTTCCTCAGTGTTGTCCTTATTCTTTTTTTATGCTTGGGTGGTCATATTGTGAAATGTCTCGGAGACTAGCTTTCCATACCGCTACGTTTCTCATCACATCTGAAGGGTGTTGTGCTTCGCATGGTAATTAGGTCTTCTTTGTTTTATCCGCTGTTCTGCTCACACTCACTTCTTTCAGCATATTAACCTCTGATGGCTGAAATTAAATTGAACACCTGGGTTAGTGTGTTAAGAGTAAATTGTTTTCTACAGTATATACCTTGTTGTTTTTTTTTTAAGTTGTTCTCTCTGCACAAGTGCACATCAAGAGAAATATTATCAATATACCTGTCTGCATGGAAATTAATAATGCCATAGCTTTTTAGTAATAAAAGGATAGGTCAGGTAACAAATCAATGCATTAATTTTCTTTAAAATAACAACATAAAAAATGAGTAGCAAGTCTACACAGAACATTCTCTCATCTCCCCACTAATAAGCATTAGTAAGACTCTAGGAAAAGTGTGTGCGGGTTGGGGAGAGGAAATGCTACAATAAGATGCTCTAGCTTCCCCATAGAAATCCAACCAGTTTGTAACAGATGTGACCATCCATAACACTTGCACCAAATCACATACTATTCAGTTTATATTACATATAGGTGACACGATCAGGGGTTAGGGTCGATGACCAGTTGCTATAGCAGTTGCGGGACTACCACCGACCAGCAAGATAGATACACAGGCAGTCACCCTGGCAGATAAAGTAAGCTCACCTGAGGTGCTAAGTCTAAGTACTAACTGTTATTCACCAAAGCTCCTGATGGTGGAGATGGATTTTTGCTGTGTGTTAGTACCAGGTCACGGTTCTCAGGATTGCCCCCCCTCCCAGGAGGTGAGCAAGTTGGGGTCCAGTAGCAGATAAGCAGGTATGGATCAAACAGAAGCATAGTCAGTAAACAAGCCAAAAGGTCAGTAATGAGTAGTTGCACCTTGGAATCAGGCAGAAGCATAGTCAAGGAACAAGCCAAGGGTCGATAACAAGTGGTAGCAAAATATGGATGGCAGCAGGGAAGACAAGAGCGAGATACTGGATGAAGAGAGCACAATAATCTGGCAAACGGGAAGTGCAGAAACATGGCTTAAATTTGGAAGTTCATGGGAGGAGCAAACAGTTCAAGGTTCAGCAGAAGTCAAGGCACAAGGCAGGGCTGTCCAGTGGATCAGATAGCAACCAGTCCCGTGGATCATATAGGAACCAGTCCAGCATCTCAGGTAGCTCAGCCAGAAGACTCATTGCCAGACACAGCAGAGGTCCTTGGTTCAAGACCTGGCCCTGACTATGCGTGAATTTTTTTAGCCAATTCAGGTTTTCTACTGGGTCATTTTCAAGCATTAAATATTGAAAAAAACACCTATTGTGACAAAAGTTTGATGTCCTGGACTTAGCTGCATTGTAGATGCTGATGTGTTTGAGACACTGGCAATGAGCAAACGTATATCTACTTACTAATTTAAAAAAAGTAAATTTGTGTTTAATTTATTTTCAAATAAATGAATGCCTTATTAGGATCGTTGATCAATGCACATTTTTTTTTAATGTGTTACATTTTACTATTGTATATTAAAGCAAGTTGTATGTATCAACATATCACAACTCTCTGACTTTCTGTTACTGATACAACAACTAACACAGTGCCATGTATTCCCAGCCTACAACCTACATTGTTTTATTGTCCTACTTTCAAGTTATGCTCTTAGAAAGATATACAATGTGTTGAGTGTTATTTTGCTTTACTAGGTCCTAGAACGAACCTAACACTGATAAGCCTGCAAAGCAATAGCCTATAAAGATAAAGGGAGCTGATTCCATTTTGTTTTTCCTTGTACCATAACATGTGAACCATAAATTTTGTGTGGCTTCCTCTCTGGTAGCTGTGATACCATTAATGATCTCCCACCCTACCGAAACAAAGAACACAAACAGTCGTGTGTTTAACTGACTTCCTTCTCAAAAGCTGTTGTACATTTCTTGTTACTTTATTCGTAAGGTATTAAATTAGAAAGAGTTATCTCTCAATTATAGACTCCATTCATCACAGGAAGGAGTTTAAGACTGACTGTCAGGAGGAATCCACGGCCTTTTTCTGCCAGAAGAGAAAATGTTCTTCAAGATTAATAAGTGCACAATAAAAGCTAATTGCTGTCGTATTGCTCTGATTTGCTGTGATTTACTCCTTCTCAAAACCAACACTAAGATTATGACTCTGTAATAAATTGTGTAATAACAAAATGTTAATTAAATCGGTTAAATGGAAAGGGGCAGTATTTATCAACTGGCATTTATTCTGGATGTTAAACACTGAAAATAATTATTCTAGTCATAACAGCAGTAGGTGCTGTGACAGTGTTCCATTTGCTAGAATGGCACCAGTAGCTAAAACCTGGCCATCCTATATTAAGAGAAGAATACAGGAAGTAAAATGGTGTTTTTCCCTCCTTAGTTTCACGTTGGAATTCAGACTGAGTGTCTATGTTCAAATTATATTATAATGAATTGCTTAGTTGGTTAGAGGTAAAAAAAATAAATAAATACATGTTTGTGTAGGTTAAATAAATATTTGTACATAAAGCAGCAAGTTTTAAAGATTTACCTCCCCCCTGGACTTCTCCAAGATGACAGCAGGGTTCTGGCTCTTCATATGGCACCTATCGATATGGTGGGTGGGCATGCATCATAGCTTATCTTCATAGCTGCCTTTACCCTGAGCATGTGCAATTTAATCTGTCATATGTGTGCCCTGCATTGCTGTGAAGCAGGCAGTGTCCCCATGCATGCACAGTAAAAATCATGATATTTTTCATGCATGCACATTCAAATATAAACTGGTGGCATACGGGATACAATTTTATTCTTGTGCTCCCTAAAGACCTTCATCAATATGGTGGTAAAACCCTGTGCCATTGTGGTTAGTGGCCAGCCTGTTTTGCCACTACCGCACATGCATGAGATTTTGCCAGCATATTGAGGGAAGCCTTTTTGGGAGTTCAGGAGTAAAACTCAATCCCATGTGCCCACTTATTATATCTGAATGCATATGAGTGGAGAATATAGTGATTTCTAGTACACATTTGTGTGGAGCAATACAAAACATACATATAATGGATGAAATCATGCAAGAAGCCTACACAGCTGGGATTATAAAATGGAATTACATAAGACACAGAACAGACTTGTAGTACCCTTCTCTTGAAGACCACGCAGTAGTAAGATGCATTTCAATTTGTTAAAGCTGATGTCCCTGTTTCCTGTCACTTTAAATAGTTAGCTTGGACCAAGCTGATCCAAACAAACTATTTGCTTCACTAAGTGCTGCATTGTCTCTAAGCACTGTATGTACTGCATTTAACTTTAGCTACATACAGTACACAGGGCTGAGTTCCAGCTGCGAGACACTTCCCATCTTCCCATCACAATATGTTGGCAAAATCCCTCACATGTGTGGTAGTGGCAGTGCAGTGGTGCATTAAAGCTTTGTTTTCTGTGAATACAAAGCTTCCTCTAATTGGCCAAGTCTGAGAGCTTGACGTCATCAGCCCACCCCTCCTATTCATTCACAGAATATAAAGCTGCCTATGAATGGCTGAGCGCTGCTCAGCCAGACTCTGTTTTGTTCCAGGTGTGATACGGTCTCTGTCTCACAGCTGGAACCCAGTGTATGATTGTCTTTTGTTCCACTGTCAATAAATCTCATTTTAGAGATAATTGCATATGGTCTGGTCCTAGTTTCTGTGTGTAGATACATTTATCTGGTCTCCCAGCTACTGAATTCTAACAGGGGGTCAGAAAAAATTCCATCACCACTGCAAAAGCAGAGTCACTTCCCGACCAGCTTAACAGGGTTGTAATGGTTCATTAAACAAAAAATGGAATACCGCGCTAAATCATAACAACAAAGAATGTGCAGCTGCTGCTATAAGTTAAATTTGATACAAAATAAAACATTTTTTTATATATATAATATACCGTGAAAAAAACTTTTCCCCTGGGGGTATAGATAAAATAAAAAATCAAGAAAATTGATAAGTATTGATATATAATCAAAAAAAGGCTTACCAAACAGCAAGCCTTCATTTCTCATGGTGGTCACTTCTTGGATGCGGTGGTGGATTTGTCATGGAATTTAATGTATTTGAACTTTATACTTTTGCACTTCCTTGAACATTTTTTTGGAATGGTTCATTGCCTAGCTCCAGATGCTGCTTTAGTGAAGCGGAATATTTGTGCTGTCTAAGTAGTAAGATAAATGTCATTACTACTAGCAGCACTTCTTCCTATGTCTTCCCACCATTCTGCTTGCACCCCCTCCCTGTTCTGTAATGAATGAGAAAGATGACAGCATAGGAAGGAGTGCTGGCAGGTGTATGGTAAGCTTACTCTGCCAGCCTTAACTCCCCCCCCCTTTTACATTGCAGCTTTCCTCACACCACTCTTCCAGCACTACACCCCCTCCACTTTTACTACTCACTGCTCTACCAGCATTACACCCCAATGCACTTTCAATATTCTGCAAGTACTACACTCCCCCACTCACTTGCATTGCTCTGTCAGTAGTTAACCCTCCCATTAACACCATGCCTGCACATACCCCATCTTAGCTACCAACACTTGCATGTCCCACCACACCTGTATGCTGACTGATCCTGATCACTGCATCTGACCCTCCATCCCCACCACAACCATGGTGGAAAGGGTCCCTTTTACTGTCTCTACCGTAGCTGCCAACACTCCCAGCCCTAACCTTGTTCATTCTGGAACACGCACACTTTTGTTTTGTTTAAATAATTGTTATATCTATCAGTGACAGAAGATCTCAGCATTTACCTTCCACTATAACAGAACTACCAAAACAGCACACTTGTCTGGTTCTCAGGAGCCCAGAGATTAAAACAGTCTTCCTACTGTATAACGCATAGATAGAACACATTCATTTTGATATGATCTTGGGTGTCTATGATTTTAGCTAAAGAAAATCCCTTTTGTTGGTCAGTTTTTTTTGGTATGCCTGACTGCCTTGTATTGCCTATGACATTCTTAAGGTTGGGTTGAGCTTGGGTGAAGGGAGATGCCTGCTGAGAACCCTTTTTTTTTGCTTGCTATGAGCATTGGGAGACTACTAATTCATGGTAGCACCTAGTACACCTGCAAAATGATGTTAAAAAATGCAGTGTTATGACGGCCTTATGCTGAAGGTATATTGCCATCATCATTGCAGTCCTGGGACTTAGTTATATGGTAAAGGTATCTATCTTCTAATCTTTCTACTTTTAGACGATCCCTGAAAACCCTTCTCTTCAGAGAAGCCTATTCTGCCCCTACCTAACAACCATACTTTACTTTTTATTTATTTATTTTATTTTAAAAGACTCCTCCCATGTATCCATATAAATGTTAAAACAAAAGTTATCAAATCCCCTGTCACATGAGAAAGTTTCCCCATGAAACAATTTATCAGTTGTAATACTCAGAATAAAGTATATGTAATACAGTGGAATATATAGAATGCACTATTCATCCCTTGAGGGCACATATTTGGAAGCACTATTGTGACACTAACAATTTTAATGTAAAACATCTGTCACAGTATCAAAACATTTTATAGAGACACACAGGAGAGATATGGCAGGTTTCCAATTTCATGGTATAGCGAAAATATAAAGCCTATCCGGGGGAGTCTCCCATAAATAGCTTCTGGAAGCTTGGTGGATCCAAAAATTGTATACCAGGATGCCAACTGGGATGAACCATAGTTGGGGTATTAATTTTATTTTTAAAATAGAGGGTTTCCTAATACTGTGCCATGCATTGGATTATCCTGTTATTGTTTCCCCATGTGTGTCCATCTGTGTTTTTACTGCTGTTTATTGTTTTTTTAATTGAATTTGTCTTTTAACCTTCACCTGTGAATAATTACCTACTCTATAGTAAAGGCCTGTACACACGATCAGAAAATCGGAAGTAAAATTTCATCCGATGAACAATCTGCTGATTTTCCTATTCGTTAGTATGGTGCTTTCGACAGCCGAATATGAATTTTTAGACAACAAAAACTGGATGTGCATGCTTTAAAATTTTTGTTGTATGTGCACACAATGTCCAATTTTCGTTTAATGAGTACAGTTTTCATCCGAACAAAATCGTAAGAGCAAGACTACACATGCTCAGAAACAAATGAATACATACAAAACAATTCAACACATTACATTGCTTCTGAAGATGAATTCTGTCATACGAGAATTTTCGTATGTTGAGTAATCTCTTCACTTTCGATATGAGACTAGCAAAAAACAGACGGAAATTTGTCTGATAATCTGATCATGTGTACCTTGCTGTAGATAATAAACAATATTAAATTAGTGCTGCTTCTATATAAACTAGTATTAAACAATCTATAAAGTGCTCATGCAATCATAAAGTCCATAGTTGTACAATCATAAGTAAAAGTCCATCCATGCAGAAAAAAGTGCCAAACGTGGTTAACTCCTGTTAGTGAAGATTCCAGTGTCACTCTGTGCTCCCCTCCTGGGTCCCCACTCAGCAGAAATATGATTCAAAGCCGCATGGTCTTTATCCTGCACCAATGGATGGGTCTATTTCCTTCTTTCACCTCCGATTACAAGGTTTCCATTATGTTGGTATAAGGTATACCAAGTGAAGAGAGAGATGTATATAGCATAATACTGTTTGGTTTATTGAAAAGGTTCAGAACAAATGCGCCTACAGCATTGAAAGATCATACTGCATATGAATAATGATCACCACCTTAGCGTGCATTCCATCTGTGAAATTATGGTTTCAATCTCTTCCCCGCTTGATGCAATTTGCCCCTCCCACTGGGCGTCTTCAGAAGCTGGGGATGCTTGTGACTGACTGTCTTTTATTTGGGGTGGGAGGGGCGAAACCCATCAAGCGGAGACGAGATAGACACCATAATTTTACGGCTGGAATGCATGCCAAGATGGCGAAAGTTATTCATATGCCTATGTGATCTTTCTTTTCAAATATTTTTACTGAGTTTTACATAGTAACAACAAAATGTTTTATAACATAAACATAATAGTCAATAAAGAATAACTGTGAGTAGAAGGGTATTATAGTTAAACAGTTATATATCATATTGTATATATTTATTAAATGTGTCGAGTTAGCATTTGGGCCATGAGTTTCTCCTGGTCAGAGGTGCTGCACTTGGTCCCTCAGCACCCCGATTGGGAACTAACTGTGCTATTGGATACAGGATAATGCCCCTTTCTCTTTCATGAAAGCATGTTCTCATGACACTTTACATAATTGGCTACAATACCTCTAGAATATTGTTAGTTCTAGAATATAGCTGATCAATACAACTAGTATAACAAAAAATAAAAATAAAGAAGAAACATTAATAGCATGTACCTTAATAATATATGAATAGTCAGATCTGTAATGCTATGTTCCTTTCAAGAATCATTTAGTCAATAACCGGGTGGCTTGCTGCCCAGGAATTCCAAAAGAAATAAAATTTAGGTATGTTTTGGGAATTCATAACAAAATATTTTTCAGCCTATATGAGCTTTTTCAATGCTGTAAGTGCATTTGCTTTTAATCTTTTTTAATAAACCAGACACTATTATGCTATATGCATCTCTCTTTTCATTTGGTATACCTTATACCATCATAATAGGAACCTTGTAATCGGAGGAGAAAGAAGGAAATAGACCCATCCATTGGTGCAGGATAAAGACCATGCGGTTTTGAATCATATTGCTGGTGAGTGGGGACCAAGGAGGGGAGCACAGAGTGACACTGGAATCTTCACTAACAGGAATTAACCACGTTTGGCACTTTTTTCTGCATGGATGGACTTTCACTTATGATTGCACAACTATGGACTTTATGATTGCATGAGCACTTTATAGTTTTTTTAATACTAGTTTATATAGAAGCAACGTTAAGTTTAAAATTATTAATTATCATTCTATGGGGTCGTTCAAAATTTATAATTTATTTGATTTTTAAGTATAGACAGTAAAGCACATTACCATAACAAGGGTATTTTCACAATTTCACTAGCCTGCTGTAGAGTCTTTAAATAGAGGTACTGGTGTAATGTCCAGTTTATTGTGATTAAGACCTCTTCGGCTAAAACGTGTTAGCACTGCTGCATCATATGAATTTTTTTACCATGTCTTCAATACAAAGCATTGCACAGTCCCACAACCAAATGCTGACTTTTACCATACAGTCTGATACTTAGCACTCAGGAGCTTCAGCAGCAATACACTGATTTTCATTTACAGCCATATGGGAACACCTGGGTAGGAGCATAGTGAGTTTTTGCTTATTTTTCTGGTTAGGTAGCACCACACATGATAGAAAAGATAGCTGTGATGCTGTCTCAAATATTTGTTGTGGCACTTGTCTACTTGCTGGACCGTAAGGGTCTCAGATATGGAATTGATTTTTCTTTATTAGAAAAATGAAAGAGCAGCTCCAAAATACCAAATAAATACATGTGTCTGCATTAACGGCCATACTGATGTACAGTATAGCACCACTGCAACTCTAATCTCAATTTCCTTCCAACCATGAGGATAGAAAAAAATCCTGGACGGCCGCACACCATAGAAGGCATCTTTATTGATATGAAGAAATAAATACCGTATTTATCGGCATATAACACGCAGGGGCGTATAACACGCACCCCAAGTTTAGGAGGGAATTTTAAGGAAAAAAAAACTTTTAGGAGGGAAGTTAAAGGGAAAAAAACTTACATTTAAATGCCCATCATTGCAGCCTTGTCAGTGCAGCCTTGTCAGTGCAGCCTTCCCCAGTGTCCATTGCAGCCTTATCCCAGTGCAGCCTTGCCCCAGTGCAGCCTTGCCCCAGTACAGCCTTGCAGCTTGCAGTTTGAAAATGCGCCGCTCCCCTGCGATCCTGTGATCCCCTGCGATCCTGAGCTTCAAAATCGCCGACCGCTATTTGAAAATGGGTCCGCCGGCGCCGAAATACACAGAGCCAGTCCTCGGCTCTTCTTGGCGGCTCTCGTTCACTTTCGGCTCCACTCGTAGTCCCGCCCGGGATGGGCGTGACTGTGAGCGGAGCTATCCGAACCTAGCCGAGTACACTCGGCTAGGTTCGGACAGCGCTCGAGTGAAGCCGAAAGTGGCCGAGAAGAGCCGAGTACCGGCTCTGTGTATTTCAGGGCTGGTGGCGCCTTTTTCAAATCGCGGTCGGTGATTTTGAAGATCTGTCAGCTCAGGATCGCAGGGGATCGGCGTATAACATGCACCCGTGATTTTCCCCTGATTTTAAGGGGAAAAAAATGCGTGTTATACGCCAATAAATACGGTAATTCCTTCCAACCATAGTGGATGTCCTTGAGTATAATAATATTAAACATAATTTTCATGGCTACCAAAATTGGATAGGAGGATCTTCAGAATTTCTGATGAAGTGACATTTTGGGTTGGCATAGGCAAAAATGTATTAATAGTAAACACATTTTTACATTTTTTGGAATAAACGTTTTAAGTCCTTCACTTTTACATTCTTTTTATTTTGCTGCAAACATTTTTTTTATGTAGACTGATATTTAAATAAAACATAAGCAAACTCAGTACTTGTAAGGCAGAAAAACACAAAAGGGAATAAGCTGACCGCATAGGGAGAGATTTACTAAAACTAGTGCACACAGAATCTGGTGAAGCTGTGCATGGTAACCAATCAGCTTCTAACTTCAGTTTGTTCAATAATTCTTTGACAATAAAACTGATAAGCGTATTGGTTATTATGCACAGCTGCACCGGATTCTGTGTGCACCAGTTTTAGTAAACTTCCCCCAATGAATGTTTTAAAAAAGAAAACATTTCCTTTTCAAGTCTTTCACACTCTCAAAGTAATCTAACATATGTTTTTTTTTAAGTTGTTATGAGCTTGTGAACATGGATGCTATGGAGGTTATTTACTAAAGGAAAATCCACTTTGCACTGCAAGTGCACTCGAAAGTGCACTTAAAGTGCACTTGGAAGTAAAGTCGCTGTAGATCTGAGGGGGACATGCAAGGAAAATAAAAACATTTTAGCTTGCACATGATCGGATGATAAAATCAGCAGAGCTTCCACTCATTTCAGATCTACCCCTTAGATTTAAAGTGACTGCACTTCCAAGTGCACTTTCAGTGCACTTTCAAGTGCACTTTCAGTGCACTTTCAAGTGTACTTGCAGTGCAAAGTGGATTTGCCTTTCGTAAATAACCCCCTATGTGTAGATGTACATGTACGTGTACATGTGCATGTTCTTAACTAAAGTAGACATGAGAAAACCAGCTACCATATAGTATATCCTTATAATTGGCCTCTCCTGGTCTTGACATCAAAATCTTTCCAAAGTAACTACTTCTGTCCTGTAGCATAAGACCAGCCATAAATGGTTCATATCTCGGCCTGTTCAGCAGGAGCCAGGCTGAGATTCAAACCATTGATGGGCAGGCTAAATGTACCTAGTTGATTGATCAATCAACTTGGGTACAACCAGCCTGCCGGATTCACTTTTGATAAGCACTGTCTTCTCCCAGCAGAGAGAAGACAATGGCCCGGAAGGAGGGATTTCCGCATCAACACTGTCTGTGTTGATGGGGGAATCTAGCAAATTTCTTTCCTGCAACCTGTGGCTTTGCGTATGGCTGGCCTAAGCTATAAAAGTCACTGTAGTTGAGAAGTTACTGGTCTGTGAGAGTTCACAGATCTGTAACTAGCAGATTTATGTTTTGTTACCAGTAAACAGGGGGAGAGGACTTTGAGAACCCTTTGCAAATAACTACGGTAACTTTCTGTTTAACACTGAAGCAAAATAGCTAATTAGTATTCACAACAGTTAAAAGCCAGTCAAGGCAATAGTAATACTTTTAGAGATTTTGTTTTATTTATTAGTCCAGGCAAACTATATATATATATATATATATATATATATATATATATATATATATATATATATATATATATATATATATATATATATATATATATATATATATATATACTATCCTACATTAAATGACCCAGTGCAGAGAAAGCAGCAATTGCACACAGAAAATTAACAAATATTGTTTAGCAACAACAGAGCCTTCTAAGCTATAAAGTAATATTTCTGCCAGTATTTCAGACCATTGCAATTGATTCCAGCTGGAATCCAGTATCTGACTTTGTGCCTAGGGCTGCCAAAGAAACTTGGGAGGAAAATGAAAAGTAATGTGGACGTTAAGATATAATTTCAAGGACTGTGCAACAATACAGATTAATGCTTTAGCACTGAATTTCAGATGTTTTTTGATGCATCTACAGAGATAAAATATGTCCAACCTGACAGTTCAAAAGGTTATTGGTATAAAAAATTCATGTGTCTTTTCAGATCCTATGTATGTGTATGGAGTAACTGTATGTATGCTGTGAATGAATAAATAGCAATGTTTACAAAATGCACAGCTATCTATATAAAAAAAAACTATTTAAGATTGCCTACATGCTGCATTTTCTCAATTATATTGATGAAAAGTGCTGCAATGCCTGCCAGAAAAAATTGCATTTTTCATTGATTTTATCCAATTTTTATTGTTTGGTTGTCAGAAAGTGGGCATGTATTGATTTAATTGCTGGCAGATTGCTGTGAACCATTCATCATGTGATTGGCTTTTATTGCAATCAAAATCTATTAAAAAAAACCTTTCAAAATAAACATAAAAGTGGCAAGTATCTAGCCAGGATGAGAGTTGGGTTGATTGTAGATATCTTCCAGCATGTTAGGAAACTTCCATTCCATTTTCTCTAAGAGATGAAAGTAATTCTTTCACTGTGCATTCACAACATAACTTATATAATACTGTGCAAATCAGAAAAATCACAGCATGTGGTGCCCAGCATCTGCAGATGTGCAGCAGGGCTGTCAGCTCATTCCTTTAATTACCAACACCTCTAAGTTACAGAAATTCCATGGTTATTCAGATTCAATCAGTGGTTTACTAGCATTCTATCTGAACTGCTATCTGTAAGATCACAATAAATTCCTCTCTATGACCAACCTTTTTTAGAGCAGTAAATTTAACGGATAATTGTATATATATATATATATATATATATTATTTTTTTTTTTGCCTACCTGGCTTAATCAGAGGAAACATTTGGAAATCTAGTTTGAAGTTTGAAGATATGCTTACGCTGGCCATAGACGGTGCAAATTAATGGGTTGACAGGGGAATCCCTCCCAAGGAGCTATTGCGTTCTCCCGGTAGGGGGCAGGGGATGGCGTCCCTGCCGGGAGAGCACAGTGATTATTGCTAGCTATAACATCATGATCACATATAAAATCCTGCAGGCTTGTTGTACCATCGATTGATCGATCAACTTTGGTACAATCAGCCTGCCCATACATACTGTTGGAATCATGGCTGAGAACCCATACATGGTTTGAATTTTGAACAATTCCTGCTTAATGGGCCAAGATTTGAACCATCTATAGTCGGCTTTACTCATCACCTGTTACATATATACTGCAGGGTTATCCTTCCTCCTGGCAGTCAGATTTGATTAATTAAAGAATCAATGGGGTTGATTTACTAAAACTGGAGAGTCAACAAACTGGTACAGCTGCACATGGTAGCCAATCAGCTTCTAAATTCAGCTTGGTTAAATTAAGCTTTGACAAAAAATCTGGTTTCTGTGCAGATCTGTACCAGATTTTGCACTCTCCAGATTTAGTAAATCAACCCCAATCAGTTTTTGCTCAGTTTTTAGAAGAGTACAAGGATTCTTATTCTTCCTTATTTTACTTCCATTCATCACTTGTTGATCTTTCTGAAACTAAAAAAAATCAAATTCCAATGGCTTGGCTGGAGGGATTCCCCTGTCAACACTGTCTGTTGCAGGAAAGAAATTTGCTCCATGTATAGTCGGCCTTAGAAGATTTTATGAAGATTTTACATTAAAAAAAACTCAAAAAAAAAAAAACATTTTTATATTCATGCAATAAATTCAGCTGACCCATGGGATAAAATCTTTAGGAATTGAAAACATAATTTGTACTTGCAAAACATAGCAAATGATGCACAGTTATATAAATACTGCTTCTGTTGTGCTTTAGTAAATTGACCATTCTCTCCACTTTGAGCACAAAGTCCTGCTTTAGGAAAACTTCGCTATACACGTAGAACAAAAGAATATTTTAATATTATTTTGAACAGTGTCATACTGTGCCTAGAATGGTGGTGGTGGCAAGGGGGAGGTTACTTCAGACAAACCGCTATATGCACCTTTGAAATACATATACAACAGCTGTTCAGTCCAGGCTGAGGTTGTCACTCCATTCGTTGCAGCAGGACATCATAGATGTGTGACTTCCAGGGGTCAACCTTCCTTCCTTCCTTTGTAGAAGCCAGGATGGGCTCCATCCCCTGTCAGCACTCTAGCAGCAGCTGTGGATGCACTGTCTACATACCCCCCTCCCTATCGAGCCTGAGCGGCCCACGCACTTTTCCCGGGTCACAGACAGCAGAGCCAGCCAGGTGACCAGACATTTCTTAGCAGTGAAGCAAAAAAGCTAGCTCACCTGCCTGCCCCCAAACTGCAATTGGACAGTAAAGGAACAACAGTAGATTAATAAGTGCATACTGTATATCTGCTCCCTCCTCCTGCCAGCATGTTTCTTGTCAGTGCATATACACTGCAAGACACCTGATTGGCTCCAACTCTTACCCTCCTTCTTCTAGTCTGAGTATTGCTGTCCATGGAATTACAAGTCAAATTAAGGTAGTTACATAAGTTATATTTTAAACTACATTTATTTAATGATTATATAACATTTTTTCTGCCCAGATTTCAACATTAAAGGCTTTTAAATGTGATGAAAATATTCTTCTTTAATTAAGATATTAGGGCCCAAAACTCATCAAAGTATCTGTAATAGAATGTTGTAATATTTAGGTAGGAAGGCAAACCCTCTGGCTTCTGTAATTTAATGTGCATGCATACAAATATATATTACCTTTAACAGGTTCTTTTTGTCTTGTGTCTTCATTTCCAGTAAATATTCAAAGTGATCACATTGAAGGGCACTATCTAACTCCACATGCAATGTACTGTAAAGATTAATTGGTAATCAGTTAGGCATCATAAAGCACAGCTCTCTGTGTGTTATCCTCAATTTTCTATTTACAATGTAATATAAGTGCAGTTTGGTTACTTTGAGGGCACATTGTAGTAAAAGTTTTCCTTCTTATAGTCTGCCCCATATAATGTAGTTTTGAAGAGTCACAAAGCTGAACTTCATGGAATGGAAAAGGTTTTACTGTTTGCTACTGTAAGTAATTATGGCTGCTTAAACTTTGTTTTACTGTTAGGTCAACACACTTGATTTGTTGAAGGATCAGTAAGCATAACCAGTCTCCATGATGCTAATAGGTAGTGTGCTCAAGAAGGTACACTAGCTATCTTGTACCATTGACTAGAAAAATTTTGCCAGTTTGTTAAATGGTACAAATTGAGAACTATCATCAGTTGTAAATAAGAAGGTAACAGAAAATTTGAAAAGCACATAGATACCACGTTACTTTACAGTCCCCAGACCTTTTATATCATTACATTTTTCGACAATTTCCACCACAGATTTTTTACCCTAGTATGCTGATAGTTTGGAACTATCTATATCAATGGGGAAAATGTGTATTTCTCATAATGTACAAGGCTATAACTTACCTGATAAACAAATTAAACCACTTGCAGACTGCCCACCGTCGATATACGTCACTACTTTGACGTTAAATACTGTTGTTATGGCAGCAGATAGCTGCCATAAACCCGGTATTTTCTTAAACGGCCGGCAGTTCGCTTATAATAAAAGTGATCTCCGTGGCGGATTCACCATGAGATCACTTTTATCGGCGGCGGGAATGGTGCCCCCCCGCTGCATCCCGGTCATCTCTGTCTCTTACCGTAGCCGTCGGTAGCAGCGGCGATGATCCGATCCTTTCCCCTCTAATGCCCCGTACACACGGTCGGACTTTGTTCGGACATTCCGACAACAAAAGCCTAGGATTTTTTCCGTCGAATGTTGGCTCAAACTTGTCTTGCATACACACGGTCACACAAAGTTGTCGGAAAATCCGATCGTTCTAAACGCGGTGACGTAAAACACGTACGTCGGGACTATAAACGGGGCAGTGGCCAATAGCTTTCATCTCTTTATTTATTCTGAGCATGCGTGGCACTTTGTCCGTCGGATTTGTGTACACACGATCGAAATTTCCGACAACGGATTTTGTTGTCGTAAATTTTATCTCCTGCTGTCCAACTTTGTGTGTCGGAAAATCCAATGGAAAATGTCCGATGGAGCCCACACACGGTCGGAATTTCCGACAACACGCTCCGATCGGACATTTTCCATCGGAAAATCCGACCGTGTGTACGGGGCATTAGGTGGGAAGTCGGGTGAGGGAATGATGGCCCCACTCGACTCAATGCCATTGGTTGACAGAAGTGTGGTCAAATGTCACTTCTGCCCAAAGGCCTTAAAGAGACCATTTTTTATTGAAAAAAAAAGACATATTTTTTTATATTGCTTTTAACCTCCCTGGCGGTATGATTATTTCATATTTTTGATGCTGAAAGCGGTACAATTATGTTGCATGGAAATTTGGTGTTTTATATTGTAGGCCTGTAATTCTTAGGAATAACTCACCTAAATCTGTCCAAACAAGAGTCTAGTAGACATCTCGGGTATGATAAAGTTTGAAACACAAAATCTTAAATTATAATATAATAAATAACTATAAATAATTATACCAAATAATAATGTAATAATAATAAAAATTATTCAATAATGTAATCAAATCAAAAACACTGAAATTTGCACAGTTGCAGAATTGTCGCTGTCATTACTTTTCAGTGCTTGGTGACGGATCTCCCCACAAATCACTATCGCTCAATTCTGCGAGTGATTCTAATTTATTATCGCTGTTTTCCAGCTGGTCTACAACCTTTTTTGATGTAAAGGGACGGATTTGGTTGCTATGGACAATCTCCAGTTTCCAGGCAGAAAGAACAGTTTTTATAATATAAAACTGCATGCAAGGGCACTGTAGAAACAACTAGGGACAAAAGGGATGTGAAATAATTTCATACAGTAATGTAATCTGTAAGATTACAGTATACTGTATGTTATGTATTGTGTGTGTTTCACTTTTTGAATTTGGCACCATTCTCCGTCTCCGTGTGTCGCAACGCTCACAGGGAACGGAGCTCAGCTTCGTGATGAATCGAGCGGAGGACGAGCCGCTCACACTGCAGGGAGACATCGCAGGATCCAGGGGACAAGGTAAGTAAGCTCTTCCTGGATCCTGCAATGTGATCCTGAGTCTGGCTCGGGGTTACCGCTTTTGGTTCTGAAATTCCACCCCGAGCTAGACTCGGGAATACCACCAGGGTGGTTAAGTGTAAATTTGAGATCTGAGGTCTTTTTGACCCCAGATCTCACATTAAAAAGGTCCCGTCATATTTACTTTTTTTAAAGGACAGTGTAAAAATAAAAAATAAGAAGTAAAATAAATAATAATAAAAAAAAAATGTAAAGCGCCCGACCCTCCGAGCTTGTGCGCAGAAGCGAACCCATAGGAAAGTCACCCCCACATATGAAAACAGTGTGAGGTATCACATGTGAGGTATCGCCGCAATTGTTAGAGTGAGAGCAATAATTCTAGCACTAGACCTCCTCTACAACTCAAAACTGGTAACCTGTAGACATTTTTAAACGTCGCCTATGGAGATTTTTAAGTGCCAAAGTTTTTTCACCATTCCACAAGCGGGCGCAATTTTGAAGCATGACATGTTGGGTTGCTTTACTTGTTGTAACATTATCTTTTACAACATAGAAAAAAATTGGGATTATTTTACTGTTTTCTTATTTTTTTTTTATTTAAAAAAGTGTATTTTTTCCAAAATGTTTGTAAGACAGCTGCGCAAATATGGTGTGACATAAAGTATTGCAACTACCACCATTTTATTCTCTATAGTGTCTGAAAAAAAATATATATAATTTTTGGGAGTTCTAA
Organism: Lithobates clamitans; assembly: GCA_037952925.1. Lineage (NCBI taxonomy): Eukaryota > Metazoa > Chordata > Amphibia > Anura > Ranidae > Lithobates > Lithobates clamitans. The sequence continues at coordinate 4,424,612 of JBBGZY010000008.1, read as the reverse complement.
GTAATTTTCTAGCAAAAAAACAAATGATTTTAACTTGTAAACAACAGGTGTGAAAAATAGGCCTGATCCTTAAGTGGTTAAAGCTTTCTTGCAATATAAGCATCTCAGGGCTAAAATAGTGCTATTACAAGAAACACATTTTGTCAGCTCTAATCATCCTAAATTGTTTCATAGATCCTATAAACAAACTTTTTATACCTTATACTCTTCTAAAAGTAGAGGCATATCCATCTTCATTCACAATTCATTCCCCTGGAAGTTCAGCATATCCATCTAGACATAGATAGTAGATTTCTCATTATAAAGGGCCTAATTATGGGCCAGGGGCTTACCATTCTACATGTTTATGCGCCTAATGACTCTTCTGCTTCCTTTTTTGCCACATTTTTCTAAATTTTAGATACTGTAGGTATCATTCGCCTCATGTGATCATTGGCGGCAATTTTATTTTGATAGCTCACCCTTCTCTCAACAGTAGCAGTCCAACCATGGGCGGCACAGTGGTGTAGTGGGTAGCCTAGCAGTAAGAAGGGTCGCTGGTTCGAATTCCAACCACGACACTACCTGCCTGGAGTTTGCATGTTCTCCCTGTGCCTGCGTGGGTTTCCTCCAGGTACTCCGGTTTCCCCCCACACTCCAAAGACATGCTGGTAGGTTAATTGGATCCTGTCTAAATTGTCCCTAGTGTGTATGAATGTGAGTTAGGGACCTTAGATTGTAAGCTCCTTGAGGGTAGGGACTGATGTGAATGTACAATGTACAACGTATATGTAAAGCGCTGCGTAAATTGACAGCGCTATACAAGTACCTGAAATAAATAAACCTCTCATTCTAAGACCTTCCCTAAGTCACTCACAAAGTGGCTATATGATATCCAAATAATTGATACTTGGAGACCCCATAATATTGGTGCCAAAGAATATACCTTTTATTCACACCCTCGTAATAGCTTTGCCAGGTTGGAATATATTTTTTGTACGCCAGTTATTTTGATAGATGCCAACATCCATTTCTGTGTATGGTCTGATCAACAAATTATGTCTTTTACCATCAAATTTATAGGCCTCTCTACTACCTCATATACTTGGAGACTTAATGAATATCTACTTTTAGATACGGTAATTGAATCAGAGGTGTCATAAGCAATTGTAGAGTATTTTTCTCTTAATGCTTCTAATTTAGGTATAGCCCTCCCAACTACCTTTAAAACATTGTTTGCTTGTAAGTACTCCCTGGTTCTAAAATTAGATAGTTTCTTTAAACCTGGTCTTCTTTCCACCTTTCCTTTTTAGGTAGAGTTAGGGCTATTAAAATGACTATCCTCCCTAAATTACTTTATCTCTTTAGGGTCCTTCCATTATTTATCTCTTAATTCTATTTACTCAAACGCCAATCAGATGTCAATAAATTTGCTTGGCAGGAGAAACCACCAAGATACTCTAGGGCGATTTTATCACAGTCCCACAAGTGAGGAGGCCTAGGCTTTCCTCAGATCTGGTTCTATTATCTAGCATGTAGACTATCTGAATAAGCTCAATGGAATATCTAAAACTCCAAGGTTCCTTGGATTAGATTTGAATGGGCCTGCATAACTATTATTTACCTGGACTATTGTGGTCTACCTCTGTAGCCTCTAAAGACATTTCTACCTGTAATACTTTAATAGTCCAGTTTTTTAAACTTTGGGACTTATATACAATTAAACTATCCTTGCTATCTAGGATCTCACCCTGGACATCTTTTTAGGGGATCCCAGATTTAAACATGCCCTTTGTCATCATTATTATCATATGGTGAATTTATCTAAGGAAGGGTCAGCTTTTATTTCTTTGTCTTAACTTCAAACTCAGAAAGCAGTCTCTCCCTCAGAATTTTACCATTATTTGCAAATCCGTCACTTTTTAGCACTCATTATGCCCTCCAGCCATCAGTTTCCCATAAATCTTTGAGTATATTTGTCATAACATTCTTAGAGGGAAGGGACTTATCTCGATTTTGTATCATCGTATCATCTCAACAGATGACTTGGAGGTGCAGTTCACAGGGCAGGAGTGGGAGTCCATGTGGAATAACATGAGTAAATGCACTAAATCTCTAACTATTTGTGAGACTGCCTTAAAACGTTTCACTCAGTGGTACTATACCATATTACATTTGCACAGTATCTACCCCCAGGTTCCCCTCTCTTGTTTCTGTGGCTGTCCTCTTCCAGGCTGTTTTCTTCATGTATTTTGGGATTGTGAGAAATTAACTTCCACATGGCATGAGGTGTTCTCCTTAGTGAATACACTATTGGTCAAACAAGTTACTCTGACATATGAGAATTGTCTCTTATTCACTAACATCACTGACCTTTGACTTGGTTAAATTGATGATAGGCAACTCCTATCCTCATATTGATTAGTGGTTCCAAATTAATAATAACTACTGCAGTAGGGAACAGACACAAAAGATACGCTCAGCATCTTTCCAAATAACTGTTCTGCTTTATTATGACGCAATTGAAGGTTTTTATGCACATGATTACGTAGGTATCACATTAATATTACAATTGTACGTTTATGGTAACAAGGGGCGTTACATAGACAGGCTAATTCTAATCAGGACTCGAAAGATTGTAAACATTTACTGAAAACATTATTAGTGCCGTGTGCACAGTGAGGGCATACAAAATACAATACAATTATATACAGAACGTACAAATTTCCATTACAGTCTCCCCTCTTTTGATCAATATTTTGATCACTAACCATACCTGCTATCACCTTTAACCTGGAACCTCCACACGCTTAGGTGGAGGTAGTCCTGGCCAAAGAGGCAATAAAACTCCATTGTGGAGAAAATATTAGCTGAGCAACGTTTTTCATTACCAAATGACTTTCATTGTGAAAAACAAATGATTTATAAGACATATTTACAGAGTACTGGCTGTACACTCCTGTGGCCAGAATGGCCTTCTAGCTGAATTGTTGGCATGCTGACTTATCAGCATATGTAAACACAGACAATTCTACATAAAATGGAAGACAAACAAAAGACAAATATGACTTCAACATGGCTAAACTACTTTTCAAATATATATATCCCTTACAATTAAAGTAATTGAATCAAAAAGTACCCTAGACTGTGATCACAAGAGGGAAACAAATCAAACACAGAGATTTCTTTAATGAAGTCATTTTTGCAGTGTCTAGTGTGGATCCAGGTGACTTTTCCTTCAAGTTTTGCAAAAACTGTACATGAACTAGATGCTGTATTGAGTCTCCAAACATTTCCTTATATATAAATGTCCCTTAACAATCCAAAAGTCACCTGGCTTTAGTTTTAGATCCTTCCAAACTTTTAGGATCTGGAATTGGGGAGAAAACACATAAATGAGTTTGTAAAAAATCTTAAAAGATCATCAACATTCTCCGTGAGATCCGAATGGAGGACTTCAGCTGTTGAGACAAAATATAAGCAAGTGAGTAACACACTCCCACACTAAAATCCCATAGGGAGAGAGTCCAACATCCCCCTTAGAGGCTTGATAAAATATAAGAAAACATTCAGGCAAAAGTTTTCTAGTTTCTTACTTTACTTTGTCCGCTATATTGTAGACATTAGGGGGTGTAAAAATAAAACCTCAAAACTTCTAGTAAGGACTCTCCTATAAAAATGATTTCCTCTGTTACTCTCTGTAGATTCTGCACTCTGTACTTACAAACTACTTCTAACACTTTTTACTGTGGCCTTTGCAGTAGCATTTGCCACTGGACATCCCAAAAACATGTCCATACAGACAAAATGCATACTTGTAAGATCCTGACTCGGGCATCTGGATATATCTTTTTTGTAATCTCTGGAAGGGATATTCAGCTTTTGGTAACACCTTTGGTAACAGGTAAAACAAGAAGTGGTATGTTAGTAAAACAACTGTGGAGAACCCTGGCTCTATTCCATGCTCATTTACTAAGGCAGCCATAACTGCTTGTGACTGATGACACGATCCATGTGTCAAGCTGGAGGGAAAAGAGTGGCTGGCAGACATAAATGATCACCTTTTCCAAAGTCCTGTTTCATAAGAAGTTGCCCCCTGTGGACCACTTGTTCTTCTCGTTCTGGGGTCCTTAAAGTTGAATTATTAATCCCAGCTATACTGGGCCAGAACTAGGGTGGAATCTGTGAGTTGCACAGACCCATCAAGTGTCCAGGGCTGTAAATGCAGCATCCTTAGTCACCTGGTCTGCTTCCATGTGTGAAAGTTAATATGGCTACCTCAGCAAGAAGCTGGAAGGCTGAAACAGCCAATCAAATTAACTTGGCATGCTTTATTGGTTTACCTGCCGAAGTAAAAACAAACTTCTGGCCCTTCAAATGAAACCAAAAGCTCTCTATATCTCGACTATCTATATAAATATACATTCTTTTATAGCTCACAGGCTTTGCTAAAACATGGAGCTCTGCTTCTTGAGCGGGGGAAAAAAGATCCAATGACTTTGAATACAGAGTATCCTTCTGTGTGATAAACTGCATACTCAATTCTACAAAAAATGTAATATCTGGGTCTTCAGAGAGTGTGTCCTGCACTGGGCTCACAGCAGCTGATTCCTACACCATCAATTTAACACATGTGTCTTTTCCTTTCTTTTGAATAAATGTACGCGTTTTTCATTGTTATATTTGTACATAAACAAACTCATATTTTAAACCTTTCATTAGACAAACATTTAGTTAGCTGTATATTTGCTTCACAGAATGTCGGACCATTAAAAATTAAATGTTTGACCAAAACAATATCTAACTTTGTCTAATAGCACCTTTGCATAAAAGCTGCAGCTCTGATATATCGGGATGAACCCTTCATTACTGGGTCCAGCTTGCATAAATATATTACAATGGCTTGTTTTCTATCACGCTGTTTGTGTAAGAACTCCAGTTTCATGTTTCAAAAGACAACTTTTTCCTGGCAATATTATAATAAATGATAACAATACCCTGCGGTCATGCAGAGATGCCCATAAATCCAAAATATTCTTCTGCTTATACCACGGCACTTACAAGGAAAAGGGGCACATCATTTCACAATCCACACATTCTGCTTTGGATTTCAAAAATAAAAATAAATAAAAACAAAAGGACCAACAATCTGTATGATGGACCAGAAAGCATCAAAACTATAAAACAACTGGCTGCAGGTGGCATCTATCCTAACAGGGTGTGTGGACTTGATGTGATGGGTCTGTTATATTTACATTTTTATTTATTATAACTCTCACATCATGGACCGCACATCAAGTTATTATCAAAAACCTTAAAATTTCATTTTTGTAGAAAAACTTCTTATGTATCCCATCCATCTTGGCTTTGTTAAATATTATGGCAGCTGTATTCCAAATAACAACCTCATCTTAATCTTTTTTTTCTCTCAATAAGGGCTTATTGTATAAATGTAAAATTACAAAATTGTTATCTTAATCTAAACTAATTCCATTTTTACAAATTTCCCCAATAACCTGGATTTCATTTCCAACCAAAGGTTGTCTAAACCAGTTTCAATATATCTATATAATTGTTAAACTCATATTAGAAATTAATACTCATTATTACTTGATTTTACTTAATTTCCCTTTTTTAAATGCACTGTTTCCACTATCAAAGGATATTCAATTTGTGTAATACACGGTTAAATGTAACCTTCATTTTACCATGTCTGGAAAACAGATTCAAAATAATTGTGATCACATTGTTTACCATTAGATTCGTTAACCCGGCACATGTTTTGTCTAAAAAAACTGGAATTGGCATGGTGTCCTTCCAGCTTATCACTGACCTCTCTGGGACATTCTTTCAGGAGAGCACAAAGGAGGGGGTCACATCTGCATACATGACACACACAAGCAATAGAACTAAAGGTCCCAGCATTCGCACACACATACACCAATATCTCTCTAAAATCGCTTACATTTTCCCATTTGTACACAACACATGCATATCATTCTCTCACTTTCTTTTAATTCTTTAATATTTCCCTGCATAAATTCTGCTTTCCTTATTTTGTTCAGATATCTTTTATATCTAGCTTCTATGATCAGACGGGCAGCCATAGTTCTCATCCCATCTTTCCTCTCTGACAACATATAAAGTATTCTGTTTTACCTCTCATTTCTCTGTTTCTGATTTTTACTAGTTGTAGTGCCTGACCCCAAATTCATCCCACAACTTAACATGAAAATGTCCCTTTCTGTCTAGTGTTAATGTCACCCTTGATCCATCCTGCTCACATAGCTGTTTCTCTAGCTGTTTACTCTGCCTGATTATTAGTCCCTATGGCCTTTGGTAACCCAGGTACCCATTGTGGATCCATGTCCACTCTAACCATTAATCTAGGGGCTCAGTATAGGCGGAACCGCACCTTCGGTTCATATATAGCGCTCCTCTTGCGCTGGGTATTTTTGAGGATCTCTTACCCTTCATTCCCTTACTTAATTTAATGCCCATAATGACTGGCCAGTCTTCTCTCTTCTCTACGTGTGAATATACCCTCTTGCCTCTAAACTACTTTATCTAGCAGATTTACTACGTATACCTGTGAACAGCACTATTCTTCCCTTTCTTATCTATAACACTCCGATGGCAGGGACAACATAACATATAACCACCAATCAATACAGTTCGATTCAGGGGAGTAAAATAGGTACCCTTTGTCCCGAAAATGCCTTACCGATCAAGGAAGTCTGATAACTCAAATGTAAGCAAAAGGCTTACCTCAGCCGGTTGATTATCAGAAATTCCCGGATCGTCTCAAGCTCCTCGTTTCGGATACTCAGGGTTACCTGGAATCCCCTCCTAAGGCAAAGCTCGCCATGCTGACTTGGTTAAATTGATAATAGGCAACTCCTATCCTCATATTGATTAGTGGTTCCAAATTAATAATAACTACTGCAGTAGGGAACAGACACAAAAGATACGCTAAGCATCTTTCCAAATAACTGTTCTGCTTTATTATGACGCAATTGAAGGTTTTTATGCACATGATTACGTAGGTATCACATTAATATTACAATTGTACATTTATGGTAACAAGGGGCATTACATAGGCAGGCTAATTCTAATCAGGACTCGAAAGAATGTAAACATTTACTGAAAACATTATTAGTGCTGTGTGCACAGTGAGGGCAGTGTGCAATACATACAAAATACTATACAATTATATACAGAACGTACAAATTTCCATTACACCTTCCTAGTCATTCTGTGAGATACTGTCTATATGGTTATGCAACGGACAAATGCCTTACATTGGAAGACCTTTTCACAGGTTATCTCAAGGATAGACAATGTCATGTTAACGGAATAGATATTTCATATACTCCATGATTCCAAGACCCTCTTTTTTATATCATATTTTATTTAATTACATTTTTTCCATCTGGAAAAATACATACATTACATACAAAACACATCACACAACAAAGAAAAAAAAAGGAAGAACCCCATTTAGGAAATGGCTTATAAAGACAAGAATATTTATACATCAAATTGGCCTACTCCAATAACGGGGACATAGACTCAATCCATTGTGACCAGATTTCATCAAACTTACTCACTGAATTTCTTTAAAAAATATGTGTGTTTTTCAAAAGAAATAATCTCATTGAGATCAAAAATCCAATCAGATACAGTGGGAGGATATGGAGTGGTCCACTTAAAGCAGAGTTCCACACAAAAATGGAACTTCCGCTTTTCGGAACCCTCCCCCCCTCCGGTGTCACATTTGGCACCTTTCAGGGGGAGGGGGGTGCAGATACCTGTCTAAGACAGGTATTTGCACCCACTTCCGGCATAGACTCCCATGGGAGTCTACGCCTCTTCCCGTCCCCACCATGCTGTCTGCTGGGAACACACAGCTTCTAGGAGAGAGCGGGGACGACTCGCGCATGTGCAGTAGGGAACCGGGAAGTGAAGCCGCAACGCTTCACTTCCTGATTCCCTCAGCCAGGATGGCGGCGGCAGCTGCCGAGAACCGAGCGGGTTATCGGCGTCCCCTGCCGACATCGCTGGACCCTGGGACAGGTAAGTGGCCATGTATTAAAAGTCAGCAGCTGCAGTATTTGTAGCTGCTGGCTTTTAATATTTTTTTTTGGCGGTGTGGGTGGACCCCCGCTTTAAGAGCAATTTGTTTGAGGGCCACAAAAATAGCACGCAATATATTATTCAGATTAGGGAGTGTATAAAAGGAAGAATCAAGATAACTCAATAGGCATGTAAGTGGCTCAACAGGAATATTTACAGTATCTTACAAAAGTGAGTACACCCCTCACATTTTTGTAAATATTTTGTTATATCTTTTTATGTGACAACACTGACAAAATGACACTTTGCTACAATGTAAAGTAGTGAGTGTACAGCTTGTATAACATTGTAAATTTGCTGCCCCATCAAAATAACTCAACACATAGCCATTAATGTCAGGACAGGTTAACAGGACAGATTCCACTCAGAACAGGCCTCGCCAAAGGAGTTGAGTGCACATGCTCAGCATCATATCCGGAGATTGTCTTTGGGAAATAGACGTATGAGTGCTGCCAGCATTGCTGCAGAGGTTGAAGGGGTGGGGGTCAGCCTGTCAGTGCTCAGACCACATGCCGTACACTGCATCAAATTGGTCAGCATGGCTGTCGTCCCAGAAGAAAGCCTTGTCTAAAGATGATGCACAAGAAAGCCCACAAGCAGTTTGCTGAAGACAAGCAGACTAAGGACATGGATTACTTGAATCATGTCCTGTGGTCTGATGAGACCAAAATAAAGGTATTTGTTTCAGATGGTGTAAAGCTTGTGTGGCGGCAACCAGGTGAGGAGTACAAAGACAAGTGTGTCTTGCCTACAGTCAAGCATGGCGGTGGGAGTGTCATGATCTGGGGCTGCATGAGTGCTGCCGGCACTGGGGAGCTACAGTTTATTGAGGGAGCCATGAATGCTAACATGTACTGTGACACACTGAAGCAGAGCATTATCTCCTCCCTTCGGAGACTGGGCCACAGGGTAGTATTCCAACATGATAACGAACCCAAACACACCTCCAAGATGATCACTGCCTTGCTAAAGAAGCTGAGGGTAAAGGTGATGGACTGGCCAAGCATGTCTTCAGACCTAAACCCTATTGAGCATCTGTGGGGCATCCTCAAATGGAAGGTGGAGAAGCGCAAGGTCTCAAACATCCGCCAGCTCCATGATGTCATCATGGAGGAGTGGAAGAGGGCTCCAGTGGCAACCTGTGAAGCTCTGGTGAACTCCATGCCCAAGAGGGTTAAGGCAGTGCTGGAAAATAATGGTGGCCACACAAAATAGTGACACTTTGGGCCCAATTTGGACATTATTATTATTATTATTATTATTATACAGGATTTATATAGCCCTGACAGTTTGTGCAGCACTTTACAACATTAGGGCAGACAGTACAATTACAATACAATTCAATACAGGGGGAATCGGAGAGCCCTGCTCGTTAGAGCTTACAATCTAGGAAGGAGGGTCAAGTTATACAAAAGGGTAATAGCTGTGGGGGATGAGCTACTGGAGAAAATAGTGCAGTTGTTAGATGGAGACAGGATAGGCTTCTCTGAAGAGGAAAGTTTTCAGGGACCGCCTAAAAGTGGATAAATTTGTACTCCTACTTCTGGACCTTTCAGCTGCCTTTGACACGGTTGACCACCCCGTGACAGATTGGGGTAGGGAATTCCTGAGGATGGACAAGGCTTGGGAGAAGTCCTGGAGGTGGATATGGGAGAAGGTGATGAGGGAGCTAAAGAGCAGGAAGTCTTGGGAGGAATGAAGAGGGCGATTAGGTTGGTATTTTGAGACTAGGCTAGTGATATAGCTGGGGGCAGAGTTGTGGGTGGCTTTGTAACTTATTGTTAGTATTTTGAATTTAATTTGTTGGTCAAGTGGCAGCCAATGGAGGGATTGGCAGAGAGGGGTAGCAGACACTGAGCGGTTTGTAAGGTGGATGAGTCTGCCAGTACCATTCATGATGGACTGAAGTGGGGATAGTCTATTTAAAGGTAGGCCAATGAGGAGGGAGTTGCAGTAGTCAAGGCGAGCGATAACCAGGTAGTGAATCAGGAGTTTTGTGGTTTCATTAGTTAGAAAGGGACGTAGTTTAGAGATGTTGCAGAGGTTGAGATGGAAAGCTTTGGAAAGTGATCAGTTGTGGGGCCGAAAGGAGAGTTCAGAGTCCAGGTTAACACCTAGCACACTGACATGTGGGGATGGGTGGATAGTTATGCCATTTCTCTTGACAGAGAAGTCAGGGGAAGTAGCACGTGGGGGAGGAGATATGATAAGCTCAGTTTTGGACAAGTTGAGTTTGAGGAAGTGGTGTGACATCCATACAGATATGTCTGTTAGTATGGAGTGAGTTGAGGGGTGGAGATATAGATTTGGGTGTTGTCAGCATAGAAATGATATTGAAAGCCATGAGAGGCTATCAGCTGACTCAGGGAAGAGGTGTAGATTGAAAATAAAAGAGGTCCAAGAACAGAACCTTGGGGGACCCCAACAGAGAAGGGAAGAGGAGTGGAGGAAGTAGAATTGTAAGTGACATTGAAGGTGCGTTGGGATAGGTAGGATGAGAGCCATTGAAGAGCACAGTCATGGAGACTGAGGGAGTAAAGTTTTTTGAGGAGGAGGGGGTGGTCAACCGTGTCAAAGGCAGCTGAAAGGTCCAGAATTAGGAGTACAGAATAGTGTCCGTTGGTTTTTGCAGTTAGTAGGTCATTTGTGAGTTTTAAAAGAGCAGTTTCTGTGGAGTGTTGAGGGCGAAATCCAGATTGAAGGGGATCAAGAAGGTTATTCTTAATGAGGTGGTCACTCAGTTGGTTGTAAACCAGGCGTTCAAGGAGTTTAGAGGAAAAGGGGAGCAAGGAGCTAGGGCATAGGTTGTTAAGATTGGTAGGGTCCAAGGACAGCTTTTTAAGTATGGGGGTGACCAATGCATGTTTCAGAGCATTGGGGAAGATGCCAGAGGTGAGGGAGAAATTGAAGATGTGGGTTAGAGAGTGTAGGGTAGAGTCAGAGGGTGGCCATAGTATTTGAGTAGGAATAGGGTCCAGGGGACAGGTGGTTAGGTGGGCGTTAGAAAGGAGTTTAGCAACTTCGTCTGTAGTAACAGATTTGAATAAGGGGAGTGTCAGTTGTACCTGTTGACATGGGGTCTTAACTGGGGGAGATACCTGTAGAGTTGTTTTTGAAGTGATTAACAATCTCCTAGGCAGTGAGTGAGTTAGTGGGTGGAGGCGGTGGAGGACGAAGTAGAGAGTTGAAGGTAGTGAAGAGTTTACGGGGACTGGATGAGAAGGTGCTAATAAGAGTTGTAAAATAGGGCTGCTTGGCAATGTGGAGGAAAGAATAGTATTTTTGGAGGGCAGATTTGTATTGGTTGAAGTTTCTGAGAGACTTAGTCTTGTGCCACAGACGTTAAAGAGCACGACTACTCTTTGAGAATTCTAGTGTCATCTGTTTGCCAGGGTTGGCAGTGGCTTGGTTGGGGCAGGACAGGGGAGAGATTTTGTCATAGAGGTGGTCAGTAGCAGAATAGAAGAGAGAAGAGTTGAAGTTGCAAACGTTTCTAAGGGTGATGGTTAGGCGATTGGAGGGAAAGGTGGTGGAAGACAGGGGGGAGAGAGAAACTAATAAGGTGGTGGTTGGAGAGAGGAAAAGGATTGTTGGAGAAGTTGCATGGAGTGCATAGGTAGGAGAATACAAGGTCAAGGGTGTTGCCATTAGAGTGAGTAGAAGCCTGTACCCATTGCTTCAGGTCAAATGAAGAGGTTAGACTAAGAAGTTTAGAAGTAGCAGGAGTGTTTGTATTAGCAGGGATGTTGAAATCACAGAGAAGGATTGTGGAAATTTCTAAAGAGAGAAAGTAGGGTAGCCAGGCAGAAAACTCATCAAGGGAAGTTGATAATGGTTCAGGGGGCCGGTAGATCACAGCAATTCTTAGGGAAGTTGGAGAGAATAGACATATACAGTGAGCTTCAAATGATGAGAGGGAAAGAGAGAGAGGAGAGGAATAACGTGGAAGTTGCTTTGGGGGGATAAGAGGAATCCCACTCCACCTCCTTTGCGTCCATTATGCCTAGGGGAGTGACATTTTCACTTAGGGGTGTACTGACTTTTGTTGCCAGCGGTTTAGACATTAATGGCTGTGTGTTGATTTTTTTTGAGGGGAGAGCAAATTGACACTGTTATACAAGCTGTACACTCACTACTTTACATTGTAGCAAGGTGTAATTTCTTCAGTGTTGTCACATGAAAAGATATAATAAAATATTTACAAAAATGTGAGGGGTGTACTCACTTTTGTGAGATACTGTGTATGTGTATATTATATATATATATATATATATATATATATATATATATATATATATATACATATATATATCTTACAAAAAAAAGAATCAGACTTTTGAGGTACCAAACACACAATACAAAAATATTTACAAATAACAAAAAAACACATCAGATCATATGTACTGTGTGATAAAATATTTTTTCCCTAAGACTGAATTGATTGTGCTAAGCCTCCATAGAAAGCACCCCAAATACCACTGACCAGCTACATTTAAGCAAAACAATTTATTCTGTTGCTTAAATATGTTACATTGGGATTATTTCCATGTCCTAGTGCTGGATTTTTATTGAGATGAGAGCAACTTAACACATTTGCAGGTTCAACAATTTGTTTTCTCTGGAATTTATTGGAGGTATAGCTAAATAATAACATAGAACAATATATAGAAATAGGATTTTTTATACAGTATATCAGTTGATGCAGACAAAATATATATTATAAAGTACATACAGCGATTGTTTGTCCTCAGCCTGCACCAGAGATACTTTTGTATGTGGCTATAACTTTCACAGTTGGACATATTGCAAATTGCAAAAGCTGCCCCTAGAGCCTGCACACCTACATATCTGATTACAGATATTTCTCCTTTCTCTGACTTTTTCCAAAGAAAAAGAAAGAAAAATGCACCAGCAATGTGACCTGTGAGAAATAAGGTTCCTAGCCTTGTGTAAGTTCTAACTAGAGGGACATGGAGCTTACACAGGACATCTTTTAGCTTCACTGGATGAAAAGAGTGATAAAGGAATAAAGGGACTAGGGTGCTAAAGAAAGGTAGCAGTTAGGTGAATCTGTTGTTTATAGAGGTCAGGTCAATTAAAATTGGTTTTCCCATGGTTAATCACATGCTGACTTTTTTATCTCTCTGGAAATCATGAGTTATTCTTACCAGAATTTACAAATGATTCATCATAATATAAAGTAAACAAACACTTCAGAGGTCCAATTGTGAAAGCATAACATCTCTGTTTTGGCCCTGTAGTAGAGGGCGCAAGATCTCTCACTTAAGTGTCTACTCGATTAAGAAGTTTCACATATAGACAAAGTTGACCTTTAAGAGAATATCATGCATATTATAAAATTGGTTGTGTAAATAATTCATAAAAAGTGATCAAGAGTTCAGTTAAAGAGCACTATGAATTTTTGTGTAACATGACCCTAGTTGTCATAGTTTTAGAGTGTAAATTATGAATTCTAAGAGTTCTTGGATGTAGGATTAACTAAATCCCAAATGTTGGACAAGATCAAATTTACCTGCTGGTTTGATATGTCTTAAAAAAATCAATTCAAATTTTCATTTTCTCGTGACCTGCAGGTCAGAATGAGATTTTACAATGTAGAAGCTCTTACATTTAATTAAATAAATTCCACATACATGTTGCAACACAGGGTGCATCATTTTCATTTCTGTTTTGTTATGTTCATTTGGAAGGACCACTTTCACAACATATATTTTACTATGATAACTCCACACAGGCAATATTTGTAATGATAGTATTCAGTATACTCATTTCTTTAGTGTTTCATATTTTTCCTGTCTCCTGTCACTGTACTTTTGCTGGTCATTTTGGTATGTGTGTAAATAAGGAACGGAATGTAAAGAAACAAAGTAAAGAAGTGTAGAATTTGTATACTGAATACATTCATCAGAATACAACTTTTTACTGTTAATGCTTCTTTAAAGTGGAACTTTACTCTCCCAATCAACATTGACCACTATCATTAGTAAATAGATAGAAAAATATATCACATTTGCTTGTTTAAAACTTTTTTTACATTTCTTCAGTTACTTCCTGGTTTCAGGCCTAGGCAAATGATGCCATACATCCCAAGAGTCTTCAGGAGGGGAGGAGGGGTTTTCTCACTTGAACAAACCCTACTGCCTTCATGCCTGAGCTAGGGGGAGATGGATTCCAGGAAGTAAATACTACATAAATCATCTGCTCTTACTCGAAATGGCCACAGCCAGAAATGCTAGAGGATAGATTTTAAATTGAATTCTTAGCAAAATAAAGCATGGAGACGTGGTTGAAAGGGTGATTTTGCTTGGAATATTAAAAATTATTAAATGGCAGTTTTAGTTTGTGGTGCTCTGTTGCAGTCACGTTCCACTTTAAATGAAACCTGTTAGGATAAAACATGCAGCAGCCATTGCTGACTTTTATTTGAAGATGCAAACTTCAGATATGTCATCCTTATCCTTCACTATTTGGTAAATCATCACAGACCTAGAACATATGCATATTCAGTATACTTGTCTCTTATATTCGTTAAACAAGTAGTAGGGGTAGCACTACTAGTGTATTACAAAGGGAAATGCAACTGTTTTACATCAAGTGAACAATACAAATGGTTCAAGCACACAACCCTGCTATTATTGTTAATAATATACAGGATTTATATAGTGCCAACAGTTTGTGCAGTGCTTTACAACATGAGGGCAGACAGTATAGTTATAATTCAATACAGAAGGAATCAGTGAGCCCTGCTCATTAGAGCTTACAATCTAAATGGGAGGGCCAAATGATTAAAAACTGTGGGGAATGGGCTGATAGGGAAAATAAAAGTACAGTTGTTAGGTGAAGGCATGATAGGCTTTGCTGAAAAGAAGGGTTTCAGGGATCACCTAAAAGTATACAGATTAGGAGATAGTCAGACAGATTGGAGTAGGGAATTCCATAGGAAGAGAGAGGCTCAGGGGAAGTCCCGGAGGCGAGCATGAGAGAAGGTGATAAGGGAACTAGAGAGCAGGAGGTCTTGGGAGGAACAAAAATAACTATTTGGTTGGTATTTTAAGACTAGGTTAGTGATGTAGCAGGGGCAGAATTGTGGATAGCTTTGTAAGTTGCTGTTAGAGTTTTGAATTTATTTAATTGGGTGAGCGGAAGCCAATGGAGGGATTGGCAGAGAGGGGTAGCAGACACTGAACAGTTGCGAAGGCAGATGAGTCTGGCAGCTTCCTTTATGATGGACTGAAAGAGGGATAGCCTATGTAAAGGTAATCCAATGAGGAATGGAGTTGCAGTAGTTGGGGCGAGAGATAAACAGGGAGTGAATTAGAAGCTTTGTGGAGTAATTGGTTAGGAAAAGGTGTCATTTGGAGATATTGTTGAGGTTGAGGTGGTAAGCTTTGGACAGTGATTAGATGTGGGGCCAAAAGGAGAGTTTAGAGTCCAGGATTACTCCTAGCAACCTGGCATGTGGGGATGGGTTGATAGTTGTGCCATCGGTCTTGTCAGAAACAAATGGAGAACGGGCATGTGGGGGAAATATTATGAGCTCAGTTTTGAACTGAATGAGTTTGAGGAAGTGGTGTGACATCCAGACTGATATGTCTGTGGGTAAGTTAGTGATGCATGAGGAGACTGAAGGAGTAACCCAACGGACAAAGGAAGAGGAGAGGAGGAGGTAGAATT
The DNA here is from genome assembly GCA_037952925.1 of Lithobates clamitans. Lineage (NCBI taxonomy): Eukaryota > Metazoa > Chordata > Amphibia > Anura > Ranidae > Lithobates > Lithobates clamitans. The sequence goes on along the minus strand of JBBGZY010000008.1, from coordinate 4,408,802 downwards.
GTAAGTGACACTAAAGGTGCAGTGGGAAAGGTAGGATAAGAGACAGCGAAGAGTGCAGTCAGAGTAGGAGTACAGAATAGTGACCAATGGTTTTAGCCATTAGTAAATAAGTTGGAGGGCAGTTTCTGTGGAGTGTTGAGAAGGACCTTGGTGGTAACTTTCTTTGATAGTTCTATGATATGTGACTTCCACATACAGTATATCTGAAAATGTGTGTAACCTAGACCTGATTTTATTAAAAACCTAAAAAATTATTTCAATTGTGCTCTCTTTGGCTAACAGGTTTGAGTGCTGGGGAGTGTTGTACTGTGCGAGTGCTCTAAATTACCCTAACATATTACCTCCCTTTGCTAGTTTAAATTGATTGAGTGACTGCATGTGTTTGGTCTATGAAGAGTTTGGTCTATGAATATCAAGTCTTGCAAATTATGCTGTAATATATTATTTAAGTATTTAAGTATTTAATGTGTATAAATAGAGTTCAGCTATTTGGTACAACAAAAAGAAAATCTCCTTTTATGGGATTTCAATGCCAGAGTCTAAAGGAATCATACCCATAAACAAAAAAGTGATTTTAAGAACAGTGCAGTTAAAGTTGTTCATAAATGCAAGGTAATACAAAGTACACTTGTGCATCTGCTGGGAGCATCATTTCAATATTATCGGCACCTTCTCATGTATTTGGTAAATGTATGGCTACATTTGTATTTATGAGACAATCATTCTTATAAAACTCTGGCTATGTAGGGGGTCAGTTAGTAACCTTAGGCTTATTTTTTTTTAGGGGAACAATGTTGTTGTTGGCTTACACTAGTTGCTTCCATGTGAACTTTCTTTGAACAACAAGTTTTTTACAACACGTTTTGTAGGCTTTTTTTCTCTTTGTCCTTTATTAACAATAGTAATCCTATTTCTTTACACAGGTCAGTCTTCCAAATGATCCAAGCTGTGTTGAAGAAATCTTGCGGGTAAGTTGGAACATTTTAAATATACAAAAGATCTTCACTTTTTTTTTTAAGAATGGAAAATCCATAACTTGCTTATGCAAATATCTTTGTATTAGTAGTATAAAATCTATAAAAATGTCAAAATAACAAATATACTGTAAGCCAAATCCAAACTCACCATATCACTAGAATCTGACTTTCATTTCAGTAAGTGTTCTGTCTCTATGTTTCTTTTTATAACTTTCAAAGCTACTAGTCTTTAATTTTGGTAAAACAAAAGTGTGCTTCTCTGAACAATGACAGGCTGATGTAGAAAAGATGAAGCTACCAAAGGAAGAATAAACTTGATCAAAATAATTGCTTTGCTGTGCAGTGGTTGCATGTTGCATGTTAGCAAGAGGCTTGACTAATTAATACAGCTTTTTTTCCAAAAACAAAAAAGAAGTTCCAGATAGGAGGAAAGTAGATGTCTTGCTTGCAAAAAAAGTGTGTGTGTGTGTATATATATATATATATATATATATATATATATATATATATTAAAATGCAGTAACCGGGATCTAAATGGTAGATCTCTCAACAATGACGATCAAACAATGGGCTCAATATAACGACCACCCAAAACTGAAAAATCAGTTTTAGTTGACTTATACTTTGAAAATGTTTTTTTTAGGAAAATTAAAATGTATTTAAACCCTAACAATGAACCCTAACAATGAAAACAATGAACTGATCTGTTGATCCTGCTAGACATATTGTGAGCTGATAGGCTGTTCACTTTGCAAAGGAATTTTGCTTGAGCTTAGTAAATGAGGTGAAGCTCTGCTGACTTCCATCATCCATTCATGTACAAGTAAAAGTACTCTTTAGTTTTCCTTGCATGTGATTGGGTATTCTTTGCAAAGTGAATTTTCATCACATTCACTAAGCTAAGAGAAAATTCCATTGCAAAGTGAACAGCCTAGTTGCCTTTATTATATCAACTCCTCTGTATGTGCTGCCTGTTATCAGTTAGCATTATAGCATTTTATCTCCCTCTGAGGACGTTAAAACACCTCCCCCTTTGTTGTGAAGAAGTGGGGAAGGGTATGTGTACTGTAGTCCCTTCATAGAGTGACAACGCTACTTCCCTCATAATACAGTATGATGAATGAGTGTTGTCACTGTAGGACAGGAAGTGTGCAACTGGCAGGGTAACCAGGTGAAAATTAGTTTACAAAAAGTCAAATGTTTGGTATACTGCAATATACAATAAATGGTTGGTATTGGGCTTAGATTTAGGAAACACCTATTTATTGTAGCTCCTCCATGGAAAAGCACACACTTTACAAGGGACTTTTTTGATAGCAGTAGTACTTAATTTATAGTGCATTTGTGCTAGAGCGCTATTTTAGAACAAATGGTAATAAGTTATTTTGGCAATAAATCTTGGTGACATCAGGTTCTCAAAATATTTAAATAGACTAGATGTGAGCTGGACTGGAACACTGCCACCTGGAAAATATTAAAATGCACTCCAATCCTATGAGGGTTTTCCCAAGAGTTGTATACTGTCTGTATATAAAATCCAGCATACAGGAATATTGATATAGGAACTTTAAGAGTTTCTGTTACTGAACTATTTTCCAAATTATTTCCTAGCTTATAAATATCTACAAACACACATGCATGTAATCAGTATTTATTATAGTAAGACATTGTGGAATTTTTTGTTTTTGTAAATTGGCCTTTTTTAATTTATTGTCTTTTTTTACCGATCAATATATTACTAAAACATGCATTCATTTAATCAGTATACTTTAGAGTAGAAACTCTGGAATTTTTTTTCCTTTCAGTGTCTGCCATGAGGTAAAACAATGTATTTTAAAAGAGTTTGTTCACATCAACCGCATTGAGCTTCCCTGGGCAGTGTTGTCCAGCTATTTCCCAATGCAGAGAAAAGGCTATTTACTATTTCCTTAGTTATCACCAATGTCCTGTGTTGGCATGGGCATGGAACTGAATAAAATGCCAGGTTGTTAGAGACATACCCAAATCCACAGTTCCGCTCAAGACTCACCCCTCCTGTACATGAACAATTTGCGTGGCAGCCACTGTCTGTCTCTTCTCCGTATCAAAAATATGTATCAGCCACACTCCACTTTTAGCTCCTTTTGTCGTATTAATTAGTTGTCAACAAAGTGACTGTATACAAAAATGTCTCCACCTGGAAACCAACCTTCCTTGATGCGTTTCACCACTCCTGGCTTGCTCACAAACATGGATTTCCCTTATCCTTGTGAGCAAGCTAGGAGTGGGGAAATGCATCAAGAAAGTTTGGATCCCAGGATGAGACATTTGACAAGTAATAAATAAGGCAAGAGGAGCTAAGACTCAAGTGCAGCTGATACATTTTTCATACTTTCTGGCAGATTGTTAGGTTTAATACAGTTTTAAAAAAGTAAAAAATAAACACTGTGATGTGTTGTAGAATGCATTACAGCACCTTAACGCACACCCTCTAGTTTGAATGGGCACTTAAACATGCAAATAATGATCATTGAAGCTTATTAAGATATCTTTGTCTAGATTACTATTACGGTTAAATACTTTAAATTATATTATATTTACATTTCTAATCTTGTTATAGATAAATGCACTGAACATGTACAGTGATTGTATATAAAAGAAACTGTATCTGTATTCCATTAAGAAAATCTAACATATTGCTACATGCCTGTCTTTAGATGTGGTGGCACAATTATTTTATTAGGCTTTTTTTCCCCGTTACTGATTTTGCCAATAACACTCTTACTTTCCTAAGGTGACAGCACTCATTCACTGTACTGTATCTGTATAGGAGTAAAGATGGGCTGAACAATCCCCCCCGGTTTGGTTCGCACCAGAACTCTCGAACATAGCAAAAGTTTAGACCCGAACTCTGAACCCCATTGAAGTCTATGGTACTTGAACTTAAAAAAAGTCAAAAGTCCCCATTATGAAGGCTTATATGCAAGTTATTGGCCAAAAAAGGGTATGGGAGTCTGGGTACTACCCTGGGGGACATGTACCAATGCAAAAAAATTTTTAAAAAGATTGTTTAAAAAGGATCAGTGATTGTAATCATGCTTAAAGTGAAAACAATAAAAATGAACAATTCCTTTAAATATAGTGCCTGGGGGGTCCCATTAGTCTGTACCATGTATAGAACCTACTGCAGCAAAACTGACATTTGTAAAAAAAAAAGACATTTAACTTCCCTGGAAAATAATACTATTGCCGGAAATAGAAAAAGGTGAAAAAAATGGCGTGGGGTTCCCCCCCCAATTCATACCAGGCCCTTCGGGTCTGGTATGGATTTTAAGGAAAACTCAAAAATAAAACACCACGCCACAAAAAAAAAGACGGCATTGGGTCCCCCTCCAAAATCCATACCAGACCTTTATCCAAGCAAGTGTCATTAAGAAAAAAAAAAAGTTTTTGACAATCCTTTAATAAAAAAACAAAAAAAACAAAAAAAACAATGCCCCCCATGTAGATCCATCGTCAATCACGACCCCACTGCCACCTCTGGACCCAAAAGAAGAAAAAAAAAATGCGGTCAGCCTTCCACGCAGGCAGAGCATTTTCCTTTTTTCGGGTCTGGCAGTGGTGGTGGGTGGTGTATTTACATTGGTGGGACTTTTTTTTTTTTTTTAATAAAGGAATTGTCAAAGACCGTGTTTCTGTTTTTTTTCTTATTGACACTTTTTTTGGTAAATGAGTACGGGTACAATGTATTCATTCACATGCGGGGCTGGGATCTGTTAAAGGATCTGTTAAAGGGGGCTTCCAGATTCTGATAAGCCCCCTGCCCGCATACCCCCAAATTTCACCGCCCTGGGTTATTGGAAAGAGGCCCTTGTCTCCATCAACATGGGAACAAGGTGCTTTGGGGTGGAGGGGGCTTGGCAAATTACAGCACCCTGTACCATGTCACTATACCAGTTATATGATTACACTGTACTTCCACTGTCCTGGGATTTTAAGGGCTTCATGAAATGAATGAGGCTGTCAGTACATCAGGATTGATCAATTTTCCAATATACTGTTTATACTGTAGTTTGTAGACTCTATAACATTCACACAAAACAATTAATATACAGTTATTGAGACTACATGTAGCAGAATATATTTTGGCCTACATATATGAAGAATTTTGATTTTATTGGATTTTTTTAGGCAGAAAGTAGAAAATATATTTTGTTCCCAAAATATTTGGTCTTTTTTTATTTATATAACAAAAAAACAGTAGTGACCAAACACCACCAAAGGAATTTTTTATTTGTGTTAAAGAAATTATATAATTTTTATTTGCATACAGCATTGCATGACCACACAGTTGCCAATTAAAGTAGTACAGTAGTGAATAGCAAAAAATGGCCTGGTCGTGAAGGAGGTAAAACCTTCCAGAGGTCAAGTGGCTAAACAGAAAAAACAACAGCAACACAAACAAACATGCACAGCAATGGTAATTAAACTTGGATAGTTTATGAAATAAGAAAATAGTGTGTTTGTGTAAATTCATTTTGTTTGTAATTTCTGCCCTGTTTCGCCATTGTAAGATCCTCGGTTGCATTTTTGGCATTGCATGTGGTACAAAACATTGTTGGAGGTATGAGCTGTATAATATTGTAATATTGAAGGTCCCTTTTGTGTGTGTGTCAGAATGGAGATTCCTGCTGATTCATTTATGTCTGAGGTTGGGTAACTGCCTGAAAGCCAGCATTGGGGGTTGTTGGAATATTTATTTCAGTGTTTCATCCTCTGTTATGATGGGCTTCAGCTCCTTGATTATCTTTCTTATACCTTCAAATGTTGGATTATCTGTGGTTACTAGTTTTGGCTTAATAATTGAAGACCCGTGAAGTAGATATTCTTACGCTACCTGCACACCAGCGATTAGGGTTGCTCACACTGATCAGATCTTGTTCAGTTAAAAAAAGTGGAAGAAAAGCGGAAGAATAATGCATGGAACATTTCACATATTAACAAAATCGCATCAAAAACTGATCAGTGTGAAAGGGCCATTTACACATGCATCAAACATGTGTCAAAAAATGCAGCAAGCAGGACTTTTAAAAACACAACTGAAAAGCAACTGACTGGTGTGAAGAGTTCCAAAGGATTTAAAAGGAAGCATTTTTCTTCTGCTTTTCTTCTGCTTTTTTAACTGAAAAACCGATTAGTGTGAGAAGGCATCAAAACCGCATCAAAAATGGATCAGTGTGTAAGAAGCCTTAGGCTACTGTGAATTGTAGTGGCAGGAATCTTCTTATTCCCGCAGTGGATGTGAGTAGCTAGGTGCAGCCACTGGCCTCATTCACCATAATGACAGGTGGCTGCAACTATTCGCTGCTGTCTACACAATCAGTAATCGCTTGCGATGCAGAAAGCTGCAAAAAGCTGCGGCCACCGACGACCTGTCATCATAGTGAACGGGGCCGACATCCACACCTAGCCGCTCAGAGCCGCGGTAGGAATCTCTGATTCCTACCCCTGCAATGTGCAGCGGTCTAAATCACCTATCTATCTATCTATCTATCTATCTATCTATCTATCTATCTATCTATCTTAACTACCTTAACTATCTATCTGAAAAGCAACCCCACACCATAGCCCCCCCCCACCAAATGGACCAGCGCACAAAGCAAGGTCCATAAAGACATGGATGAGCGAGTTTGGGGTGGAGGAACTTGACTGGCTTGCACAGAGTCCTAAACTCAACCCAATAGAACAACTTTGGGATGTATTAGAGCAGAGACTGCGAGCCAGGCCTTTTCGCCCAACATCAGTGCCTGACCTCACAAATTAGCATCTGGAAGAATGGTCAAACATTCCTATAGACACACTCCTAAATCTTGTGGACAGCCTTCCCAGAAGAGTTGAAGCAGTTATAGCTGCAAAGGGTGGGCCAACTCAGTATTGAACCCTATGGATAAAGACTGGGATGCCATAAAAGTTCATGTTTGTGTAAAGGCAGGTGTCCCAATACTTTTGACAATATAGTGTATCTATCTATCTATCTATCTATCTATCTATCTATCTATCTATCTATCTATCTATCTATCTATCTATCTATCTATCTGTCTGTCTGTCTGTCTGTCTGTCTGTCTGTCTGTCTGTCTGTCTGTCTGTCTGTCTATCTATCTATCTATCTATCTATCTATCTATCTATCTATCTATCTATCTATCTATCTATCTATCTATCTCTATCTACTTTGCATATACAGTACACACAATACCTTTAAAGATTATCTTAACTATTCTGTAAACTCATATGTACACAGTAATATGATTACTACTGTGCAAATTTGGACATTTTATGCATAAGATGTTCTTAAATTTAACCTAATAAATGCAACGCTATCCAAAGCATGTAATGAAGATACATAACTGCTATGCTGTAGTAGCTGTGAAAGGGTTATTATATCATCAGGGAAAAGAGGCCTTTAAATTAAAGTTTCAATTAACTATGTGCTCAGAGTCATCCTTCCTTGTGTCCCTTCGGCTGGCTACAGTAACCCTGCACTCTCTAAATATATATCAACGGCCAAAAAATACCCCTGACAGTTGAAATTACATGTGCAATTTCCATTTTTGCGTGCTGTTTAAGCCACTAATGGATTTAATCAGACCCATCTTGATGTGATGTGACTGTTTCATGTAACACAATTAGCAGGTAGCGACCTTTATTTGCTCCTCTATAATTTTACCCTGTAAAATAGAAACTGACATTACAGAAGATGCTTGATTTTGGTCCCAGTAAAGGTGATATAAAAAGGTAAAGCTGTCCATTGAGGTTACAAATCCACTCAATAGCTGACAAGCACTTTAAATATTTTCATATGGATTCTGAAAGAGGGGAGGGAGCTGAAAACCAGTGTACATGATGTGAATTGAAATTCATAATACAGACGTCACTGGAAAAGTGAGTAAGAAGCTGAAAAGCCTAGTGAATCATGTTGACCTGCCAAATGGAGGAGCACGTTGGGGAGGAGATGATGTCAAACAGTCGTAACTTAGCAACCTGGCATTACGCTGTCAAGAGACTTAGTGAGAAAAGGAAGACCCTTTTTTTTAAAAAAAAGATCTGTAAATAACTGAATTCCTAAATATTTTAAGTTTGCTGTAAAACTAGCTTTTATTTTTTATTTTTTTTTATTTTGCACTTAAGGTTTGTGATTTACTGTTGGTTTCCCAGCTGGGAAAAAATGGACTTCAAAACACCATCTCTTGTCCACTTACATGGCATTTTTTATCCTCTCTGCAATCCATGAAATGCATGACATGAATTATTAGCTGTGGTGAAGGAAACCTATAGTTTATCTAAAATCTGTTAGCATTTAGATTCCTTTTCTGCAAACACATTTTTTTGAACTACAATAGCGCTTATTGTTAGGACAGTCTTTGTTACTAAGCCGTTTGTCAATAATCCTAATAACACAAAGCTAAAGCAGCAGAAAATGGCTGCCACTCACATGTCAGAGCCAGGACAGTAGAGGCTATTAGAAGGTTTGAAGACAATTTAATAGACAAGGCAATGCTCGTGTTATTTAGACGGCAAACATTAGAGAGGTACTTTTGTGTGTTTTACACAGTGCTCGCGGTTTAACAAATCTAGTAAATGTCTCTTGTTGAGGTTGTAATCATGAAGTATAAAATTGTTATCTGTTTTAGATTTAACTGAGTTTAGCTGCACAGTAGAAAGCTCAGTAAAAATAGAGTTAAATCTGCTATGGCCAGCTCAAGGCAGTTACCTGCCAACGCAAGTTGTATATAGAAAAATTAACCAATTTGTTTTCAGAGTTAAAACTGCATATTGTTTTCAGAGTTAAAACTGCATATTGAAAAAGATAACTTAAGGCAAGACATACATTTCAATAAAACATAAAATGTGATTAGGCATTTACTTGCTATTTTTTTTCCTTTTGCTATTTCTCAGGAGCCCAAGAACAAAAATTCAATTGATTTAAGCTTACCAGTCTTTAACCACTTGAGCCCTGGAAGATTTGGCTGCTCAATGACCAGGCCATTGTTTGCGAAACGGCACTGCATCGCTTTTACTGACAATTGCGCAGTCGTGCAACGCTGTACCCAAACAAAATTGACATTTTTTTTCCCCACAAATAGAGCTTTCTTTTGGTGGTATATGATCATCTCTCTTTGTACTATAAACAAAAAAGAGCACCAATTTTGAAAAAAACACAATATTTTGTACTTTTTGCTATAGTAAATATCCTCAAATTCTTTAAAAAAAGTGAACTTTTTTCCTCAGCTTAGGCCAATATGTATTCTTCTACATATTTTTGGTAATAAAAATCACAATAAGTGTATATTGATTGGTTTGCGCAAAAGTTATAGCATCTACAAAATAGGGGAATAGGGGATTTATGACATTTTTATTATTTTTTTTACTAGTGATGGCGGTGATAAGTGATTTTTATCGAGACTGCGACATTATGGAGGACAGATTGGACACTTTTGGCACACTTTTGGGACCATTGGTACTTATACAGCGATCAGTGCTATAAAAATGCACTTATTACTGTGTAAATGTCACTGGCAGGGAAGGGGTTAACAGTAGGGCGATCAAGGGGTTAATTGTGTGTCCTAGGGAGTGATTCTAACTGTGAGGGGATGGGACTGCCTGAGTAAGGAGATTGATCAATGTTCATATTTAGTATAAACAACAGATCGCTCACCTCACCCCTGATAGCACGGAGATTTGTCTGTTTACATTGACAGATCTCCGTTCTGTATCTGTGTGGAGTGATCGTGGGTACCTGGTGGTCATCCCGGGCACGCGCAACGGCTCTGGCGTTGCACCGTGGGTGCGTGTGCGCCCTCCGGCGGCACGCACGTGCCCCCTAGTGGTCAAAAGGCGAACTGCCATAAGGTAACGTCGTTTCGCCCAGGGGAATCAACCTGCCGCAATACAACTGCGGCGGCTGGTCGGGAATGGGTTAAATGTGGTGGCCACATTATTTTTCTTTTTTCCAGGCTTCTTTTCCTTTAGTTTCACCTGGCGACTCTACCAGAAACATACTTTCATGTCCTAGAGTGACAACGTTCACTCACAGTACTTTATCATTAATAGAAGAGCAGTGCTGTCACTCTAGAACAGGACGTTTGTTAGGATTTTCATAACATAAGGAGTAGGTATACTGTAATCCACATAGAGTACTGTGAACAATAATAACTAATTACAGGACAGCAGAGGATGAGTGTACAGAAAGTCATCAGCTCGTAAGATTTCTGATAGGGTAGGTGTATATTTTTCTTCATCATTCTCTGATAGATGAATTCTTAGATGTTCGGGTTATACTGCACCTAAAAGAAAAGTGGACAATTACAATAAAAAAAAAACAGTTGGCCAACACAGGATAGCATTACCCACAACCATCATGCATTTCACAAACAGTCCTCTCTTTGGAAGATTTTTGCTGCCATCTGCAGCTGCTGGTAGATTCAGGCTGGATAAGATAAATCCTAGAAGTCTTTCCAATCAGCCAATGAGCACAGGTTTTCCCAGTTTTATACTGGTGTTTTCTGCATGACAGCCCTAAACTGTAATTTTCTCCAGTCATCTACAGCTACTGGTAAATTCACTCTAGATATGGAAACCTTGGATAGCTCTCCAGTTAGCCAAATACTGTAGTGCAGGTTTCCAGTTTCCTTTTTTATATTGATATACCTTCTGAGGCCTGCAGTAACTACTTATTGTGTTTTCTACAATGCTAAAAGCTAGGACAGGCTACTTTCCGTAAGGTCTATCATTGGATATGGAAGGGATACTTAACCTGGTGTGAGTCTCCGAGCTTTCACCCTACACGTTTCTTTGTGAGACAGATCCTTTCATTTCTGCAGATGTGTCTGAACCAGTGCCTGGCTCCCAGAACTTTCACTTTCTTTTCAACATCGTGCAATTTTCCCAGTTTGCAAATCTACCACATGGTCTTCTGTTTTCATTTTCCGTGTTCTACCAGATATATTCAGGTATCTTAAAGTGGAGTTCCACCCAAAAATTGAACTTCCGCTTTAAGGGAGGTGACCCCCTGACATGCCACATTTGGCATGTCATTTTTTGGGGGGGGGAGCGGATACCCTCTTTTTAGAGGATCCCAGCTCTCTCTTCCTCCCGGCACACCGTGGCACCGGCAGGGAGATGACCTCTCCCCCCTCCCTCTCGGCAATCATCTGGGACACGTCACAGGTCCCAGATGATTGCCTAGCCAGTCACGGTGCGCGGCGCGGCTCGCGCATGCACAGTGGGTACCCGGCTGTAAAGCCTCAGCTGGGCGCCCACATTTACAATGCCGGCGCCGCAGAGAGGAGGGGGAGATGAGCAGGGCTTCGTTCCCATGCATCACTGGACCCCGGAACAGGTAAGTGTCCAATTATTGAAAGTCAGCAGCTGCAGTATTTGTAGCTGCTGACTTTTATTTTTTTTTCTTTAAGCAAAACTCAGTTTTAAGTTGGTTCTAAAGGCATAAAGGCATTCTCTGCATTAGAGTAAAAAACCTTCCATAATCAGCTACTCTCCCCAGCCCTTCTAAATACTTAGAAAAATGGAATCGCGCTGAGGATGGGGCTGGTGACCATGTTAATGACCATCAATCCTCCTAAAAATTGAATAAGTGGAAATCTATATGTATAAAACATAAATTATAATATGCTACCAATGTCAATTGATAAATGACAAATAAATAGTCCATCAAAAATACATTACACATGTGCAACAGTGGAGAAAAGTATAAAAGTCCATGTGTAGACGATAAGGTCAAATCACCCAAGTGATTACTAAAGATCAATTGTGGTCGTGCTGGATAAGGACAAAGTGCTTGGTCCACCACCATATATAGAGGGACAGGCCGCTTACCAGAAACTCGTGACCCCCCACTACAGAGGGTCAGAGTGAGCTGTATGGACTGTTACTTCAAACCACCAACGAAAAACCTGAAATGGCACTGAGATGGAACATCAGGGGCCTTGGTGTGAGGAAGGAATGGTTCACACTTGCGGGATTTCTGACATCAAGCCCTCAGCAGGGTGTTTTAATATAAAACGGAAAAAGCTCCAATAGTGTAAAAACGTAAGGCTTTATTGTAAAATCCAATAATAAAAAACACTCACATGTAGATGTTCAATGTTGAGCGCATAGAAAAGACATCTGGAACACCGGCCGGAAGCTCACAGACAGCCCGTCCTACTGGTATCACAGCAGCAGTGGGAGGTGACGCGAACATGTAGCTCCGCCCTACGCGGCATTTCGTAATAGAGTTACGTCGTCCAGGGGCACGAGCGGCGCGTCGCATAACCTCCCTATATAGTACAGCAAATGACCTAACCAAGCCTCACTCTGAGTTCCGCTACATCGGCGGACTTCCGCAATGGGCCTGAATTGCAAGCATTAAGTGATCCTAGTGCGCAGGTGTACCCATGTTTAATGAGGATTCAGTGAAGCCCATAAGGTTAGAATAATTATGTTCGCAGAAGGTGGAATATGGGGTCAAAAAAATTTAAAAAAAAATTAAGAAGGCATGGGGCACATAAAAATTTTAATCGTTCAGGATCTTAATAAAAGTGCCATACATGCATCAATATCCGATATGGTGCAAATAAGCAACAAATAACAGTCAGTGACTGAAAAATATACATGAATAGAAAATGAAATGGTTGCTTGTTGAAACAGTGTGCATCCAAATTCATGAACCCACTAACTAAGCGGGGTCAGAAAGGGGATGTATTTGGGTCCGGACATGAACAGACCGCAGTGGAGTCGGAGATATAAAATCACGGCACCCAACGCGGTCCGTGACATGGACCGGAAACGATCAAATATATGTCCAAGGAGACACAATCAAATGAACGTTAGTCACCTATGGGCCATATTGGTAATTTGCAAAGAAATAAATAAAACCCGGAAAAAAACCAGATCCCATTATTGAATGCAATAGTAACCAAATGGTGAAGAAATATAAAATAAAAATATAAGAGCAATTAAACATCAAAAGAAAACAAAAAGGTCCTAAGGCAAAATACTATGATGCCCTGTGATGTGTGATACGGGCATATTTAAGTCCCAAGACCATACTGAAAATTTATAAATCCATAATTGTTATAGATAGTGAATGGTTGGACCAATCTAGGGCCTGGTTATGTTTTGTACATGATTTGTCATTGCATTTTGAATATGATTAAGCTAACTAAGTAATCTTACTGTGAAAGCCTTCACTCTGAGTTCTTATCCATCCGGACTATTGTGGTGATTTAATGGACGAGTGGGGCCATTCTGGGATTCCCATCACCATTTATTTCTGTGCCTGGCCCCCATTTGTTTTCAACATGCAGACTTTGGGCTCCTCAGTGGAATGTTTTTAATGTTTATTTATTTAACCCAAGAAATACCTCTCAGGGATATTGTACTGATACCCTTATCAGGATTTATACATTTTCTGTATGGTCTTGGGACTTAAATATGCCCGTATCACACAAGGGCATCATAGTATTTTGCCTTAGGACCTTTGTGTTTTCTTTTGATGTTTAATTGCTCTTATATTTTTATTTTATATTTCTTCACCATTTGGTTACTATTGCATTCAATAATGGGATCTGGTTTGTTACGGGTTTTATTTATTTCTTTGCAAATTACTAATATGACCACTAGGTGACTAACGTTAATTTGATTTTGTCTCCTTGGATTTTTATATTCAATCATTTCCGGTTCCGTGTCACGGACCGCGTTGGGTGCCGTGATTTTATATCTCCGACTCCACTGCGGTCTGTTCATGTCCGGACCCAAATACATCCCCTTTCTGACCCCGCTTAGTTAGTGGGTTCATGAATTTGGATGCACACTGTTTGAACAAGCAACCATTTAATTTTCTATTCATGTATATTTTTCAATCACTGACTGTTATTAGTTGGTTATTTGTACCATATCGGATATTGATGCATGTATGGCACTTTTATTAAGATCCTGAATGATTAAACTTTTTATGTGCCCCATGCCTTCTTAATTTAAAAAAAAAAAAAATTTTACCCCATATTCCTCCTTCTGCGAACATATTTATTCTAACCTTATGGGCTTCACTGAATCCTCATTAACCATGGGTGCACCTGCGCACTCGGATCACTTAATGCTTGCGATTCAGGCCCATTGCGGAAGTCCACCGATGTAGCGGAACTCAGAGTGAGGCTTGGTTAGGTCATTTGCTGTACTATATAGGGAGGTGATGCGACGCGCTGCCCGTGCCCCTGGATGACATAACTCTATTACGAAACGCCGCGTAGGGCGGAGCGACGTGTTCGCGTCACCTCCCACCCGCTGCTGTGATACCAGTAGGACGGGCTGTCTGTGAGCTTCCGGACAGTGCTCCAGACGTCTTTTCTATGTGCTCAACATTGAACATCTACATGTGAGTGTTTTTTATCATTGGATTTTACAATAAAGCCTTACGTTTTTACACTATTGGAGCTTTTTCCGTTTTATATTAATCCACCCTGCTGAGGGCTTGATGTCAGAAATCCTGCAAGTGTGAACCATTCCTTCTTCACACCAAGGCCCCTGATGTTCCATCTCAGTGCATTCCAGGTTTTTCGTTGGTGGTTTGAAGTAACAGTCCATACAGCTCACTCTGACCCTCTGTAGTGGGGGGTCACGAATTTCTGGTAAGCGGCCAGTCCCTCTATATATAATGGTGGACCAAGCACTTTGTCTTTATCCAGCACGACCACAATTGATCTTTAGTAATCACTTGGGAGATTTCACCTTATCGTCTACACATGGACTTTTATACTTTTCTCCACTGTTGCACATGTGTAATGTATTTTTGATGAACTATTTATTTGTCAGTTATCCATTGACATTGGTAGCATATTATAACATATGTTTTATACACATAGATTTCCACTTATTCACTTTTTAGGAGAATTGATGGTCATTAGCATGGTCACCAGCCCTATCCTCAGCGCGATTCCATTTTTCTAAGTTTATTTTATTGTGTTTGTGTTGCATATAGGAATTCGCAGCTTTCATATATATTATTTATTGTCTTCACCTATGCGCAGTTCCCCCCCCCCCTTTTTTTTTTTTTTTCTTAATACTTATCTGAGCCTGATCTTGATCTAGCACTGTGCCCGAAAGCAGTAGTGCTGCTCTCTCTCCATCTCTCTCACAGGCTCAGAAGCAGCAATGGGAGCTACCAGTTTCTGCTATTGTCAGTCAAATCCTGTGAGCAGAGAATGGGGGGCAGTGCCAAGCTGCACTATGTGTGTTTATGTACACACATAGCCTGGCTCAGGAGTAACCCCCCCACGTCTGCCCCAGTAGCAAATGGCTTGCTATGAGGAAAACACAGAAGAGGAGGAGTGGATAGTGACAGTGGGGGGGGGGGGCCCCAGAAGAGGAGGTTTGGGGTAAGTATACCATGGTTATTATTTTAATTTTAAAAAATATAGCTTTACAACCACTTTAAGCTGTGAGTAATCCTCCATTTTCTGGGCCTGTTAGCTATGTTAGCTATGTTAGCTTTGTTGCTACCCCTCTGGTTCACTGCCTTTTGATGTTCTAACAATCTAAACATTTTTTGTACTCGCCATAAAACCTTTTCTTGGAGCCCATTGAGTGACTTGGGTTCCTCCCCTCTTTTTCTTACACTCTCAGTACTGCTTTGCTACAGATTGAGACATGGTGGTTTTGGACAGGGTTATCCTGTGCTGGCCAGTTTTTTTTCTGGTGTGCATTTCTCATGTAGACGGTAATATAACTCAACGGTCTATGAATTCTAAGAATTGCTGTGTTCCTAAATGGAGAAAAGGTTATTAGGGTGAGTGCAAAATATCTATTTTAAACAGTTGTGGAACAGATATAACCAAATTCTTTAGGTGGTGTGTTTAATAGACCAAAAAGGAGAAAATATAAAAAGATAATTGTTAAGATTTACATACACTTTAAACTTTGAGCTGTAGTACCACCTACACCTGTGGTATGGAAAGACCTTACTACTTAACAACTACTTAACAGCAGGGCATCACAAACATTTTCTTGCATCCATAAATAGCATCGTGAGTCCTTTGGTTAAAATTTAAAGGTCCAAGGTCAATGCATGAAGACATTGCTTGCTGCTGCCATTACAGGATAGAGAGATGCCACTGCAGAGACAAGCATGAAGACAAGAAGTCTTCTGGTTTAGGAGTAACTAAACTTTAGTTCGGAAAAAAATTGACAAACAACAAACAAAAATAATACAGCAGATTCAATTGTGCTGTATTGTAAATGAATGTTATTAAAAATGACCTTTCCTTTTCAATTTGCAGCTCTGTCATTTTCTGTAAAATCCAATGTAATATGGCTACCTGGAGGCATTCTGTACACAGATGGTGTGCAGGATGTACCCAGATATGTCATTTCCTGCTTGTTTGATTGGCTCACTGATTTTTCCCAGAAGTCTGCACTAAGACACAAATCAGATTTTGGGCATCCCCTGCAACAAAAATGTATTTTTTGCTGGGATACTCTAAAAGGAAAATCACATCTAAAGAGATGTAGACCCAGCAGCTTTCCTCATTAGAGCCCTGCAGGTGCAGAAGCCGATTGATAATTATAAAGTCACTCCTATTCAGATTCTCTGCACATTGACACAGAAAAACAAATAGCTACTATATTTCCTCAGAATAACAAAATGTCGGAATCTGCAACAAAGTTTGTTAAAATCTCTGAAATGTACATAGATCACACAGAGGGGGGTGTTTTTTTCTCAACAAAAGTGGAGTTACTCTTTAAGCTTTTTTTTTAAAGCTTTGAGGTGCACACCTTCTATATATGGAACACATGTGTACTTTAAGTGTACCTAGGGGACTTGCAATATACATTAGATTCAGAGACAGTGCTTTTAAGATGTTTTTGTATTTACATTACATTGTATTTACATGTGTATATATTGAGATGCCTACAGGTAGAGGGGTGCATTTGGGAAATCTTTGGACTTTTGCTATTGAAAAATGCAAGTTCACTGGATGTCTTAGCAATCCTTCACCTTTGTTACTTATCCAAGTTAGTGTTCTAGAACAGTTATAAAGCTGTTGAGTAACTCCCTAATTATTGAAGCTGAGGAATCAATGACAACATAGACATTTGATATACATAGACTAAGAAATCACTTTCTTGCTTTGCTTAAAGGTCATGTACATACACAAGAAGTGTGTACCTTCTTAGTTTATATTATTTTCTATTAACTGGCTTTTCTTATTGTGCAGTCAACAAATATGTATAATGATTCAGGCCAAAACTCAGTTTCAGAAAAACTGCTAGACCAAAATTTAAAAAAGGATTGGCAGTGAGCTGCAGACTTGTTTGTTCCTCCTCATGCTGGTGCATATAGAATGTATGCCAGGCCTGTCTAATAGTAGAAACGATTCAAATATGCATCAAGGTTAAGAAACAAATTGGATGCATTTGATCATCACTTTGTAAAAGACACAACAGTAATTTCCATGCAGTTTATATAATGGCAACGTGGAAATGGAAACTGGCAACAGTTGATTATTTTGTTTTTAACCAATGTTATTGTGAAAACTTTCATTTTTTTAAAGAAATTTACAACAAATCCATATTTACTCATAGCTCTAAATTGCACAGCCATGAAAGATGTTTATTAAGTTCTGATATAACTTTTGTTAGCCAGAAAGCCCTCTACTAGTTAATGAGATTGCCTCTGTGGGTAGTAAAGGCACTCTAATTAGACAGGGAAATGGCAGATGGTAAATCATGCCAGAAAGTCTATGAAAGTCAGATCCCTGTAATAAAATGAAACCAAATTAGAGAGGGTCACAGATGAGACCTTTCTGTCCAATAAAGTTAATATTAGGTATCTTGCGGTGTCTGCACCTAGATGAAAATGGAGTACAAATTTGCTTTAATATGTTGGCAAAACCCTTGCCAAATAATTATTCTGAGTTATCTTTAGGTTTATAAATGTAATAGTCACAAATATGTATGAAAAAAATTGCAAAAGCGCTAGTTCTCTTTGTCACAATTATGGTTTAATGTGATTGTAAAGGTTTGGATTTTTTAAAACAATAAATATGTTATGCTTACCTGTGGTTTTGCACGGAGAAACCTCCTCTTCTGGGCTCCTCCCTTCTGAGTTTCCCCATAACAAGTCGCATAAGGGCACTTGTGTGGGCTCAATCCTGAGCCTGACACACACAGTGCGGCCTGGCCCTGCCCCCTGCTCCTTCCTCACAGGAGGCTCCTACTAATGCATCTGAGTCCAGTAAGGAGGAAGAAAGAAAGCAGCTCTGCTGTTCTCGAGCACAGCGCTGGATCTAGCTCAGGCTCAGGTAAGTATGTAGTAGGGGGCTGGGGGGGGGAGATGCTCACAGGTTTATTACCTTAATGCAGAGAATGCCTTAGCCACTTCATACCCCACCCATAGTCAAATGATGTCCGCAGGAGGGATCTCCCATCCTGGACGGGCGTCATATAACGTCCTGGGCTTCCCGGCCATCTAGGGGGGCACCGCATCACTCGGGAGCCGGTGCGTGTGCCCGGCGGCCACGATGTCCACCGGGCCCCCGCGATTTTTGGTAACAGAGCCAGAATGTGGATCTGTGTGTGTAAACACACAGATCCACGTCCTGTCAGGGGAGAGGAGACCGATCGCGTGTTCAGAGTACAGAGGAACACCGATCGGTCTCCTCCCCTTGTGAGTACCCTCCCCCTACAGTTAGAATCACTCCCTAGGTAACACATTTAACCCCTTGATTGCCCCCTAGTGTTAACCCCTTCCCTGCCAGTGACATTTATACAGTAATCAGTGCATTTTTAAAGCACTGATTGCTGTATAAATGTGAATGGTCCCAAAATAGTGTCAAAAGTGTCCGATGTGTCCACCACAATGTCACAATCCCGATAAAAATTGCAGATCGCCGCCATTACTAGTAAAAAAAAACAAAATAAAAATAAAAATGGCATAAATATATCCCCTATTTTGTAGATGCTATAACTTTTGCACAAACCAATCAATATATGCTTATTGGGATTGTTTTACCAAAAATATGTAGGAGAAAACATATCGGCCTAAACTGAGGAAAAAATGTGTTTTTTTGTAAAAAATAAGATTTTTATATTAGCAAAAAGTAAAAAATATTGTGTTTTTGTTCAAACTTGTCACACTTCTTTTGTTTATAGTGCAAAAAATAAAAATTGCAGAGGTGATCAAATACTACCAAAATAAGTCTCTATTTATGGGGAAAAAAATTATAAAAATTTCATTTGGATACAGTGTTATATGACCGCGCAATTGTCATTCAAAATGCGACAGCGCTGAAAACTGAAAATTGGCCTGGGCAGGATGGGGGTGAAAAGGCCCTGTATTGAAGTGGTTAAAGTGGTTATAAAGGCAGAAGGTTTTTATCTTAATGCATTTTATGCATTGAGATAACAAACTTTCTGTGTGCCATAGCCCCCCTAATACTCACTTGAAACCATCTCGATCAGCGATGTTGTATGAGAGACTTGGCTGTCCAGGACTCTCTCTCCTGATTGGCATGCCCGATGCTGTCAATCAAAGTCAGTGAGCCAATGAGGAGAGAGAGGGGGTAGAGCCGAGTTGGGGCTCTGTGTCTGAATGGAGACACAGAGCTGCCGCTTGGCTTGGATGCCCCCATAGCAAGCTGCTTGCTGTGGGGGCCCCAGGCATGAGGGAGGGGCCAAGAGCGCTGCCGAGGAACCCGAGAAGAGGAGGATCCGGGCTGCTCTGTGCAAAACCACTGCACAGAGCAGGTAAGTATAGCATGTTTGTTATTTTTATGCAAAAAAAAGCGAGACTTTAGTATCACTTTAAGGTAAAAAAAACAAACCTTCTGCATTTACAACCACTTTAAACAATCTCTGATTTTATGTTGCTTTGTTAAATTTTCTGTGTTTCAGTACATTCTAGCTGGGGTTGAGGGACATTTGATGGACGATGATGGGCAACAAGAACTGAATATGAGAAAGCAGCTTTTAACAAACTAGAGTAACTAGATTAATGACATCTAATCCATAAAGTGACTCTGTCTCTAAAATAAGAATGCTCACATATGTGCCCTAAAAAGATAATAGTTTCCTGATGCCCTGCCTTCCTCAGTTGTTTTTCATGTCAAATACTTTGTCGCTACTATTTCCTATAGTGAAATAGGGCTCAGCAGGAGTAACCACTAAGTGCGATAGAGGACCAAGAATCTAACACTACTGATTCTAAAGACCCTTCAAGCAGCAATTACTCTTCAACACAGTAGAGATCCACAATGAAAAAAAGGTATTATATTTTCTTTGCAAAGGGCACATTTGTGAGATTTTTTAGCAGCAGAGTCACTTTAATTACTAAGCTACTGTCAGATATTGTTACTATTGTGTAACCTCAAAATATGCAGTTTCTAGTGAGACATATTACATTAAAATATTTGAACATCACAAATAAATTCTGAAACCTTCCTTTAGCTCCTGGCCTTCACATTACTCATCTCTTACTTATTACCTATTAACATTCTGAAGTGTATATTATTAGATAAAGCACTTCCTCACATACAGTATCTCACAAAAGTGAGTACACCCCTCACATTTTTGTAAATATTTTATTAGATCTTTTCATGTGACAACACTGAAGAAATGACACTTTGCTACAATGTAAAGTGGTGAGTATACAGCTTGTATAACAGTGTAAATTTGCTGTCCCCTCAAAATAACTCAACACACAGCCATTAACCACTTCTGGACCGCCGCACACCGATGAACGTACTCACTTTGAGGATGGATATCTTTGTTATGGCAGCAGCTAGCTGCCATAACCCCGCTATCCCCGTGTTCGGCTGGCAGTCCAGTACAAGATAAAAGTGGTCTCTGCGGCGGATTCGCCACGAGATCACTGCCGAGGGCCCCCTCCCGCTCCAATCTGGAGCTGTCGACAGTGGCGGAGGCGATCCAGTCCTTCTCAGGGCTGTGCATGGAGATGAGTGAGGGGAAGATGGCCCCCACCTGTCTCCATGACACTGCAGGGTGGAAGAGACGTCAAAACGTCACTTCTGCCCATAGCTCTTAAAGGGCCATTTTTTTAAATGACAATTTTTTTTGTATTGCATATTTACTGTTGTCTTATTTTTTAATTTAAAAAAGTGTATTTTTTCCAAAAAAAGTGCGCTTGTAAGACGGCTTGTAAGACTGCTGCGCAAATACGGTGTGACAGAAAGTAATGCAAAGTATTGCAAAAACTACCATTTTATTCTCTAGGGTGTTAAAAAAAATGTATAATGTTTGGGGGTTCTGAGTAATTTTCTAGCAAAAAAAAATGTTGTTTTGTAAACAACACATCTAAAAAAGAGGCCCGGTCCTTAAGTGGTTAATGTTTAAACCGCTGGCAACAAAAGTGAGTACACCCCTAAGTGAAAATGTCCAAATTGGGTCCAATTAGCCATTTTCCCTCCCCGGTTTCATGTGTCTCGTTAGTGTTACAAGATCTCAGGTGTGAATGGGAAGCAGGTGTGTTAAATTTGGTGTTATCGCTTTCACTCTCTCATATTGGTCACTTGAAGTTCAACATGGCACCTCATGGCAAAGAACTCTCTGAGGATCTGAAAAAGTGAATTGTTGCTCTACATAAAGGTGGCCTAGGCTTAAAGAAGAAGCCAAAACCCTGAAACTGAGCTGCAGCATTGTCGCCAAGACCATAGAGCAGTTTAACAGGACAGGTTCCACTCAGAACAGGCCTCACCATGGTCAACCAAAGAAGTTGAGTGCACGTGCTCAACGTAATATTCAGAGGTTGTCTTTGGGAAATAGATGTATGAGTGAAAGTTAGAGACCTTTTGCTCCCCCACCTTCCATTAGAGGATGCCCCACAGATGCTCAATAGGGTTTAGGTCTGGAGACATGCTTGGCCAGTCCACCACCTTAACCCTCAGCTTCTTTAGCAAGGTAGTGGTCATCTTGGAGGTGTGTTTGGGGTCATTATCATGTTGGAATACTGCCCTGCGGCCCAGTCTCCAAAGGGAGGGGATCATGCTCTGCTTCAGTATGCCACAGTACATGTTGGCATTCATGGTTCCCTCAATGAACTGTAGCTCCCCAGTACCGGCAGCACTCATGCAGCCCCAGACACTCCCACCACCATGCTTGACTGTAGGCAAGACACACTTGTCTTTGTACTCCTCACCTGTTTGCCGCCACACACGCTTGACACCATCTGAACCAAATACGTTTATCTTGGTCTCATCAAACCACAGGACATAGTTCCAGCAATCCATGTTCTTAGTCTACTTATCTTCAGCAAACTGTGAGCTTTCTTTGATGCAGTGTGTGGCGAATGGTCTGAGCACAGACAGGCTGACCCCCCACCCCTTCAACCTTTGCAGCAATGCTGGCAGCACTCTGGATATGACGCTGAGCATGTGCACTCAACTTCTTTGGTTGACCATGGCGAGGCCTGTTCTGAGTGAAACATTTCCTGTTAAATGGCTGTATGGTCTTGGCCACCATGCTGCAGCTCAATTTCAGGGTCTTGGCAACCTTCTTATAGCCTAGACCATCTTTATGTAGAGCAGCAATTCTTTTTTCAGATCCTCAGAGAGGTGAACTCCATGCCCAAGATGGTTAAGGCAATGCTGGAAAATAATGGTGGTCACACAAAATACTGACACTTTGAGCCCAATTTGGACATTTTCACTTAGGGGTGTACTCACTTTTGTTGCCAGTGGTTTAGACATTAATGGCTGTGTGTTGAGTTATTTTGAGGGGACAGCAAATTTACACTGTTATACAAGCTGTACACTCACTACTTCACATTGTAGCAAAGTGTCATTTCTTCAGTGTTGTCACATGAAAAGATATAATAAATTATTTACAAAAATTTGAGGGGTGTACTCACTTTTGTGAGATACTGTAGAAGCGCAGAATAGAATAGGACAGTTGTTCTCTCATAAATTGCTACACTGACACTGTGTACACTGGCATAGGTAACATGACTTCTTGCTAACAGCTTAATTTATTTTTGTCTAAATGTCATATTTTACAAATAGACACATAATACTTCTTTCATGCTTAAGAAAGTGCAATGCATGCTGGGCTGTCTAATAAGGAAGCCCAGTACTGGCTCTGCAACTCTTGACTGATATGTAAAACTTATTATCTGTACATGTGTGCATAACTTTGGAGCCTGTAAATCAATAATATGAAACATTGAAATAGCAGACTCTCACCTGCCGCCCCCTGGTTGTCAGGAGTAAATGTGAAATATTTGTAAGTTGAAAACAATTGAAAAGAAATAATATATATATATATATATATATATATATATATATATATATATATATATATATATATTTCCCCTGAACTATTATAAAACATAGATGAAAAACAAAAAACAAACTATACATTTTGTTTAACGTGAAACACATTTCAAATGACAACAAGTACATTCATGTAGACTGTTATTTCCAAGCAATGATTTCAGGAAGTGTAAGCCAAAATGTGCTATAGAATTATCATTTCGTTGGAAAACTACACACAGCTTTTAGGTTTCTAATACATATCATGCTGGCAAATGTCATGTTCCACTTGTCATATGCCAGTGATTAATTTGTGCTTCTATCTCTGTGAACAAACAATTCTGTGTGTTCTGCAAAGCTCTGTCTTAGTAACATCTACAAACTCAGCCTAACTCCCAGTGGACAAGGAAAAAACCTTCAGTTATAAAAACCACATAAATTGTGCTCTTCCAGAGATGAAATTGTTTGTACCACTGAGACTTGGCAACCATTTCAATATCCCTTTAGCTTATACTGTATATACATAGAACATTACTGCAGTTACTGAATGTCAGAAAGGCCTTTGAAAAACTCTATTTTGGAAGACTGAACCAGGTATCAAAGAAGTGGATTTACAAAATGTGTTAAAGCCACTTTAGTAATGCTTTGGTTTTTGAAATGAAAGAAAAACAAAAAGACCCTTCTTCCATTTACAAAGGTTTTTGCTAAGCTGGTGCTAAGAGATGCTAAGAGATGCTATGTGCTTAACCCATCTGAAAACACACAGATATATGTATATATATATATACGCTCGCCAGCCACTACTTAATTAGGTATACCTTGCTAGTCCCGGGTTGGATACCCTTTTGATTTCAAAGCTGCCTGTATTCTTTGTGACATAGATTCAACAAGGTGTTGGAAACATTTTACTATCATCATCATACACTATATTACCAAAAGTAAGGGGGCCTCTTTCTTTACATGCACATGAATTTTAATGGCATCCCAGTCTTAATCCGTATGGTTCAATATCATATAGGGTTCAATATTGAGTTGGCCCACCCTTTGCAGCTATAACAGCTTCAACTCTTCTGGGAAGGCCGTCCACAAGGTTTAGGAGTGTTTCTATGTGAATGTTTGACCATTTATGCAGAAGCGCATATTTGAGGTCAGGCACTGATGTGGATGAGAAGGCCTGGCTCGCACTCTCTGCTCTAATTCGAAAAAAGGAAGGGGGTGCCCCAAGGGGATGGTGTGGGTAAAAGGGTGGACAGGATATTGGCAATAGAATCCTAGAAGATGGATATAAAAATATAAATTTTATTGGATAAATATATACAAAATAGAATAAAATATACCATAAACATCTAAAATCATAAAATTGAAATACATGCACAATAGTAGAAATCAGCAGCTAATTGGATGTTGAGAGCACACAACACTGCTAGACTGGAAGTCGATTGAATATGGTAGTCACAACAAGTCCCAACATGTTTCAGAAACAGAGAAAAGCCAAAAGGCTAAACAGACTCTGTATTCATTTCCTTCTTCAGGGGATAGATGGAGGCATGCTGGTAACTTTCTATTGAAAAAAAGGGGGGTGTATAAATGAGTACATAGGTAGCAAATCTTAGTATAGTTAGTTTTAAATCAATGTATATAAATATAGCGATTAATTTCAGCACTGGCGGAAAAAACGTGGAAAGGGGAGATATTTGCAAAAATGGATAAAAGTACTCTCAAGACATATATTCCAAGACAGTGTTGCACAGCATTATTCGGATAGATGGTCCCTCACGCCTCAGACGCAAGGCTAAAATCGCATGGCAATATTCAGCAAATGAAAGCATAAAGGCATTTTATACTTTTAAAGGATTTTGGAAAATTCCCAGAGCACAAATAGTAGGTGGTTGAGGATGATATTTTCCCAGTGGGAGCGGCAAATCAGGGTACACAAGGATACCCTCATACGGCCAAACCAACAAGTGCCTAACAAGGTAAAAACATAACAGAGGGATATATATGTAAACCAGAAGGAAGGTTTGAAGTACCATTGAACAGATTAAACTACAGACACAAAAGATGTGAAAGGAAGGAAAAAAACAGCAAAATGTAAACAAACAAAAACAAACATTTTTTTAAAAAGAAGTGGGGAGGGGGCAGGTATGGTAATTTCCTCACTTTACAGAGAAGTGAAAAAAAATCTACCCAATGGGACACAGGTGACAATAATAAATGTTAGGAGTTTTAGCCATTCTTTACAAAAAAAAAATGTATTTTAAGGTAAAGCAATAAAACAAAATATCTACTTGCTTAAAATATACTATAATGTCTATTGTAATCAATGATTGAGACTAGTGGTTGAAAGAAACCTTTTCTTTGTCTCAACTTGATTGCTTTATTGTTATAGAAAAAAGTATTCTATTAGAGTAATCCATAAACGTTTAGCAGTTATATTTAAAGAATATTAAAATGTTGCCTTCACAAACATTATTCAATTAAATATAGGCTTTTTTTTATATGTAATTTTTCAAACAAAAAACTGCATTTAAAATACATAAAACCAATGGTGGCACCCCCCTGGTACACCTTTAACACACCGAAGACCTAAGTGCAAAGGACGCTTGTAAAATAGGTTTTTTTCAATTTTGATATCAATTTTATTTGCCACTAAGGGACCTCCAGGTGGCTTGCAAGGACATCGCTGCAGGCAATCATTCTAAAACTGTATAACATTTGCAAAACATTTTCTGTCAGAAATTCTAAGATTAGCTTTAGTACTTTTTGTTCAGTGTAAAATATTCAGTTTAGTTTTATACTGTACCTCAATTTATTCCGTTCAAGGGACTTTTTGTAACTCTGTGTACTTTTTCCCTGAGAGATAGGAGAAAAAATGAGTGAATCTGTTTAAAATATTTGCTCGTTTTTGAACGTAATAACAAAACATTGCCTTCTAACTGAGCACAAGGCCAACTACAATAACTAAAACATGTGCAACTAATTACATAGCTTTTGAACATTATGCTTAGAGGGAGATGCTGATATTACTTCATCTAAAAACTTTGTTAACATGGGAGCCAGCAAGTTGGTGGATATCAAGTATTTGTTTAATCTTTAGCATGATAAAAATAGTGCTTTCTGCCCCTCTAATCCAAATAACTTGTGGATCAGTTGACATGATTTTAAAATTATGTAAAGTTCAAATAATGTGGAAATAAATCAAGGCCAGCTTTTATACAGTGATTTGACATCCACCCAATTCCACTTTAAACCATTACACATGTTGAGTTGTGTTTGGCCTACTTCACATTTAATTGTCAAATATTTGGCTGTCTCGCTGGAAAGAAAAAAAGATGGATAACCTACTTGCAGTGCATCAAAATGCATACAAATGGAAAATATTGTAGATCTATGACCACAAAAATCCTTGTTTTGGTATACTATATTGCACACATGTATGCGTTGTTAGAGCATTCTTTGAACTTTATATGTGATTGGCTCATTAATGCCATATGTCACAGAATTGATGTATGGCCTTTTTGAATAACACAAAGAACAATTCCAAATACATTTACTGTATTGAGGATGGCAAACTGCAATCTGTTTGATATAGTTTATTTCATATTAACTTTTTTAGTGGAATGCATCTGCTACTGAGTACAAATTTAAAGACATACACTTTATCAGTTCCCTTTGAAGTGTGGGAGGTGAACTCATAATAGTAGATGGAAAGAATGCAACCTTTTTAAAGAGTTACTTCTCTGACCTATTCAGTTGTGTGAATTTCAGCTAAAGCTATTGATCTCTGTAAACAGGCTTTTCAGGAAAGTAATTAAAGCTGAATTCCAGGTATCAGTTTTTTTGTAGTTACATTGCTCCAGCTTGGACCAGTGTATGTATGCATGTTTCATACCTGGCCGATTCCTGTGGAACAGGGAATCACTGTCATAGCCACCACTATTATAGTGATCCTTGTTATCTTCTGTGCTCCCCTGCAGCATAGTTAACACAGCGAGGTGGCTCGCTTGGCATGGGTGCCATTTAGAGAACACCTTGCATTTATTGGTAAAAATGTAACTGTGCAAAAATAATCCTGACCTGGAATTCTGCTTTAAGACTAACCAGGCAAAGATATGAAAATGAAAATTTTTATGCATTATTTTATATCATCCTGGCTAAATATGTTTTATTGAAGGTAGGAAGGAAAGAAGGAAGGAAGGACTCGAATGAAAGATTTTACTAAAGACTCACAAACCACTTTAAGACATGCCAGTTTGCTGCAACCAAGTGACTCTACTGATCTTTAGTCTATTAGTTCTTATATTTTTTTCCAAGGTCACGTTAGACATTTTATATTAGCTACTGTTTTCCAGTAATTTACAGACAGACTATTTTTATATATTGCATAAAAAATGACACACATGACAATAAAAATGAAGGAAGGTTTTGAATTTCTGGAAGTACCATAATATTTTTTTTCTTCTCAGAATTTAGACTCAATTTAAAATTCACTAATAGATTCTTAAACTATTAGGCAGAATAGTAATGGACAAGGACAGCTCACTTTCCTAATTCCAGTGTTTCTATATTAGATCTCAGCTAATATCAGTTCTTCCCCCATATGGAAACAAGTTTAGGTCATTGTTCTGACAAAAGCCCAGTCTCGCATTAAACTTCTGATCTTCTTTGTATGCTTTTGCATGTCACCACTTGTTTAGGTCTGGAGATATCTTAATGTGTCTTTATAGTAACAGTAAAGAAAATTGCAGAGATATCTCCTGTGCTGTGGTTTCTTTGAAGATCTCTTTCCATTTTAATGGGGAAGTACAGGCGGTCCCCTAGTTACAAACATCCGACTTACAAACGACTCCTACTTACAAACGGAGGGAGACAACAGGAAGTGAGAAGAAATCTAGCCCTAGGAAGGAAAATTCACTCCTGTAAGTGATATTATAAGAAAAAGGTACCTCTACTGATGCTTTATCACCAAGGCTTGTTTCCACAACAACCCAAAATTTTCAAAATCCAATTGTCATTGGGACAGTGAGATGAAATCTTCTGAACAGGGGCACAGACAAAACAAATGTTACAGGGGTGTTAACACTTCCCTATGTTATCCAAAAAGCTTAAAAAATGTTTTTTTGGCTAGAGCTACACTTAAAAAATTTACCTGCTCCCACTTACAAACAGACTCACCTTAAGAACAAACCTACAGATCTTGTTTGTAAACTGTGGGCCGCCTGTATTAGGAATACTTTAATCATGACCATGAAATCATGACCATTAATCATGACCACTTCCATAGACTGACGATGCCTCACATAAGTCTTATAGAGATCACTGCTCCTACCTCCTCTTTACAAGTCAATGCATCCTTATTTGGTTTCCATGCAGCCTCCTTAAAAATGATGTATGCTACAATTTAAATTCTTCTACAGAAGGTCCATTATAAAAGCATAACTTGAGAAAAGGGATGAGCAGAATAAGCAAAAGTAACAGAGTAAAGTAAGTAAATGACACTGATGGCTACACAAAAAGTGCCAATGGTTTTTTAAGTTGGGCATCAAGGCTCTAGAGCAGTTTTTCTCAACCTTCTTCCAGTCAATGCACCCTGTAAAATTGTGGATAATTTCAAGGCACCTCCTTTTAAAATGTAAAAAAAATAAATAAATAATAGTTTTACCTATTACAGCAGCATCCAGGCACATAGAACAGTCAACATTTAAGCTGATTTATTCTCTCAAAGCAAGTAGACTTTTGTACACTGGTTCTGACCAGTATTCCAGCATTTCTTCCTTCTCAGTTTTTCTCCCCCACACAGCTAATGTGACCCAGCACTGACATAGAGGGGCAGAGGGGGTCAAACAAGGATACTGTGCAAGTGCCTGGCATTCTTCTTCTCAACCAATGAAATCAGTGGTTGTTAGGACGCTGGCAGCTGGCCTGTACAGTGTCCAAGGTTGTAACGTTGTACAATAAAAAACAATGAAAACCTGTGGCTTAACAAAAAGCATTCTTGATCTACCTGTTGACTTGTACACAACTTTTGGGCATCCTGGTTGAAAAGGAAAAAATATCTGGTAGTCATCCCTCTTTTCCTGTTCTGGTGACCACTCAAATTTGGCAAATGGATGAAAAATGTGATTTTCTTTCTCTTTCACTTTTAGTAATAACAGTCACCAGGCAATTAAAGAATGTGAATCCCTATTGGACAGCAATAAAAACATGAGAGGCATTCATTTCCTCACCACTCTTTGAAAGAATAAAACAAAATTGCCTTCAGTTTTTCTTTAACATACAATGAAGAGGGCATGCTTCTAAATCTTCATCCCTTTGTTATGATAGAAAGTACTCAAATCTAGTCTACAACTGATAATGGAGATCTGCCAACACAGTACAGATAGAGTTAATTGTGGCAAACACAGATCCCTAGGTGCCCCATAGACAAAAAGAACTACATAGGATTTTTTAAATGCTGAAGCTTCCAAAAAAGAGAATCTAAAAAAGTGTGCTTCAATGTTTAAATATTTTTTTAATAAAGTTATGCTACGCTAAGGGGAACAAGTAACAAATTTAAATTTGGCTGCAAAAATTGAATTATATTTCTCCATAGATATGGTATGGTGAGTGAATGTTTCCACCTTAGGGCAGATTTGTATTACTGCCTGGAGCATCAGATGAAAATAACAAAAACGAATATAGCTGCCATATCTAAGATCTGGTAAAGTGTAATATCTCAATTGTTTTGTTTTTGGGTTTAGATACACTTTAACACCTTTCTTAGTAAGTAAAATAATATTCAAATCTACATGTAATAATTCAGAAATTGGAGGTAGGTGCTGGGATATTTTTTATTTTTTTTGCAGTGACAAGCATAGGTTTTAGTAGCATAGTGTGCATGTCTACTAGATACTTATACTAACTGTTTGAGGAAAATCCAACACAGTTGTTTTGTGTTGGTAATGAATTTAAGATGTTATGATAAACCTCATGCATTGCATTTAATGTATATTTTCTTACCAAATAGGAAATGACACATTCATGGCCGCCACCTCTGACAGCAATCCACACCCCGTGTAAAACTGAGCAGTCCAAGTTTCCCATTTCCAGCAAAGTAAGTTAATATTTTTTTATTCAGAAAATAGAGATATATTATTATTTAAAAGCAGTATTTTTGGTTTAGTAGGATACAATACAAATGAGAAAGAAAGACCATTTGCTAGGAATACCATCTTCTGTGAGTACCCATGAAGCTTGGATGTTCATTATGGTAAATAATTTCATTCTGCAAAATCACTGACCATTCTTCTTCCCGGTAGGGGATCCATCACAAAAGTTTTGAAAGAAAGAATGAGGGCAGACACAGGTCCCTTAAATTCTGCAGTGCACATTAACAAAGCACTAAAAAAGCAGAATCTTCACAAAGCCTTAAAGGATAAGTGCAGTTATACTGCTTGCCCCTTTTGCCCCTGTTTTTCCCTTTATTCTGATTGCCCCTTATCCCCCTTGCCCCATCTCCAGAGATGCATTCTTACCACAATTTGTGGTGCACAATTACATACTGTGCTGAAATGTCTTCTGTCTCCTGGCTGCACCTACACAGTAGAGCCTTATAGTAAATTATGGGGCCTGTCTACCTTTTTTTCTGGCCAGGGAATGTGGGGAAATGGGTGCCATAGACTTATTTGGGGCTCGACTGCACAGGCACATCCAGGAGCAGAGGACTTGCAGTGTTAGAGACAAGCAATCCCCATAGGCTGCAGTCAACAGATTGAGGTAAGTATGCATCTCTGTGGGGAGGGGATTTGTTAGGTCAGCCTAAAGTGGCAATCATGATAAGTGCACTTTCTCTGAAATTGAACTCATTCTTTAAATATAGAATATTTTGAGATTTTTTTGCCCTGTGATTTTTTGCCCAATTGATCCTAGTGTGTCTTATCACTGTGGTATAGAAATAGACCACTTGGATATGGGGTAAATGGTTGTTGAATGGTAAATGCTGCATCATATACAACTGCTGCATTAATTGAGAAAGTAAGACTGAAGGTTGTTGGAAAACGTTTGTGTAGTCCATAAGGCAAACTATACATGTTTATGCTACAGAAAAAAACTATATGTGATAATTGGCGCCATCCCACATCTCATATAGCCCAGTGCAGCTGCCACTTTAAGTGTAAGTGACACTAAACATGTGAAAATGAAGTAAACTGCTTTCCAATAGTGCTAGGAGCACAAAACTGTATTAAAACCAATCGCCCATAAATATAATCGTTAATCAAAACATAAAAAAATGTCCATGAGTCAAACAAAAATCTTCCCAACCACTGTACCTTTAAATAATAATGATGAGTGATTCTTCTTTAAATCTGACCAAGTGCTCCACCACATATAGTAAAACTGCTCACTCACCAACCATAGGTAGCCCCTAGAGGCCTCACAAGCTCAGCAGACACAACCAGATGACCAAAGGGATGGGATGTATCCAGTACCACCATGTACTCCACAACAGATCCTCTCTTGTTAATAGCACAAACCACAAGCCCAAAAAGATAATATTCTCATGGTATAGTATGTTTAATGAATGGGGAATCAAATATAAAAATGTATACACTCTCACATTTGCAGGGTGCCTGAGAGGCACCAACACCAGCAGCCCTCAATCAGTACCACTGCCCCGCCGCTCACTGTTCTCAAGCTGGCGTTCATTCCACAGACCCGGAAGTGACAACAGTGGCACAGCCTCAATGCATTTCACACACCTGTGCGTCCTCAGGAAGAAAGAGGAAATCTCTTTAATTGGAACACAGACAGCAATAAAACATTTTCTGGAGTGGGGAAGGATTACCACCTCTGTCAGACATTTAATGCTGTCTATATAACCATCAGGGAGGTCATTGCACACTTCATTTACAGGTGATGAATGTTAGGGCAGTAAGTGAAGGGAATTCTCCTCAAGAGGACATGGAAGACAATATAAAGTTGACAAAGCTTTCAACTCTTTCCCCTACATTCCAACCTAAGAAAATGGAATAAACTTTTTTTTTTATTATTTTGTAGTTTGATAACTAGTATTGTTCTAAAACTCATAGTTATATTAAGGTTATGTATACAGAATTAATTATTGTTCTGTTAATGCAAAATATTGCATAAATAGAGCATGCTGAAGTATTGTTCTAAAACTCGTAGTTATATTAAGGTTATGTATACAGAATTAATTATTGTTCTGTTAATGCAAAATATTGCGTAAATAGAGCATGCTGAAGCCCTAATGGAAAATCATCAGTTTATTAAGTTGCCAATGCAATTGAGATAGTTATGGTTCTATATTGTTAGGCAGAGAGGGAATAATTTATGTTTAACACAGTAAATAATAATATCCTTCGATGTGTTCGATGTGTTGGTTATTTCTCCCTATCATTTAATCTCTGCTCAATTCCTCTGAATTCTAGATAAGGTTAAAATGTGATTGAGATGTATACTCAAGCCTTTGGCTATATGACCTAAATCTTTATATCTAAATGATATGTGGATTAGTGGTTTGATTTATTTATGGTTTTTTTACAGGACTCTCAACATCTGACCTCAGGATACAGCATTCAAAGTATGTCTTTTGCTCACCTGTGTAATCATATTGTACTGGATTACAATGCAATTTGTGGGGCAAGATGTTTGTATTAGATGTATTAGTACTATAAGTACTATAAGTAGAGAACAGCATTAAACATTTGCCATGTGTTAAACAGAATTGTCTTTGTTTCATACAGCTTTTCATGCTACGCTTTTCATTTCTTTTCTTTTCTTTTTTTGCAGTGGCAGTGTCAAAAGCTTTATAATACCTAACCTTTACTTTTTTTTCAAAATCACTGCTTTATAGTATTTTATAGAAACACAGCTCTGATTTTCCTTTTGTAATACAGTGTATATGCAGTACTTTTAGCTTTTTAATTTTTGAAGCTGTTTTGCTAATGGTCCCCAACTAATTGTGTTGTTTAATTCTTATAATAATAGTAGCCTTCTTTTGGGGTGAAATCAATTCCTTGGTTAACTAGTTTCTTCTTTCGTAAATAAATAGTTGAGATGCAAAGATATTTTATGTTTGCTTCTCCTATCAAACTCAAGAGCTGAGTGAGTGTCTGTCAGATTTTGATTATTGCATATGTCATATTATTGCATATGTCCAATTATGACTGGTTCTTTTTAAAGAAAGCCCTTCATATGAAAAACACATAGGCTGCATTTACTGGTATGGAACACATACAGTATCTCACAAAAGTGAATACACTCCTCACATTTTTGTAAATATTTTATTATATCTTTTCATGTGACAACACCGAAGAAATAACACCCAGCGACAATGTAAAGTAATGAGTGTACAGCTTTTATAACAGTGTAAATTTGCTGTCCCCTCAAAATAACTCAACACACAGCCATTAATGTCTAAACCACTGGCAACAAAAGTTAGTACACCCATAAGTAAAAATGTCCAAATTGGGCCCAACGTGTCAATATTTTGTGTGTCCACCAATTTTTTCCAGCACTGCCTTAACCCTCTTGGGCATGAAGTTCACCAGAGCTTCACAATTTGCCACTGGAGTCCTCTTCCACTCCTCTATGACAACATCACAGGGCTGGTGGATGTTAGAGACCTTGCGCTCCTCCACCTTTCGTTTGAGGATGCCCCGCAGATGCTAAAAAGGGTTTAGGTCTGGGAACATGCTTGGCCAGTCCATCACCCTCACCCCCATCTGAACCAAATACATTTTTCTTGGTCTCATCAGACCACAGGATATGGTTCCAGTAATCCACAACAGCCATGCAGACCAATTTGATGCAGTGCACAGCTCATGGTCTGAGCACTGACAGGCTGACCCCCCACCCCTTCAACCTCTGCAACAATCCTGGCAACACTCATACGTCTATTTCCCAAAGACAACATCTGGATATGACGCTGAGCATGTGCAATCAACCTCTTTGGTTGACCATGCGGGGCTTGTTCTGAGTGGAACCTATCCTGTTAAACCGCTGTATGGTCTTGGCCATGTTGCAGCTCAGTTTCAGGGCCTTGGCAATGTTCTTATAGCCTATGACATCTTTATGTAGAGCTACAATTCTTTTTTTTCAGATCCTCAGAGAGTTCTTTGCCATGAGGTGTCATGTTGAACTTCCAGTGACCAGTATGAGAGAGTGAGAGTGATAACACCAAATTTAACACATCTGCTCTCCATTCACACCTGGGACCTTGTAACACTAATGAGTCACATGACACTGGGGGGGGGGGGGGATGGTGAATTGGCCCATATTGGAGATTTTTACTTAGGGGTATACTCACTTTTGTTGCCAGCGGTTTAGACATTTATGGCTGTGTGTTGAGTTATTTTGAGGGGACAGCAAATTTACACTGTTTTACAAGTTGTACACTCACGACTTTACATTGTAGCAAAGTGTAATTTCTTCAGTGTTGTCACATGAAAAGATATAAACTATTTACAAAAATGTGAGGGCTGTACTCACTTTTGTGAGATACTGTCTGCAGGAAGAAAGTCAGAACTCCTAATCTGAATGATGGTTCTAGTTCAGTTACCTTAAAAGTATTGAGGCCATGGAAGTAACATGAGAACCGAGCAAATTGTCAGGAAGGATCTGGTGAGTGCAGTCACTATAGGAGCACGAATAAGGCACGCACCGAGTGTTTATTCAGAGTCCAAATGGATCCTTTCACTGGCACAATAGCACCTTATAACTCAATTGAATATATCAGTCTGATATCCACCTGTTTACTCACACCAGCACTTTGTTTTTGCACTATTGATTCTACTTTGTATATATCGTTTATATGGTTATTGCACATGCATAGTAACGATTAGGAATTATTGCACTTTATTTTTATTTTATAATTATTTATTTATGTTACATACAAAACAAGTTGGGTTGTCTTACACATTGCACTTTTATATTGGGTCAGCCTGACACTCATTCACACTCAGGAGTTTATATTTGGTTTCACATTAATGTGCACAGCTTTACTGTGCATTTGCTTTTGGTTAGAAGACACCCCCTCAATAGGAACTATCTACATCATTTCTCTTCCCCACCTTAAATATCTTCCTTCCATTCAAGGGAGCAGCATACACCTGAATCTATCAGGTCTGGAACGGCACCATATCTACTCTTTTTTCCTTTTTCAACATTATACTCCACCTAGTGGAAGTAATTGGCAGAGGCAGCAGTTCCAACAAATATTTTCTAATCTCTATAGTACATATTCCATAGCGCGGGTACTCTTTCCTTTTCTTCCCCTTACTTTTTGTCTCAGGATTAAAGTAACTCTAATGACACAGCATGCACTTTATTTTTATTTTTATTTTTAAACCAGCATTGCTATAGCAATTAAACAATAAAAAAAGGATAAGAAGAATTATAGTTCATCTACTGTGTTCAAAGTGCTATCATCCTCAGATTTCAAAGCATTTCAATATTTATGCATAGGACAATACAACACCGTAGAACATGCAAGTCAACCAGGTTTAAAAAAAAAATACAACATTACTTTTATTACTATACATTATTCTACAAGTTTAAAAGGACTATTTCCCTCATTAATTATTTAGTTATGGTGCACATCACAGATTCCATGCTTATGGTCCACAAATCACAAATTATTCAACATTAACACATTCTTTACACTAGTGAATGAATCTGTGATGTGTACCATACCTAACTCATTAATGATAAAATGATCCTTTTAACCACTTCAGCTCTGGAAGGTTTACCCCCTTCATGACCAGGCCATTTTTTGCATTACTTACTAATAATTGCGCAGATGTGCGAAGCTGTACTCAAATAAAATGTGATGTTTTTTTTCCCACAAATAAAGCTTTCTTTTGGTGGTATTTGATCACCTCTGCAGTTTAAATTTTTTGCGCTATAAACAAAAGAATGACCGACACTTCTGAAAAAAAAAAAGATTTTTTACTTTCTGCTATAAAACATATCCAATAAAAAAATGTAAAAAAATTGAATTTCTTCATCAATTTAGGCCAATATATATTCTGCTACATATTTTTGGTAAGTAAAAAAATCCCAATAGGCATATATTGATTGGTTTGTGCAAAAGTTATAGCATCTGTAAATTGTGAGATATTATTTATTTTTTTGTAATTTTTTTTACTGGTAATGGCAGTGATCAGCGACTTATATTGGGACTGCAATATTGCTGCGGACAAATGGAACACCTAAATGACACTTTTGGGGAACCAGTGACATTAATAAAGTGATCAGTGCCAAAAACATGCACTGTCACTGTACTAATGTCAATGGCAGGGAAGGGGTTAACATCAGGGGCAATCAATTTGTTAACTGTGTTCCCCGGGAGTGGTTTCTAACTGCGTGGGTAGTGGTTGTACTGTGGAAAAACAGAGATCCATGTTTCTGCTTAGCAGAAACACAAGATCACTGCCTTCCCTTGTCACAGAATGACTGTCTGCCTTGTTTACATACAAGGCCGCCAGTCTTCTGAATGATCGTCGGGTCCCGGCAGACATCGCATCCACCGGACTTGCTGCTTGGCTCCTGCTGTGTCCAATGACATCAAGAACAGGTTGACAGCAGCACGCGTTATGTGCCCCAGACCTGGAAGTGCCAGATCATATACCTAGTACGTGATCTGGCGCAGAGCGCGGCCCTGCCACAGTATAACGGCTTGGGGCGGTCATGAAGAGGTTAAACTTGTAGAATATTGTTCAGAAATATAATAATAACAATAATAATAATAATATTAATAATATTGTATTGTAAAGACCTATGCACATAATTTATACAAACAATAGTTATATTTGACAAAACAAATACACTTGCTTGAAAACTCCCCTTTCATGTTGTGAATGCTGTCTATCTGCTGACTATCTCTTTTAATGCCTTCCTGGATTCTCTGCATGCTTTGCAGCTTCTCCTCTGCTGTTTACTTTCAATTCCTAAAGACTACATATCAAATAGTACCTTGCTGCCCCTCTGTAGTTCAGAAGGCAGGTTCTGTGAATTCTGTAACACATCAATACATACTCATAGGGTGTAGGAATAGACTGTTACAGAATTCAAGAAAGTAATCTGCACAAAGTACTTTTGCAAACTTCAAGGTTGATCAGAGTATTATGAGTAGTCTAGAAACAATTGAAATACAATGTGGAAATTAATGTATTATTTTACATTTTGATCATAGATGCCTTTTAATGGTAAACAATGGTAAACAAGGCTAATACAGAGGGTGAATGTTTAGAGCAGGGACACAAACCACTTGGTCTAAACCTTCCACAATTAAAACAAAACTTTAAAAATTGCCTTTACATTCAATTAAATTTACTATAACTGTGCAGACTTACTTATTGAAAGTATATATTTGCCCCAAGTATAGGTTGCATCAGTTGTACGACCATCTTTATTTCTTTGATCAATGAGAAATAAAGCATCTATAGTAGCACATGTAGGTGTATGAAAGGGCATAGTTCTTGGTCATTGATTTCAGCAGTACAGTGTTCCAAGGACAAATTAAGTGCAATTTACAAAATGAGACAGACATATATGGAGAGAGTGCATTGTGCATTATCAGGTGAATTATGTTTTAATATGCATATTTTCTTTTTTAGAACGTTGTGATGTTACAAACAAACCTCCAGTGAAATCCGTTCCACAGAAATCGTAAGTTATTATTAATATTTTTTTTTCATTGCTTTCTAATGTGTAGCTACATTTCAATTTTTTTATCAGTTTTAGAATTAAATTAAAAGTTCATATGTCTCACTTAACTACAACAATACACTGTGTTTTTCAACAAATATAAATGTGTATGCTTAGCAAACATTTAAAAACAAAACAACAGGTACACTGATACACAAATAATTAGGCAAATCAAAACCATGAGTCTCCCCTGTTCATTTTTTTATGAAGGGCTTGAACCTTACCTGGGGGTTAAGCCCACAATCCCATTGATGTATCTTTATCTAATGAGAACCCACTTATCGATCACTATGACATCCTCATTGCATAAGGAAGCTGTGAGAGGTGGAGCTAAGCTTAAGATGGGAGTCTAGCCACCAAGCTAGGGAAATCAATCCCTTAGTGGCAAAATTAAACTAGGCTTAGAGTGGCGTATAAAGTTCTTTTCTGGTCTGGAGCAGGTAGCCTAGTCTTAGACAAGACTTTTTCAGCTTTTGGAGGCAGGTTTGATATAAAGCTCTCTAATGTATAGAAAAATATAATTTTGTGAAGAAAGAACCTAGAGTTTGTAGAGTCGGTCCTCTTTTTTCAGTTTATTCTGAATGGTTCCCTAAAGCACCTTGCCAATGGACGTGTGGACAGACTAATGCCAAAAATGCTATATGCAC
The DNA here is from genome assembly GCA_037952925.1 of Lithobates clamitans. Classification (NCBI taxonomy): domain Eukaryota; kingdom Metazoa; phylum Chordata; class Amphibia; order Anura; family Ranidae; genus Lithobates; species Lithobates clamitans. Next base: position 4,370,173 of record JBBGZY010000008.1, on the reverse strand, counting down.
CTTTTTTGCTTTTATTGTGTTAGGCAGCCAGTTCAAATGAATGGGCTACCTTAATGCAATGTACATTAATGCGCATGTATCAGTGTAGCACAGCAGTGTGAAAGGGCCTGTTTTCAAATTTAGATGCTTGTTTGTCAAATAACTCAGCTGAAGATTAGTTATTTTGTTCATTTTTTTGCTATGTAGCACCAGGGACATAACTTAGCTCTAAATGTGTGTGACATGTATTCTGTGTCCAGTTGCCTGCCATGTAAAAATCTTCTTCCCACTGCCTCTAGGTCCTACCCACAATGTTAATATTTTGGCTCTGTGGGAGATAACTTTAGAGCTGCACCTTTTGCCCTTTCATTTTGCCTGCCATCCTCTATTCATACAATTTGTAATATGTTTTCCCAGGATGCAAAGTGTTCTGTAATTAGCAGAAATAAATTCCTGTCTTCCATTTACAGAACACTTTTTATTCTTATATAAAGAGGGGTGTGACCGGCCAGCCAAAAAGCATGGACGCTTCACTGCACTGCTCTGAGGATCGGACAGGTTTTGGTGGTTCTAATTAACACACTGAGGTGCCTCTATTATCCCCACCAGTTGCTAACACCACATGAACCCCAAGCAGCATGCCACCGAAGCACAAGGGGTATCAGTGGCTGCAAAAAAAACATCCCTTTTCTGTTTTATGGGGGACCCAGCCAAGATGGCGCCATGGCCTCAGCTTCCTGACAAGACACTCAGCACACTTCTCACGGGCCTAGGAGGGAACCATAGAATATTCTGCTCCAGCTGCTTTTGCACACACCTCCCCGGGCACTCCACTACCCAGCAGTCTAACAAAAGCTTGAATGAGGATGGATTCCAGCCCAGCCAGCCTGCATGAGATGAGCCCTGTGCACTTCATCACTGATATTAATGGAGGGTAACCAGATTCCCTTTGCTGCCTTGTCCACATGAAATCAGCCTGTACTGGTATCAACTCTTAAGGACAATGTTAATGTCCCTTAGAAGCTCCTTACAATCAGATATGTTCCTCTTAATGAAACAATTCAACACCAATATTTCTGTCATTGGAGACGGGTCACTCACATGGAATCAAAGCTGGGAGACTTTGCCACCACAGTAAATTATGTCACTGATGCACATGATGACAACATAGAGGAAAACCTGTGGGACAGAAACAAAATAGCAGATCTTGAGGATCGATCCCGCTGCAACAACATTGAAATCAGAGGGATCTCTGAAATGATACAATCTACCAAACTATCTGCTTACATGCAGGGTATGATCAAAGCACACCTACCTGGATGTTAAAATAATGAACTGGCAATTGACCGCATTCACCGCCTCCATTATGGGAAATAATACTATGAGTTCTCTAAATCGAAGAGGCAGGCGAGTGATGCAACTGTTTCACACTGGCAACTGCTGATATATACCCCAAAAGCACTAGAACATCTGTGCTGTTGGGAGGACCTGATGGCAGTGGAGAGAAGATGTCTACTCTATGCAGCAGGAGCCAGACATGGGACACACTTTACCTGTACCTTGTGTTGCGTAGAAAAAGATGTTGCAACTAAACGTTAACTCTAAAGTGTAGGTAAAGTTAAAAGGCTTATTTTAGTCTTGCTTTTGGTTCTAGTGGTCATTGCCTCTGGTACATAAAGTGTTAGGAAATTCAAATTTTTTAATTGTCACAGAAACAGAAATAGGGTAGGAATCTTCAAATGGGAAGCAAGCGAAAAAAAAAAAAGAATTGTATCTTAACCATTTCCTACCATACTCAAAAAACATACACACATACACACATACACATACACTTTAATGGTCAGTCCAGAAATGTTTTAAAAACAGACTTAAAGACCGCTAGCATAATTCCTGACCATTACTTCTTTTTGCTACTTTTTGCTTTTGTTCTATCTTCCCCAGGATTTTTATACTTACTTAGTTCTATGTTGTTTACTTTGAGAGTACAGTACAGTACATATTAGTACATGATATTTTAACTGTACAGAGATGATGATGGGAAGATGAAACTGGGAATGTGATTAAATGAAGAAACAGCTCAGCTGTTATTGATAAACTTCTGCACACTCAAAAGTTTTACTTGTTAGGATCTGCACTAACCTGTAACTATCATGTTAGCAAACACTACTAAGACCATGTTTAACTGGCTAGATTGTGATAAATAAATGAAAAAAACATACGGTACTTAAATGTGGAACCCAGTTACATTTAAAATGCATATATTGATGTGAATTTACCAGAAGGAAGCAAGACAAGACTAAGGCTATTTTCAGACTGGGGTGTTGGGGGTGTCAGCAGTAAAGCGCTGCTATTTTTAGCAGCGCTTTATTGTCGTCTTTGCGGCCCTTTTTGACCGCTAGCGGGGAGCTTTTAACCCCCACTAACGGCCAAAAAAGGGTTAAATGCGCCCAGAAAAGCGCCACTACAGCGGCGCTTTGCCGACACTGCCCATTGATTTAGCTCCTACAGTGCCTCAAAGATGCGGCTTGCAGGACTTTTTATTGCGTCCTGCCAGTGCACTGCTCTAGTATGAAAGCCCTTTGGGCATTTACATTGGAGTGACAGGAAAGGCTCTTTACAGGCGCTATGCAGGCGCTATTTTAAGCGCTATAGTGCCTGTAAAGCGACTCATTGTGAAAGCAGCCTTAGTGTAGTGAATAAACACACAAAACCCCCTTGGCAGGTGGGACTTTAAAAGTGACCGGAAACAATGATTGTATAAATGTTTATTAAAAAAGTCTAGTCAATAAAAAGACTTTTCCATAAAGGACAAAAGTGTACAATAGCATGAGATTATATAGATTACGATACATATACAGACACATGTAAGCTCTCTGATGAACCCAATGTTTCCGGCTTGATGCCCTTCTTCAGTTTGAGCTGCAACGGCTCTGATTACCGGCATACTCAGTGTGCAACCAGAGGTGTACTTCCTGGGCTGGATACTCATAGGAATTTTCCAGCCAAGTTTGGGATTTGCAAATACAGCATGTGTTTCTTGTCTCGGGTGATATTCCTTTATATGCTTTCCACCTAGATCATTTGATCTGATTTCTTGCTGGGGGGCCTTCCTTTTTTGGACCTTCGCTAAGATATCCATGAAATTATCGGGGTCACATGGGAGCAGTTGTTATCCATCCAGTTTCTTTGGTATATGGGACCTTCTCAGTTCCTAAATTGTATGGGTTACTGATATTCTTTGACACCTGGCTTTGTATGTTAAAAAATCCCTGAACAAGGGCATGAAGCCGGAAACATCGGGTTCATCAGAGAGCTTACATGTGTCTGTATATGTATCGTAATCTATATAATCTCATGCTATTGTACACTTTTGTCCTTTATGACGAAGTCTTTTTATTGAGTAGACTACTTTTGTAATAAACATCTTTATATTATACAATCATTGTTTCCGGTCACTTTTAAAGTCCCACCTGCCAAGGGGGTTTTGTGTGTTTTTTCTATAATCTTGGGATGTGGTGAGTTTGTTCTTTCTGTTTGTTAGGATTAGTAAATAGGATGAAGCAGTGGTCACTTCAATCAGCCAATAATTTAATTTGCAATACATTTTTCACTTTGCTAATTGAACAGGCACTACTCCTTTAGACCCCTTTCACACTGAGGCGCTTCTAAACTGCTAGTAAAACAATGAGCACTTTTGAAGAGCTTTTTAGGCACTTTTGAAGGGTTTTTCAGGCGCTTTTGAAGAGCTTTCCATTTATTTCAATGGAAATTTCACCATCCTGCCAGCGCACTGCCCCAGTGTGAAAGCATACATTGATTCTAATGGAAATAGGTTTTCGTGAGCTTTGCAGGCACTTTTTTTTGCGTGAAAGCGCCTGAAAAGCGCCTCAGTTTGATAGGGGTCTTAGTAAATCGATCTAATTGTTTCAAAATGGGGACCTGTTCTTGACTCTCCTGCACCATTCCTTTTTATTCTTGTTCATTGAGGGACACAGGAATTTGGAGGGTGTTGGTTTAAACAGGTGCCTACTGGCAAACAGAAAGCTTTTGTCCAACCTGGTATAAATCCACTCCCAGCATGCCTCAGCTAATGTCTTAGAAGGATTGACATCTTTTCTCCTGCTCTGCTGATAAAAGTCAGATTTTTTTGCTAGATATTATTTCTTCAATCAGGACAATTTTTTTTCCACACTCTTATTCTTGCTATTCAGCATTAGGGAGGACCTTCCCCCATTGTCTTGAAAAAGGGTAAAGAAAGAGGCGCCTTCTAAGTATGAACTGTAGAAACGTTATGGTACAATAAATAAAAACACTCTTCTGACGTCACCGTAAGTGTGTGCTTCCAGTGACCTCAGACGCCGCTGCAGTCCACAAGCGCCTCAGACCTCTCCTCTGTATTACCATCTGAGCCACAGAATGTACAGAGCCGGCGGATAGCTTTCTATGGGTTCCTGAGTGACACAGCCTATTTAACCAGCGAGCAAGGAGACGCACCGCTGCAGGATTTTCCTCATGATGACCGTTTTTAACCTCAATGTGAGTGTTTTTATTAATTGTACCATAAAGTTTCTACAGTTCATACTTAGAAGGCGCCTATTTCTTTATCCCTTTTCTAAATGTTTTGGAGCGTGCTTCTGTGATCCTGAAGAGGCCTGCCCATGAGTTATGGACCATTTCTTCTTCAGCCCTGAATATCACCATCCATCTTGCATGGTTTGCGCTCTCCCCTGATCCACACCCATTACAATAACACAGATTCAGGTTCTCTGGCATCATCAACTACAGTTTCTGCCAGATCCACCCCCATACCCCTGTTGTCTTTACTGCAAATGACACATGGGTTTAGTCCCTGTGAAGGGTAACGTTCTTCTTGTTCCACCATTTCTAGGTGGCTCAGACAGATCATCATCCAAATCTAGTCTTGAGGATCAGGTTCTACCCTTTTCTGTCAAGGTGCACTCTACTAGGTATTTGAGTACTTCTTGATCTTTTCAGCATCAGACTACTTTTTCATAGATTTGCTAGGTTGTCACTGTTCACACATTTTCTAGGTTTTACCCAGGCCTCATCTGATGGCAGCTTTGGCCATAAGGTCCTTCAAGCTGCTCTTTGAGCTGCAGGAGATCACCAGTTTTTTTTTTACTGCCTATCACAGTTTCGGAGGCCATGGAATGCCCAGGTGGCACAACCCCCCCCCCAAATGACCCCATTTTGGAAAGTAGACACCCCAAGCTATTTGCTGAGAGGCATGGTGAGTATTTTGCAGCTCTCATTTGTTTTTGAAAATGAAGAAAGACAAGAAAAAACATTTTTTTTTTCTTTTTTCAATTTTCAAAACTTTGTGACAAAAAGTGAGGTCTGCAAAATACTCACTATACCTCTCAGCAAATAGCTTGGGGTGTCTACTTTCCAAAATGGGGTCATTTGGGGGGGGGTTTGTGCCACCTGGGCATTCCATGGCCTCCGAAACTGTGATAGGCAGTGAAGAGTGAAATCAAAAATTCACGCCCTTAGAAAGCCTGAAGGCGGTGCTTGGTTTTCGGGGTTCCGTACGCGGCCAGGCTCCCAAAAAGTCTCACATGTGGTATCCCCATACTCAGGAGAAGCAGCAGAATGTATTTTGGGGTGTAATTTCACATATTTCCATGGCATGTTTGAGCAATATATCATTTAGTGACAACTTTGTGCAAAAAAAAAAGAAATTTGTCTCTTTCCCGCAACTTGTGTCGCAATATAAAATATTCCATGGACTCGACATGCCTCTCAGCAAATAGTTGGGGTGTCTACTTTCCAAAATGGGGTCATTTGGGGGGGTTTTGAACTGTCCTGGCATTTTATGCACAACATTTAGAAGCTTATGTCACACATCACCCACTCTTCTAACCACTTGAAGACAAAGCCCTTTCTGACACTTATTGTTTACATGAAAAAGTTATTTTTTTTTGCAAAAAAATTACTTTGAACCCCCAAACATTATATATTTTTTTAAAGCAAATGCCCTACAGATTAAAATGGTGGGTTTTTCATTTTTTTTTTTCACACAGTAATTGCGCAGCGATTTTTCAAACGCATTTTTTGGGGAAAAAACACACTTTTTTAAATTTTAATGCACTAAAACACACTATATTGCCCAAATGTTTGATGAAATAAAAAAGATGATCTTAGGCCGAGTACATGGATACCAAACATGACATGCTTTAAAATTGCGCACAAACGTGCAGTGGCAACAAAATGAATACATGTTTAAAAGCCTTCAAAAGCCCTTACAGGTTACCACTTTAGATTTACAGAGGAGGTCTACTGGAAAAATTACTGCCCTCGATCTGGCCTTCGCGGTGATACCTCACATGCATGGTGCAATTGCTGTTTACGTTTGACGACAGACCGCCGCTTGCGTTCGCCTTAGCGCGAGAGCAGGGGGCGACAGGGGTGCTTTTTTTTTTTTTTCTTTATTATTTTTTTGCTTTTTTAATCTTACTTTTAAACTGTTCCTTTCATATTTTTTTTTTTAATCATTTTTATTGTTATCTCGGGGAATGTAAATATCCCCTATCATAGCAATAGGTAGTGACAGGTACTCTTTTTTGAAAAAATTGTGGTCTATTAGACCCTAGATCTCTCCTCTGCCCTCAAAGCATCTGACCACACCAAGATCGGTGTGATAAAATGCTTCCCCAATTTCCCAATGGCGCTATTTACATCCGGCGAAATCTAAGTCATGAAATGCTCGTAGCTTCCGGTTTCTTAGGCCATAGAGATGTTTGGAGCCACTCTGGTCTCTGATCAGCTCTATGGTCAGCTGGCTGAATCACCGGCTGCATTCTCAGGTTCCCTGTTGAGACAGGAGAGCCAGAGAAAAACACGGAAGACGGTGGGGGGGGGGCATTCCCTCCCACGGCTTGTAAAAGCAGTCTAGAGGCTAATTAGCCGCTAGGATTGCTTTTACATGAAAGCCGACCGCTGGCTGAAAAGAATGATACCAAGATGATACCTAAACCTGCAAGCATCATTCTGGTATAACCACTCAAAGTCGTGAATGGCGTACCTGAAGACAAAAAAATGGTTAACAATGGTTAACAATAAAGCACAGTAAACAGTAAAATATAAATAATTACATACCTGAAAAACAAACATGATAAAATATAATAACAATAACAATAAAACATTGCAGAATAGAATACAGTAAAAAAGAGCAGAACAATAGAGAGCGAGAATAGAGAGAGAGAACAATAAAACGACAACTATTTTTATTTATTTCATATATTTTTTTTTTTTTTACACTTTTTTTGTAACTAACTTTTATAACTGTAACCGGTTCCAGGTTCGGGTCTCTCAAAATGCGATGGCATCTTGGGAGACCCTGTGAAAGTGTGCCTAGTATGTGCAATGCTGTACCCTACGCTAATAGTCAACTAGTGTATGGTAGCGTTCAAAACATTCACCAATGCAAAGACCAGGATTGTCAGGACAGGAGGGACAATAATAGCGGGTGTCACGCCTATATCCGCACTTGCTGCAGACACAACATCTTTTTTGGGGGGGGTCGTTGGGTAGGGGTACTCAGGAGGACATAAAGAAAATGCCTCTCATGCAGCCGACTGCATTTGGTTGGGGATGTGAATGGGGGAAGTACGGGCGCTGCAGAAGCGGTGGGTTCCCAATTAGGATTGGCGAATGCAGCAGGAAGGGCACTATGTGCACGACAGGCCTGTGTTTGTCTTTTTGGTGGCAGCGGGACACTACTTGTGCTTGCCACCTCACCAGCTTGAACTGCACTTATGGGACTCGTCACGTCACCAAGTGTTACTGCAGTGCTGGTTTGACTACGACCGGGGTGTACTAGGCCGCTGGCGCTTGCCAGTTCACCAAAACGCTACCAAAAAATCTGTTGGCGATCGCAGGGATCAGGCCTGACTCTGCGAACGCTGCAGTTATGCGTTTTAGTCTTTTGTAAGTGACAGTGATCGATCGATACTGCACTTGGGTGGGCTGGGCTGGGCCGGGCAGAGGGGCAAAACGCAGGTGCTAGCAGGTATCTGGGCTGATCCCGCTAACACTGCGTTTGTGAGAACCCTAAACTGCTGGGGACGCTAGTATAGATCTGATCGGATCAGATATTGATCCGTTCAGATACTATACCACTAAGGGTGGTGTACAGTGCGTGCGTGGGTGTTAGCGGTACTGGCGCTAATCTGACGCTGCCTGGGGCTGGTGCTTGCCTGTTCACCAAAATACTACCAAAAAAACTGTTAGCGATCGCAGGGATCAGGCCTGACTCTGCGAACGCTGCAGTTATGCGTTTAGTGTTTTGTAAGTGACAGTGATCGATCGATACTGCACTTGGGTGGGCCGGGCCGGGCGGAGGGGCAAAACGCAGGTGCTAGCAGGTATCTGGGCTGATTCCGCTAACACTGCGTTTTTGGGAACCCTAAACTGCTGGGGACACTAGTATAGATCTGATCGGATCAGATATTGATCCGTTCAGATACTATACCACTAAGGGAGGCATATGCTGCGTGCGTGGGTGTTAGCGGTACTGGCGCTAATCTGACGCTGCCTGGGGCGACGCATATCACCGCCGGGCGATCAGGGGGCTAAACCTTTATTCGGTAATAAACGGCGGGTGCCCTGACACTATAAAAAATAAACAAACTAACCAGCGTCAACCGTAACGGTTATACGGTGATCAGTGGTGAAAGGGTTAACTAGGGGGCAATCAAGGGGTTAAAACATTTATTCGGTAGTATAAGGGGGTCCCTGACGCTATAAAACGCTGATGGCGAACCTAAATATTTACCTCACTAACTAGCGTCACCAGCGACACTAATACAGCGATCAGAAAAATGATCGCTTAGTGACACTGGTGACAGGGGGTGATCAAGGGGTTAAAACTTTATTAGGGGGGGTTAGGGGGGTACCCTAGACCTAAAGGGGGGTAACAGTAACTGTCCCAACACTGTAACTGTCACAAACTGACACTATGCAGTAATCAGAAAAAAAAAAAAAAAAAACTGCTGGTGTCAGTTTGTGACGGGGGGGGGGTGTGTGATTGGGGGGGGATCGGGGGGCGATCGGGGGGGGAGCGGGGTGTTTTGTGTGCCTGGCATGTTCTACTGTGTGTGTGTTGGTGCACTCACATTGATGTCTTCTCTCCTCGGGCCGGAACGGAAATTACCGAGCCGAGGAGAGATGACATCATTTCCTTTGCTGCTGTTTAGCATACAGCAGCAAAGGAATGATTCGATTGGCCGGCAGCGATCGCGAGGGGGGGCCCACGAACGGATGGTCTCCCCCTCACCACCGATCGCCGCTGGACAAAAGACGACCGCCTCGGGCACCGGGGGGGGGTCCGATCGGACCCCCCACCCGCGGAAGGCAAATCACGTACCATGTACGTGATTTTGCCTGTCCGTGCCACTTTGCTGACGTACATCGGCGTGAGGCGGTCGTCAAGTGGTTAAGAGCTGTGGGGGCAGAAGTGACGTTTTGATGTAGTTTCCGCCCAGCAATTGTATGGAGACGGGTGGGGGCCATCTTCCCCTCACTCGTCTCCATGCACAGCTAACGACAGGACGTGATCCCCTCCGTTGCTGCCAATGGCTCCTGTAAGCAGAGGAGGGCACCGGATCGCAGCAGGAGGGGGGCCCCTCTCCCACCGCCGATAAAAGTGATCTTGCAGCGAATACCCTGCAGAGACCACTTTTATCTTGTAGCGGACCGCCCACTGAAGAAGGGGATACCGGGGTTATGACAGCTAGCTTCTGCCATAACAATGATATCCTCCTTCAAACAGCTGACGTAAAATGTGGCGGGCGGTCCATAAGTGGTTAATTGGCTTCTGTCCAAAATTGGCCCTGGTATATGGGTGTGATTTGGGGACCATTAATTGTGGGTTCCTTGAGGGTAGGGATTGATGTGAGTGTGCGATGTATGTGTAGAGCGCTGCGTAAATCGACAGCACTATATGGGTACCTTAAATAAATAATAATAATAGATGATCATCTTAATGAGACACAATGTACAAGGATAGGGACAATTGTAGATACGCACACTCACTCAGGTTGAACTGGATGGACTGGTGTCTTTATTCAGCCTTACTAACTATGTAACTATGTAACTATGTAAAAGGAAGTAGCCAAACGAGGACATTTATGGAAAAATACCCAGATTTTCTTTTAATGCAGGTTTAAAAAAATTATATAAACAAAAAAGAAGAAAAGAGGAAAAATCAGGTCCTACTGTATACACAACCTGGTGATAGGGAAAAATAATATATACCGTATTTTCCGCACTATAAGGCGCACCGGATTATAAGGCGCAGTCTCAATTACGGGGATTATTTCTGTACTTGACCATACATAAGGCACACTGCATTATAAGGCGCATGCTAAAACATATGGTCTACAAAAAAACAAGCAAACAAAAGCCATGGGGGGTAAATGCCCTACCCTACATTTGCTACAGAACAGTGAAAGTGTTCCCAATGTTCGCTGACAGTTAGTACTGTCAGCGCACATTAATGCCTGATGCCCTCTCTGTAGTCCTGGCTCAGAGAACTCAGTGGGCGGAGTCAGGAAAAATGCAGAGTGCGGGAGTTCTGAAGCCGTGGAAGCCGAGATTGAAGACTGTGGAGGCAGGAGCACAGAATGGGAGCCAAAAAAGAAGACTGAGGAGGCAGGGAGCACAGAGAGGGAGTCGTGAAGAGAGCAGAGAATGGATGCGGGCAGCAGATCAGAAGGTGAGATCCTGTCTGAACGGTAGCAGTGCTGCACACTGTGGAGGGGGGAGCAGAGAAAAAGAGCACATGGCTGGATTGGAATGTGAGTTCTTGTGTACAGAAGGGGTAAATGCAAACTGCAAAGGGGAGAGGAGAGGAGGGGAGGGGGAACAGAGAACAGGAGGTGACCATCCTGTATATAACAGCAATGAATGCAGACTGCAGAGGGTGGAGCAGAGGGTGTGGGCAAACTCAGTGCACATATAAGGCGCACCGGATTATAAGGCGCACGGCTGATTTGGAGGAAAATATAAGGCTTTTAGGTGCGCCTTATAGTGCGGAAAATACGGTACCCTTTTAACACTTACTGAAGTCTGGTAATGTTGCTATAGCCAGAGACCAAAGCATACAAATAGAAAAATAGACCCCTGTATAACTACAGGGATCAAGAAGGTGGCTAATTAGGCAACAACAAGTCAACACCAGGGTCTGTCTATAAAATATAAATGTATTTATTACTTAATAAAAAACTGCTTCAACACGCATAAAATGCATCAATATGCACAGCATAAGCTAATGCACATAATGTGCACCGCCAGGTGCTCCAAATGGGCGCTGCCTAGGTGGGCACTGTAATTAGTGAATACATACCAAACAAAAAGAAAAGACATAAACCTGAACAGACAAAAACGACAAAAGACACACATATAGTACAACCACAACACAGACAGTCCGGACACCGGCTACCCACTCACAGTGAAGCCAAATGCAATCTCCACTATATGGACACCACTACCACCAAGAAGGTGGGCAGGGGGTGTGAGAGTCAAACCCCATATACTGTATCCCGGCAGGGATGTATTCAGTGTCACTGTGAGGGGCCCCCCCAAGGGTGGCATATATCTATATATTAAAAAGATTATAAAAAGCTTTTGGAATTATATCAGCATGTTTATGTTTGGTTAAGATTTTATAAGGGATTTAAAGCATTAGAGGGTCTATCAATAAATATGAAAACAGAAAAGGGGGTCAGCGCTAAAGAAAAGAAAAGAAATGGGCAGCTTGCAAAAGGTAAAATTAAGTAAATAATGCAGCGCCTCCAAATATAGAATATCAAAAGCTTAAAGCATGTGCTAACACAGCATTCATAATGTGCAAAAAGCATCGACAATATTCAAAAATGATAATAAAAAAATTAATTAGTGTAAATAAAGTCCAATGCAAAAGAGTCCAAAATTTGTGATAAATATCACGACAAAGAAAGTGTCTTCCACAAGCTAATGGGAATCCTCTCCACCAAACCTGAGCAACAGAGCTAAAATACACTCACCAACATAAGAGCCTCCAGAGGAAAGTGGCAACATGCATGTTTGTGCCAACAAGGTCCTTCGGACGTGGTCAACCAGCTCCATTTTTACAATGGGGACGTCCCGCAGTACAGCTTCTCACCACTGGAGACAGTCAGTACTAGCGTTCCATGAAGACGTGCATTCTCAGTAAAGGTGTTGGGGCATGATACTGATAAATATAAGTTGCTGTACTGCCATAAAGTGAACCCTTTACAAACTTAAGGGGCACTGGTGGCAACTGCCATGTCCTTATGCAGATAGAAGGGCAAACCACTTTAAAATGTGGACAATAGCAACATGGTTACAAAATAATGGAGATTAAAAGTAAATGGTGATGATGCCTGTTTAAGTTACTAACATCTTATTCAGACCATACATGCAGCATTATGTAAGACTAATCATAGAACTGATTGCTGGTCGATTTAGACAGATTTACATTTCAAAGTTTGATATAGACATAAATAATCAATTTGTAATAGGTTTTGATAAGATATCTATTGAATTGCAAACCGCTGGGGTGTCAATACAAAGTAAATGATACCCCAGATCGGTTCGCAGATTGCAGTGCGAACTGTGAAATGGTGCAGGAATCGGATCGCATGGGTGTGAACACCCCCCAATGCGATCCAATTCCAGTGCGGACCAAAAAAAGTGTCCTGCACCATTTTGGTCTGAATGCGATGTGAATTCAGTTATACAATTTGTCTGGCTGAATTCACATCGCACAGACATTGCAGGTGATCTGCACAGCAATGCGGTGTGAATCACATGGGATGTCTGATATCGCAATAGTGTGAACCCAGTATGAAACTAATGTTTTAATCAAAATATTTGTTGAAAGCTCGGGTAAACTTACCACTATGTCCAACTGTCTGACTTTTGATAAAATTTCAAATTAATTGATCAGGTGCAGTAAATAATTATTGACCTAAATAGCCCGGTATATAAAGCATCTTTATAGGCCTATATTTTCTGCCCCATGATTACTTGTCTGCCAGGGTAATAGTTGTTTTTTTTGTACACATGGCAAAATTTGCATTTTTTGATAGAAATTACTGTAAACTCCCAAAAATTATATAATCTCTAAAAGCAGAGACCCTGGAAAATACAATGGAAGTAGTTGGAATTTTTTGTGTTGCATTATATTTGAGCAGTTAATTCAAGAAAAAGTACACTAACATGAAATTTAGTGCAAACAAACACAATTTTATACCCAATTTTGGTAATATCTAAGAGATTGGGGTGTGTTGAGTAAATAGATACCAAACATATCAAGTGTTAAAATTGTGCATGCCTGTGAAATCGCAAAACTCTATGGCACCCAAAATTTTCCAGAGGTGATGCTTTAAACGCCTTTACAGGTCATCAGTTCAGAATTAATAATGAGCTGTGACCATCGAATTATTGCTCTCACTCCAACGTTCACAATAATACCTGACATGTTTGGTGGGATTAGTGTTCACATACACATGCTTGCCCTATGCTGCACTTTTTATATGGGGTGTGTATGGGAGTGTTATGCTGGAATAGCTGCCTCCTCGGCTACACCACCTGAGGAATGAAAGCTGATACCCTGTAAGTGACATAATATGTGTTGCTTCTAGAGACAGGTGGGAAAGTGGAATAGATGATCCACAAGTTCCTCCTGCTTACTCTGGGGAGGCTATTTCCTGGGTTTCCTGAGCTGCTGCCGGTGGTGGTGGTGGTGGTGATGGGGGGGGGGGGGGGATGGTGACATGCACAAGGACCTAAAATTCTTGGCAATCCCATAGCAAGGTTTCTTCACATGCATGAATTGCAATATAGCAATTCACACACACAATGCCCTTCCAACTCTCAGTTGCTACTGTCCAGAACTGCCATAGTGATTCTAGTGTCGTCAACACATTTGAATATGTAAGTTTTTAGATAACATGGCAATTCTGAATGTATACTGCAATTAAAGGATATATCCAGGAAAATTATAATCTATATAACTGTGATCTCCAGGTTTAATACCACAGTCCCCCCCCCCCCCCCCCCAACCTAATACACACAAACCACTGCAGTTTCCAGACTTAGTCATAACTGAGCATTGCAAAAAGCACCTACTGGTGAGATCTGACATCACTGAGCGGCTAGATTTGGACTACTTAGCCCTGCAAAAAACAACAAGAGTACTGCTGTAGGTTAGGAGGGGGCTGCAGAAGGGGAGGCTTGGTTATATACCTACAGGGAATGGATAGAAGGGTATTTTTTCAGAGGAATCTTTAGCTTTTTCCATGTAATTAATTCACATACTTTCCACTTTCTATTGCTGATTCTACATGTTAAACATATTAGTATCAGATGCATTGCTCATACTTTCATGTTTTGATTTATCACTGCAAAAACATAATTCCTGTCAATGATGATCAGCAAAAATACAGTATGTTGCAAGTGTTTTTCTGTTGTCACCTCTCTGCCCTCTTGTTCTGGTAACCTTCTCCTCAATATCCTCTGAACTTTTGCTAATTTATTTGATATAGTTTTGAGTGGGCTGAGGCTCTAAGCTGTACTAATCATAGACAACAGTGTTAGGTTAGTGTGAAGAGTGTGCCTACAGGAAGTATAAATATAATATATGTACATGCAGTAATAAAATATATCATACTTCATTGGCTATATACTATAAAACATAAACAATAAAACATTTCTTTGTTTAATTCTTATATGTTTGGAGCAGTGTTTGTCTGCAGTTTACTAAATGAGCCATGCTTACAGTATAGAGGATAATCATGGAAGTATGTTTTTTTAATTGTGTAAAGAACTGTAACATGAAACACATATGTGTTCTGTATCATCTAATGGTGCACTCAGCTGAAGCATGATCGTATATTACAGCACTATCACATTTCTGCTCTTATGCCCAGGCTTCTCATAATGGGCCATGATGGATTTCACACATGAAAGATCTCAGCAACAATAAAGTCACTTTTATTAGCCGGGAAGTGATGATCTTTTGTATCGTAGCTTCACAGAAAAGAAAATATATATGGATTCAGGCTCCTTGCATGTGTAAATCAAGCAGAATGCACAGCATGGCAATATCACAGAAAGAATAACACATAAATCTGAATGGGAAATACTGTCTGTGAAATAATCTTGGCAATACAATTTCTCCAATTTAAAACTCAAGGCAAATGCCTGAAATCTCCAATGTGGAACAACTTTTAAACTGTGTAAATTCTTGTACATGTACTTGTTGCTCAAAGGAGCAGGAGACACAGCAGGATTGTGCCACCCAAATTTCATTTTGCAGCCATCCTCATATGTATTGTCCTGAGTGAGGTCAGAGAAATTCTTATTCTTCAGATTGAGGCATACATGGATATTTAAGGCATGCCTGCAACACATTCAAACTCTGTTTAATGCATTTTACTGGTTGCTTAGCTGTGTTCAGTTTCTTTTATGAAAACACTGAGCATTCATGGTAATTGCTAAATGCTAAGCAATAAAAAGGGATAGGAGAATAAGCACCTGTGTACTTTAAACATTGAGAAGGAACTTAACCCCCCTCCTCCCTCATGCCCCCTCTTTCCTGTATAGCCGGGATGTTTCCCAAAGCATACTCACAAGCTTGGCGATCCATTGGTGTTCCCTATGGATCCACCTCTTTGCAGAAGCATACCGGGGGAGCAGCTTTCTCTTCCAGGTTGTGCAGTTACTCCATGATAATTCACATTCCTTATCAGGGGAGGTAGCTGAAGAAAACATGAAAAGATAGCTCGCACTTTCAAAGACATCTCACAGTTCATGCGCCATAGTGTACTCTGCAGCCTCCAGGTACCCATCGCATGGGTATCCCAAGAGGCTGCAGGCACATTAGACATCATTCTGGCCTAGGCTAGAAATAAGGAAGTGAAGTGAGAGGTCCCAAACTGGTGATGGAACAGCAGCAAACTGTTCTCTCTTTGTGCTCTCCTCCTCTTAGCATGTTTCTTGTCAGCGAATTTGAATACAGGAACCCAATTGCCTCCATAGCAACCTATTAAATGTAAGTTTGCTATAGGACTATTTTATATAATATAAGATATTATATTTGGTTGGTTTTAATGTCACTATTGTGTCTATGGTGCCCCTGCCCCAAAAAAACATATAGTTCTTAGAATGGGTTTCAAGACCTCCCTTTGCAATAAATCCATTTGTTTTAAATGCTTGCTTAAAGAGCACGTCAGTTAAAAAGTCTTTTGAGAATGCTTGTTAACCTACAGACAGATCATTTTTAGCCATATGACATATTTTTCTTCCTGTGTCTGGCTAATGCAGCAATCCCTGCACCTTAAACCATTATTGCTCAGAACTCATTGTTCAATTTCTGCTGCTGGATTTCTTTTAAATGTTAATTTTCACATACTCCGTGAAGCATGCACTGATCATTATGCTAACTAGTGACTGTTTCTTCACCTTAGGATGTTCCCAAGACACCACTCTGGTACTTTTAGCAAGGTCCAGAATGGAAAAGGTTCACGCATTCACATGAAAATTATGCTAAGTGAGAGCTCCTGTTTTATTAGAACTTTTAAAAACAGTATTTCATTCAGCAAGACTGAGGTCTTCTTAAAGTCTTATGGGAATCTTACTGGGATGGTGTCAAGACAGTGACAACTACAATGATTTTAATTCTCTTTTTATAGCACATAACTGCCACTCGCTTATTTCTCCTTGTAGCTGTTTTCATTATAAGGAAATGAATAGCAACACTATTTATATGTTTACGTTTCCATCCCAACCAGCTTGTGCTTTTTTAGGAAACACATGTCTATTTCTACAGGAATTGTGCCTTAATATGTCCAAAAACAGTGTGCACCAATTTAAGCCTGCTTTGTACATGCAGATGTTCCAGCTTCCCCATTTTTAGTAGTACAATAGTGATTTTTTGACCTGTGAATGACTGCTGCGTTGCAAATTGGTTAAAGTTTGGTCCATATGGTAAGGCTGGACAAATGAACTTGGAAGATTTAGACAAGATAATGAAGTTTGCTGAATGCTGTTTTGATTATTTTTTTAACTACATGTATTTGTGGTGTTGAGATCTCTTTGGATCAGTTCTTTACATTGAAAAACTATCATCACTTTAAAGTGTTTTGTTTATATTGCTTTGGAAAATGCTAGTAAAATACTCACCATTAATTATTCTAGTGAATCTAACATTCAGTATCTTGGCAAATTATAGGTGCTGCTTAAATCTTAGCAATCTGACACTTCTACGTGTAGTGGATGCTTTTGTATTCCCACTTCCCACTGTGAGTACACCCTCCAGCTGCTACTTCACTAGTGTTTCTTTGCAAAGCTGGGACAGGGAAACAGTAATGAAAAACTAGTTGAGGAGGGGAGCCACACTGGGAAGAGAGGAACACACAACAAATGTTGCATTATGAGGAGTCTAATGACTCCTCATACTTTGCAAGATAGTGAGAGCTGGATTCACTGGAGGTGCTATGATTACAATACTTGCATTTTCCAAGGTAGTCATGAAATCAAACTGTACAAGCGATAACAGTGCTTCATTAAAAGACCACATTCCACTGGTTAAATACGCTGTCAGTTTATTGGGGAAATTCCCTTTCACTTCCTGTCCCAGAAACGCATCAAGAAGTTAGATGAAATCTCCCAAAGTGGGAGAACGTCCCTTCTTAGATAGTTGTCCCCATTGAAAATTTTCCCCTTACTTCATGTTCTGGGGGCAACTCTAAAACTTTGGATTTCCCCTTTACTTTCCGGGGACAATGGTAACCAGAACAAATAGAAAGAGTGAATCTCCCCAATGGGGACACAGAGAGAAATGTAAACTCGACAGAAGGTCTAATTATTGTTATTGTTATGCAACACAAAAAATGTTTTTCCTAGAGATACAGATTAATAATCTGTTATAAGTTATGAAAATAGGAGGTCATCTGGTCTTTCAGGGTCCACACCCTAAACTGGTCACTTCCACAGAAAATATATAAAATCTGGCTGTGTTCCTAGGGGACTTGCCGTTTTATTCACCTGGTACACTACAAAAAGCATTCTATTTCAGACACAGGGTCTTGGCAGGTGGGGGTAAAGTAAACAAGGAGAGTGACACCTCCTCCATTTGTTTGGGCAGTATTGTTATGCTCCTTGGGCTCATTTTTGCTCTGTGGACTGGAAAATGAAGTCCTGTCCTCTAACACTCATTGTGGAAATAAGTGTAGCCTTAGACTGTTGTAACCATATGATGCCATAAATTAATTATGACCACTTTACTGAGATTAATGGAATTGCATGGATGTCGTGTAACCCTTTCACTGCCAGCCCTGATGAATTGAAGCTATATACAAAACTCTTTGTCTGCAATCTGCTAGCTGTGAAATGGGCCACTAAGTATAATGCAAATATATATGTGGTCATTGTAGCGTGTCAACAAAGTATATTGTGAATGATATCTGTTTGTTTTAAACTTTTACATAATGTGATTAATAAATCTGGAAATTTGTAGTAACTATATAAAGTCTACAAGAGCTCTTAAGAAGCCACTGAGTAATTTAAAGTAGAGTTCCAGCCTGTATTAAAAAAAATGTAAAGTCATCAGCTACAAATACTGTAGGTGCTGACTAGGGACACTTACATGTCCAGGGAGCCCATGATGTCGGCACCTGAAACCAACCCGTTTATCGGCTTTGGGTGCAGGTGCCAGCATCCTTACTAAGGGAAACAGGAAGTGAAGCCTTGCGCTGCGCTTTCTGAATGGTCCCACTGTCTTCTGGAACCTGTGTGTGTCTCCCAGAAGGCAGCGAGGGGAAGGAGTAGGGGCCGTAAACGACGCAGGTCGCTGTGGCTCCTTTACATGGAAGTGGGAGCGAGTACCTGTTTTTGACATTTATCCGCTCCCCCTGAAAGGTGCCAAATGTGGCACCTGAGGGGGGAGGAAGCAGATAAGTGGAGCTTCCACTTTTGGGTGGAACTACGCTTTAACCTGCATACAAATATAAAATGGAGTTCTTCACTTTGGGCATGTTTAACCTTTACATTTTCTAACACTGTGCAATAACGGGGCCAGTCATAGTCAGGAATCTTATGTTTCCTGTGTAAATGCTGCTGTTTCAGAATCCATGTTAGCGGTCTTATTGCTATGTACTGACACTCTGCAATATTTATGGTAAATGCTGCTGTCTCAGAATCCATGTTAACTGTCCCATTGCTATATACTGACACTCTGCAATCTTTATGTTAACCACTTCAGCCCCGGATAATTTTACCCCCTTCCTGACCACCTTTTTTTTCCCACAAATGAAGCTTTCTTTGGTGGTATTTGATCACCTCTGTAGTTTTTATTTTTTGCTCTATAAACAAAAAAAGCGACAATTTTGAAACAAAACAACAATATTTTTAACTTTTTGCTATAATAAATATCCCCAAATTTAAAAAAAAAATTCTTCATCAGTTTAGGCCAATATATATTCTTTTACATATTTTTGGTAAAAAACATTGCAATAAGCTTATATTGATTGGTTTAGGCAAAAGTTATAGCGTCTGCAAACTTTGGTAAAGACTTATGGAATTTTTATGGCATTCTTTTTTTTTTTTTTACTAGTAATGGTGGTGATCTGCGATTTTTAGTGGTATTGCGATGGACAGATTGGAGACTTTTGACACTTTTTTTGGGACCATTGGTATTTATACAGCGATTAGTGTTCTAAAAATGCACTGATGACTGTCTGTGTAAATGTCACTGGCAGGGAAGGGGTTAACGTTAGGGGGCGATCAAGGGGTTAATTGTGTGTTCCCTAGGTGTGTTCTCTCTGTATGGGGATGTGAGTGACTAGGAGAGGAGACATATCGTTTTTCCTACTTAGTAGGAACAAACAATATGACTTCTCTCCTCTTTACACACACAAATCCCTGTGCTGGCACTAGTGCATGCGATCGCCGATGGTGGGCATGATCACCACTGGCCACGCACCCTCTGGTGGCCAAAAAAGGGTAAGACGTACCCGTACGGGATTTAGCCCAGGAAAGCCATTGTGCCGCAGTATATCTGTGTGACGGGAACCGGTTAAATAGTTTTGTCTTTATTTGGGGTCAATGATTCTCACCTCCTTTTACCTTTTGTGATCAAAGAACCAGTTATCTTTTATGACTTTGGCCTGTGTCTGTGGCTGGTCTGGTTTTGACAATTTCCCCTCAATTCATGTGTTCCTTATCAGTTCCTATTTGATCAATTTATGAATCCTTCCCTGCCCCATCTCCCTATAAATCCAGATCAGCTTATAGAGGAAGTTACAGTCAGGGGGCCAGTCATAGTCACTGAATGTTTTTCCTGCCTAAGTGTTTTTTTTCTGCAGGATTGTTCAGCAGTTGAACACAGTGGAATAACTAAAAGCACCAAGAAGATATTCTGCCCCACTCCAGACTGACTGCAAGCAAAACAACATTTTGTAAAGCATCTCTTACAAGTCTGATTCCTACTCCCTCTACCATTTAATATGTCACCTCCACTCTTCCTTCTCATATTCGTATCCTCTGTTCTTAAATTCCCATTTCTTTACCCCTCTTCTTTACTCCAAATTTTGTACATATCACCCTCACTTTTACCCTCTCCCTGCTACTGTACTTATCACTTCTTACCAGTGGTGTAACTAGAACCTTCAGGGCCTCAGTACAAGAAACAATGAATTGCCCCCCTGACCCCTGGCCAGGGCCCACGACCCCTGTAGTTCCGCCACTGGTATCAGTAGTTTTTTCTTTGTGTTATTTTATTTATTAATTTTTTTACAATATGTTTTAAAAGTATTACTTACACCACCTTTGAGACAGAGAAAGGAGACTGAGGACACTGCCCTCAGCCAGCATGCTCTGGAAATCGGGTTCCTGTCCCTAGGGGAGATGGGGTCCCTGTCCCTAGGTGAGAAAGGATCCCAATCCCCAGGGCAGATGGGGTTCCCCGTCCCCAGGGGAGATGATGTCCCTTTCTCTAGGGAAGATGGGGTCCTCGTCCCAAGGGTGATGGTGTCCCTGTCCCCAGGGAAGTTGGGGTCCCTTTCCCAAGGGAGATGGGGTCCCTTTCCTCAGGATAAATGGGGTCCCTGTCCCCAGAGATGATGGGAATCCTGTCCCCAGAGAAGATAGAGTGGGGTATGGGATGGTGTATGGGGGAGATGGGATTGTCTCACTCACCATGACCAAGCTTGATGGAGTGTGGGTAATACTAGGAAGCATAGAGCACTGCGATCGGCCGCCCTCCAAGCACTTATCTATGGTCCATCCTACACACACACACAGTCATCTCCATCCTACACACACACACAGTTATCTCCATCCCACACACAGTCATCTCCATCCTACACACACACAGTCATCTCCATCCTACACACACACAGTCATCTCCATCCTACACACACACCTCTAGGTGTATAGGGGAAATATTTAAATATCATCACGAGGAGTGCAGGAGGGTAATTAGAAGGAACCCACTCCCGTTCATACAGGAATTCTGACCCCCTTCTAGGAGAAGGAGACCCCTTAACAGGAGGAGTGCATTGGGGAATTTGAAGTACCCCCTTCTATCTATCCAGGAATACTGACCCCCCTCTAGGAGAAGGAGACCCCCTTAACAAGAGGATGAGGAGTGCATGGGGGCGATTAGAAAGGACCCCTTCCATTCTTCCAGGAATACTGCCCCTCCTAGAAGGAGAAGCCTTAACAAGAGAGGTGCATTGGTGTGATTCCATATTGAAATACAGCCCCCCACCAGAAGAAGGAGACTCATGAACAGTAGCAGTGCATTGGGGTGATTAGAAGGGACCACTCCCATCTATCCAGAAATCAATAAAAGGAGACTCCTATACAGGAAACCCCCCCTTTATAAACAAAAACTTTAAGATTAGAAGGACTGCAGGGGGTAATCAAGGGGGACCCAAGCACAGGAGAAAGAGGAAATCCCGCACATCCCCGATGTGGCTGAGAATCGATAGAGGCATGGGGCTAACGCTGCTGCTGTTCCCGCTGCTTAGTCCGTTCTCACTGCTGACACTTTCCCCACTCAATCTCTATCTTAACCTTAAGCACAGCAACCGATCTCAGACTCTGCATGAGGGGAGAGCTGGAGGATACAGAGGGGAGATGGGAAAGGTGTGGGAAAGATGCAGTCAGCTCAAGTGCCCCCCCGCTTGTTGTGGCCCTGAGTAAACGTGTTGGGACTGTTAGATCGCATAACAACCAGTGTGGAAGGGCAGGGAGCTCCGCTACCCAACCCCGTCCTCCAGCTGCCCAGGTGCTGGTACTTTTACCTCACGCTGGTGCCTGCTCTGCATACAGGGGGGCCACACGGGCCCTCTGCAGCATGGGGCCGGGTCGCAGTCACGACCCCTGCAACCCCTGTAGCTTTGCCTCTGCTTCTTGTGAATACTTAACCGACATGCTGATCCAAACAGCAGGACAGGGAGTTACATGCACTCATATACATCCCACTTCAATCTTACTTTCCTCACTCTCCTTCCTCTCATAATCTCTGGGGATATCTCCCCTAATCCTGGTCCTCCAGTATCTCACTGCCACACCAGACACTCTCCTACCTCAGTTTAATCTGGATCCCCCTGCTTCCAAACCTCCCCCTTCTTATCAGGTGTCATCTGGAATGCCTGGACTGTAAAAAAGCTCACCTCTGTCCATGACATTTTTTGTCTCCCATTCCCTTAACCTACTTGCAATTACAGAAATGTGGCTTCAAGCATCTGACTCTGCCTCTCCTGCTGCCCTCCCCCATGAAGGCTTCCACTGGACTCACTCACCAAGACCCAGTAATCAGAAAGGAGGTGGAGTTGGTTTGCTTCTATCCCCACTGAGCACCTTTTAATTCCTTCCTACCCCTTCCTCTCTATCCTCTTCTTTTGAGACTCACTGTAGTCATCTGTTTTCTCCAATTTCTCTAAGGATTGCAGTGATCTATTAGCCTCCTGGACAATTTTTACGCTTCCTTGATGACCTCTCTGCCTAGTTACCTTTCGTTTGCTCCTCTGAAATACCCACTATCATACTTGGTAATTTTAACATCCCCATTAATGTTAAAAGCCTGGCTGCATCTCAACTCTTTAACTTAACCTTATCTTTTCACCCAACAAAATGGACAGTCCTCCACTCACTCTGATGGTAACACCCTGGATATTGTTTTCTCCTATCTTTGCACTCATGGCAACCTCACCAACACCCCCTTTCCTCGCTCTGATCACAACCTCATCACTTTTACAGTATCCTATTCTTCAACCACCTATCTCTCCAAGCAGCAGACAGTTACTCATAGAAACCTTTGCCACTTTAGCCTCTTCACGCCCAGCACACGCAAATATGCAGTCTCTCAGTGGTCAGGCCTTGGCACCGAGCAGCCGCATATTTGCATGCAATAGTGCTTATAGAGCTATGCCGAGAGTGCATGCCCTGCGCACTCCTGGCACAGTTATCAGTGGCTAAAGGAAAGCTTCCTGTGCGCCGCTTCGATCAGGAGCTTTTGCAATCATGTGACCGCCATGACAGCCAATCACGGCGGTCACATGATCATAAGTTCCGCCCCACCTCCCGGCATTCTAGGTCCCTTAAAGGGCTGGCAGGAGCCGGCTCTAAGGGGTTAATCTTTCTCTTTTCTACTCTTCAACTGACCACCTCTATGACAAAGTCACACCCCTGTCCTGCCCTGACCTGGCAACTTCTGTCTACAACAGTTAACTTTCATCCATATTGGACTCACTTGCTCCTCTCACTACACAAAATATCAGGCCCAACTATTACAACCTTGGCAGACTGAGGACACCAGAAAACTTGAGACATAGCCATGCACTGGAGCAATGGTAGTGTAAAACCAAATCTCAGCAAGCATTCACCCTATATAAATCTGCCTTCTTAAAATACAATTCCTCCCTCCATGCTGCCAAACAAGCCTACTTTGTCACTCTCATTAATACTCTGTCACCCAGTCCTCATCGTCTCTTCTCTAATTTCAACTCTGTACTTTCTCCACCACCACCTCTACCCAGTAACTCAGTCACTGCTCATGAGATTGACAATCACTTTAACAACTTGCCGACCGCCTCATGCCGATATACGCCGGCAAAGTGCCACGTTCCCACAAAACTATGTATGGGTACATCTTCCCCTTTAAGAGCTGCCTGAGGTGCATGTGTGCCTACTGCACGGCGGGGGACCCGATTGCAAACGCGGACACAAGAGCCAGAATGGGGATTTGTGTGTGTAAATACACAAATCCCTGTTCTGTCAGGGGAGAGGAGACAGATTGTTTGTTCATAGTAAGTAGGAACAGCGATATGTCTCCTCCCCCAGTCAGTCCCATCCCCCCACAGTAAGAAACAATAACTAGGGAACACATTTAATCCCTTGATAGCCCCTAGTGTTAACCCCTTCCCTACCAGTGACATTTACACAGTAATCAGAGAAAAAGAGAGCGGTCTGGATGCTGCCTCTTAATATAACACAACTCCATCCCTGTAATACATATAATACAAAATGAGTTAGCCCATGGGACTTTAAATGAGTTGGTCATAGAGGTCATGACAAGTAAGTATAAGGATTTATTAAAGTTCCAAGAACCTGATCATAAATGAGCATAAAAACATCATGAGGCATGGTTTGACCATTGAAATGTTAATTACAGTAATAAAATACATGATATACATATACGACTTGGTACGCATTTCGCAAGCTCTGTTCGCTTCCTCAGGAGTTGGTGTATATGCAGGATATCTAGAAAATAGTAAGTATCGGTAATATATAACATTCATTGTTAATTATGGTTAGAGAAGAAGCATGTGACCTCTAAGAGGCACCTCATACTTACATTATGGTCAATTGGTCCATAGGACTGATCTGCAAGGGTAGCAGTGAAAAGCACTCCAACAGGGAGCTGAAGAGGCGTAACCCGCAGCAACCAAACAGGGGCCTGGCAGAGGGCGGACATGGCGAAAAAGGAGGAAGAGAATGTGGTGTGTCCTGGAGTGCCCCATTAGACACATATGTCATGATAGCTGTAATAAAATTATATATGTATATGAGTCAATAGACTTAATAGTAGCCTGGAAGTATAAATAATGTAGTATCACTGTTGTATAGTAAAATCCATGACATTGTAGGCGTGGATGCAAACAGGAAAGAAAAAAAGATGAAAAGGAGAGTGTAAAGAGTGCAAGATTGTGAAGAGGGAAGAGAAATCATAAAAGAGTGCTGAGTGCTTTCCACTGCTACCCTTGCAGATCAGTCCTATGGACCAATTGACCATAATGTAAGTATGGGGTGCCTCTTAGAGGCCACATGCTTCTTCTCTAACCATAATTACTATTGAATGTTATATCCTACCGATGCTTACTATTTTCTAGATATCCTGCATATACACCAACTCCCGAGGAAGCGAGCAGAGCTCGTGAAACACGTCGAGTACCAAGTTGTATATGTATACCATGTATTTTATTGCTGTAATTAACATTTCAATCATCAAACCATGCCTCGTGATGTTTTTATGCTCATTTATGATCATGATCTTGGAACTTTAATAAATCCTTATACTTACTTGTCATGACCTCTATGACCAACTCATTTAAAGTCCCATGGGCTAACTCATTTTGTATTTATACAGTAATCAGTACATTTTTATAGCACTAATTGCTGTATAAATGTCAATGGTCCCAAAAATGTGTCAAAAGTGTCTGATCTGTCTACCACAATGTTACAGTACCACCAAAAATCGCAGATCACTGCCATTACTAGTAAAAAAAATAATAAAAATGCCATAAAATGCCATAAATCTTTCCTATAGTTTGTAGAGTATATTACTTTTGTGCAAACCAATCAATATAATTTTTTTTTTACCAAAAATATATAGAAGAATATATATTGGCCTAATCTGATGAAGAGATTTGTTCTTTAAAAACATTTTTGGGGATATTTATTATAGCAAAAAATAAAAAATATTGTTTCAGTGTTACCTATAGCTCTGTCATCTCCTCTCCACTTTCTCTTTCTGTAGGGGTCCCCCAAGGTTCTGTTCCCAGACCCTCCTCTTCTTCATCTACACTTCCTCACTTGGTCACTTAATAAACTCCCACGGTTTTCAGTACGATCCTTACAGTACCATCTCTATGCTGATTTCACCCAAATCTCTCTCATAATAATCTCTCCTGCCTGTGCCCCTTCCCCTGACTTCTCCATCAAGATCAATAATACAACTATCATTCTCTCCCCTCATGCCAGGGTACTAGGTGTAATCCAAATCCAATCCGTGCAAATCTTGTAAAGTTAATCACTGTAACATCTCCAAAATATGCCCCTTTTTATCCATTGAAACCACTAAGCAACTTATTCACGCCCTTGTTATCTTTCACTTTGACTATTGTAATTCTCCCCTCACAGGCCTAACTTTTCTCCTATCCCCTCTTCAGTCTATCATGAATGCTGCTGCCAGACTCAACCATCTTACCAAACATTAAGCGTCTACAACCCCTCTCTGCCAATCCCTCCACTGGCTTCCCATTGCCCAACAAATACAATTTAAAATATTAACAATAACATAAAAAGCAATTTACAACTCTGCCCTGAGCTATATCACCAATCTTGTTTCTAAATATCACCCAAACCACCCTCTCCACTCCTCCCAAGATCTACTGCTCTCTAACCCCTTTGTCTCATTCTCCCATGCCCATCTCCAGGACTTCTCCAGAGCCTCTCCCATCTGGAACTCCCTAACCCATTCTGTCTGGCTATCTCCTATTCTGTCCACTTTTAGGCAATCCCTGAAAGCTCATCTCTTCAGGAAAGCCTATCCTGCCTAACCAAATCTTTTATTTCTCCCATCAGTTCATCTCTCACAGTTATTACCCTTTGTCCCACCAGCCCCTCCTTATTAGATTGTAAGATCCCAGGAGCAGGGCCCTCCTAACCCTCTTGTATTGAATAATATTGCTGCTGTATTGTTTCCATTTATATTGTAAAGCACTGTGCAAACTGTTGGCGCTATATATATCCTGAATAATAATAACAAAGCTCATTTAAAACATTCTTAGATATGATGGGCCATTTCATTTATAGTTTTTTTTTTCCCCCAAAGAAACAGGTTTATTTTGCTGCTTTGAGACTTTACATTTTTTTTTTACCATAATATAATCTAGAATACTGTATGTTGCAAATATGTGTTAACTGATCATCCTGGGGTATAATCTGCAGACAGCTGGATACTTGTGGTTTACCATATTTGCATCCTGGTTTGTCCAAAAAATAAATAAATAAATAATATAATAACTGACCTTTGGTCTCTTCTCCCCAGTTTCTAGAATTTTTCTATACCTTGGAAGCATTAACTGATATTCCCTGATAACATTACAGCTGTTTTATATATAATAATTTGTAACATGCACCATTTTCTAACATTGTAGTTTTCTGTAGTGTACCTAAGGTTCTAAATGTATGTAATGAGTTTATCTTTAACAATCTTAAAATTAGAGTATTTACTTTGATTCCATATAAAGTTAATTTATACAGTTCAATATGACATTTATATCGTTTCTACAGAAATATAACACATAAACATGACTTAGCCCACATAGTGAATCAAATTTCTTTGTATGTTTGTTTAAATAATGTTAGTACCATTCTTACTGCTTGGAAAAGATTAAATAAATCATCTATTGCTCTATCATACTGCTAGGGCTGTTTGTCAGACTTGATTGATTTCAAATATACACTTGTGAACCTATTCTAATTTATAGGATGTTGGTGCAGTCTATTTAGGATATCTTAAGGAGGTCAGTTTTGGCAGCAGTGGGAGGGAGGATGTATAGCTGCTTAGATCACTTCTACAAGAAAGCCCATCAACGGCTGAAAATTTTGATACATGAAGGATGCATGCAGGTGCAGGCATTTTCCTAGTACAGTGATGGCGAACCTTGGCACCCCAGATGTTTGAAACAACATTTCCCATGATGCTCATGCACTGTGCAGTTTAGTTGAGCATCATGGGAAATGTAGTTCCAAAACATCTGGGGTGCCAAGGTTCGCCATCACTGTCCTAGTATAACCACGTCATCTCAAGTACGTACAGGTACACCCTAAGGGGTTGAAGTGGTTTGAGAAAGTCTATCATTTTTTTTGTTACAGTTCTGTCTCCTATGGAACAGAGTGCATGTAGTTGTCCCATGTTGCTAAGTGCATACTAACCCTAGTTATGAGTTCTGACCTGCCCCCCTCCTCTCCTGCCACAGCTGATCCAACGATATCTAGAAAGGAGAAGACTGATTCATTAGTGCAGCTTGCATTCACTGTGCACACTTTCCACAGACAAGCTGCGGCAAGAAAAATGCAGAGTCTTACACATGCCTTCTCCCTTGCATCTCACTTGCCAGTGCTCCTCTATCGAAAGTGTTCACGGCCAAGCCAATCTACTGAATCATCAATCTCCTTCAAAGCTGTTGTTGGATCAGCCACTGCAGGAGGAAAGAGGGGCAGGTTGGACCACATAACTATTGTTAGAAAGCACTTAGCAACATGGGACAAGGTACTACTACATGTTTGTTCCACAGAGCACAAAACTGTAACTAAAAATTATAATGATAGATCTTCTTTAAAAGAGCCATAATTCTAACATTTATTTTGTTTTCATGCAGGGAATGTATTTCTGCAAAAAACATATGCTGTAATATATAAACAACAAACATTTTTATGCAAAAGTACAATATGCCAAGAAAGTGACAAAAACCTCAGATAACCCTACAAGTTACAATTGATCAAATGTATGATATGAATGCTTTCTGTACATGCCAAAACATTTGGCAAAAAGTCATTGGGCACTTTGCCTGACATATCAGGTTTATTGAGGAAGTTATATCCACTAAGATAGGATTTTGTAGCTAGCTATGAAGGAACAGAGCAGAGATACTAACATGCATAAATTGTCTTACAAATCATTCAGCAACAAACACCCTTTTTACTGAAAGTTTAGCTCATAATGCCTAGCACCGGGGCTCAAAGGTGGTTTTTTTTCTTTGCATGATCTGCTGTGTTGCAGATCTTTTGAATGTTATTTTGATAATTAATTCATTGCTATTTGTTGCAGAAAATGATTTTGTGCTTAATAAAATCTTTTGCTCTTTAAGTATTATCTTTTAATGAAATGTGAGTGAAATAGACAGCTTTATCCTATCCTAGAGTAAATTGGCCAGATATCATGGTACAGTAATTGGGATTGGGAAGATTAAGGTCTCATTGAAGTCCTGTGAAACCGAACACTGCTTCACTTCAGTGAACTCTAAGTTGTGGTTGTTCAGTGAAGAGTTTATAATTGAAAAAATACATGTTAAGTTAAACTTCTTCATAGATTGTTTCTGTAAATGTCAATGAGCACTATGTCTCCTGGGAATGATGGGATGGGATGTATTATCTTCATATTTTTATTTTTTATGTTTTTGTACAAAAAAGAAGGCCAAAACTTTGTTAATGAGTGTTGCAATTTTATGTTAATGCATAATTAGAATGAGTTATCCACTGCTCAATCTGATGTAAAAATATTACTACATCCAAAAAACAAAATAAACAGTCTTTTTAATGTCAAAATAATTTTTAACTGTGTTCATGTGGTATTGTATTCTAGAACCTCTTCCAGATAGCTTAGCAGGGTTGGTGACCTTTCTTTCCTTTTCTGCTGTTAAATACAGCTTGAATCAATACATAAAATTTAAAGTGTTATGAGTGCATAGAATAATCAAATTTCAATAAGTGCAAAATGAAATATACACATGAATAAAGCACAGCTTTCACTATAAATTATTGTATTTATGGCTTGTACACGCCATTTAGTTGCAGCAACCCAGTTTCTGTTTTGTTTTGATACTTTGCGCAAGTAAACCAGTGTGCGAAAGGGCAGACAAGGAGAAGTATTGGGTTGCTAAGATTATCACTCTGTTTTCTCCTTTTGTAAGTATGTTCAAACTGTTGACTAACAGCACTGTTCAAAATAATAGCCCTTTTACTAACTCCTAACTCTGCCCCTGGCCAACCTTAAAGATCACATAGCTAATGAAGCTCTTCTCATTTTTGGGGATAGCGTTCTAATCACAATAATATTGTATTATTTATGTATTGGCTTAGCCCTAGCCAACATGAGCACATTAATATTGATGATGGTTTATTTGCACTATAATTGTAAATATCACATTGTGTTAGGGATTGCTTTTGTGGCTTGAAGGGAGTATTAGAAACACACGTTTTGTTTAGAAATCGCAAACATTTATGACTTAAGGACCCAATTATGTCTTTTCTAAACATGAATATTTGTTGTGGTTAATTAAAGTGAAAATATTGTAACTTAATTTATGTTTTGCTTCCTTTATGTCTCCATTGCTTGAGGGTAATGACATATGACTGTCTCATTTGCCAAACAGATTTTTAAAATGCATAATATTTTATGTTTTTCTTTGAAGTCATTGACCTTATTTGCTCTGAGGAAACCTCAGGAAATGTGACTCCTTCCTGTTATTACAAAGAGTTATATAAAATACAGTGCTTCCCATTATCACTGTTAAAAGTACAGTGTTACACTTCATAAAATGCCTAATTTAGTATACATGATAAAGATTAAACCCCATTTATCAATGTCTGACATAAAAATGGCCTATATGCTTCCACAGCCACCAATTAGATTTAGGCTGACAAGTAGGAGAGACAGCTCCTTGATTTTTGTATAACTGAGATCTGTTGGGCATTTCAAAGAACACAGTTCTGCTTTTGGATAAGAAAAGTTCACTTTTAGTTTGCTATTTTAAAAGGATTGCTTTTCAAGTTTTTAAATGATAGAAATGGTCACCTGCAATGTTTTCATGCACAGTTTGAAAATTTGTATCTAAAAATCAAATTATTCAAAGTAGTTTGGCTAACTACAAAACTATTTTTTAGTAATTTTTGTGCTTATTTACACAACTATTTCCATATTTGTGTTAAAGAGTCCTTTTACCTCAACAGCTTTGAACACAGTTTATAAATAAAGTTAACATACCTAAACATTTGTGCATACCGCCTTTAGCTGAACTGCAGATGACTTGACAATATCAGTACCAGTTGGAGGCTGACAGTTACTAAATTTGCATACTGTACATCAAAATGTTTAACCATGGGCAGAGAGAACACTGAGAATCCTTTCACTTGCCTAATTACACAGAACACCTTGGGGCCTATTTATAGTGGTAAGTGGATATCGCTATCATCTGGACACCACAGTCCTACTGTGCCTGCATTAATGTTTCATGCATTTCAGGCTTGAGGTGGAGCCAGTGGTGTCCCACAGAGTACTCTCTACCAGGGGCATAACTTAGCATATTGGGCACCCAGGTGGATTATTTGTTAACTCTGTATACATAAAAATAATATTCAGTAACATACACTAAACTTAATATCATACTGAAGATGGGAACAGAATAAGCCAGTGGGGAGCAGCTGTAAGTATGGTTGCAATTATATGTAGGGATACTGAACTTAGCATAGCCCGACCTCTTAGCACTGGTGATCAGTGGCATACTGTAGACATATCTGCACCCAAAGCATTAGTGGTTAGTGGCTAGCTGTATAAATAACCCTCCCCCCAGCATTGGTGTTCATTGGTTTGCTGTAACCCCCCCAGCATTTGGTGGTTTGTGGGGGGAACAATACCCCCCCTCTGCATTTATCATCAGTGGCTAACTAAAAGAACATCCTCCCCCAGGGCAAAAGTAGGTTACCAGGTGGTAAGTAACTGGCTGGAATGATAATAATAGCTCTCCCAGCATTGTTTACTTATTTAAAACAAATGCTCTTGTGCGGAGCTCTTTTTCCAATTTGAGCTGGTAATATAGCCCTACTGTCAGACAGAGGTCTCTCGGGCTGATGGTTCTGGCTCCTTTTAGTGTCAGGTGTTGGAACACAGAGAGCATTCCAGCACCCGGCACACCACTGCCACCCTGCATGACGTTTGTGGCCACACTGGGCATGCTCTAAATAGCGGTACCAAGTGCAGGCTGCCGCCTCTTAGGAATACCTTTGCCCCTTGTTTAACACTGTAAAGTGCGCTTAGTGATTGGAGAAGAGTCCAGTCATAGGACTTTGATTACCAATGACTGTTTCTTTCTCAGAATCTATGCAGAACAAATGACAGATAGTTTGAAACAAAATAAAAAATACTTATACAAGAAGCCCAAGATAGAAACTGCTATTGACACCCTACCCAAACACAGCTCACACATTTGTTTGTAGTTTACCACTATGGGGTTGATTTACTAAAACTAAAGTACAAAATCTGGTGCAGCTGTGCATAGTAGCCAATCAGCTTTTAACCTCATCTTATTCAATTAAGCTTTGACAAAAAACACCAGGAAGCTGATTGGTTTCTATGCAGAGCTGCACCAGATTTTGCACTCTCTGGTTTTAGTAAGTCGATCCCTATAGTTTTAATATTTTATATTTTTTTTACAATATGTATGCAGTAATGGCTGAAGAAGAGGACACTATCTTAATTGGTATTGTAGAACAGGACCAGAAATATGTTAGAGCAAAGAAATACAAAAACATTAGTAGCCCTAAAACAATCAAGTGTTTTTTGTGATTGCTAAAAAGTCCACTTTAACAGTGAAAATCAGCAGTTGTGAATATGAAATTTTCCGTCATAGAAAAAAATCATTGCAGATTTTAGTTCAAGCCTATCATCTTCACCACACCCCCGTGTGTAACACTCCCCCAAGGTAATCCACTTACCAGATAATACTAGGTAATGCATTTTGTCTTTCAATGGTTGATGTCAGCACACACTGCACATCTCCATCTAAATATTTGCTCATCACAAGCAGAGGACAAGAATGCACATAGCATAATCCAGTAATTAAAAGGTATTTATTTAAATATTCCTTAAGGTTGTGCACTTACAATGTAACGAGTTAAAAATAGCATGTAACGGCTATAAATCAAAGGTTGCTATCTCCTGTCTACCTCTCACTGCTCCGGCGGTGTTCCCGGGTAAGGTAAGCAGGAAAGCCGACAACGTGGGTTGCTGCGTGGTCACGCCCTGGCACGTTTCATCATCACTTCGTCAGGGCGTGGCCACACAGCGCAGCTTCCAACTTTAAATACACGTACATGCACCAGGAGAATAGCTCGCTTGCACATTCGTGTATTAGGCCAAATGAGGGCGCCTACCGTCTATCATACAAGCCCTGATATACATGAGTATCAGTATTTCTGCGGTATCCAAAATATACCATAACTTATAATTAAAAGGCACCATAATTAGCCATCGCATATCTATAGTGGGTGACTATGGAATACTATTAACACAATGAATACTCGAGTTGGATCAATAAAAGAAATCACGATCCGACCTGATCGTTCCGTGTATGGCACCAAAACACACTCCAAGCACCTAATAATGATGCAACTGAGATTATATTTCAAACCACAGTATAGCTACACCTTACAAAGCGTGTTGTCATCTATCCCATGGTGGTGCCATACTCATTTGCAGTGCAAACATCACCTAGTAGATGTTGCTTGCAAAAAAAGATTAAATACATAAAAATTGCATATACATAAAACCGCATCCCACATATATCTTATATTAATACCATGCATATTAAAAATAGCATAAATGCAATATTAATTAACTAGACGATTTCAATGTATAAAATATACATATAAAACAAATCCATATGCATATTATGTTTAAAGCGATATTAGTACATAATACTCCTATGTACCTACCCTAGCATCATTATCAGCAAAAAAACTAACCCAGGATAGTGCACATCTATCTATCTCCAAAACACATATCTATAGCTGGTAAATGTACAATTTTGAAATGTATTCATTCACCTAAACAAATATATGTGTGTAATATTATATACCATTAAAAATTCATAAAAAGACTCAAAAACATTATATA
The DNA here is from genome assembly GCA_037952925.1 of Lithobates clamitans. Taxonomy (NCBI): domain Eukaryota; kingdom Metazoa; phylum Chordata; class Amphibia; order Anura; family Ranidae; genus Lithobates; species Lithobates clamitans. Next base: position 4,336,200 of record JBBGZY010000008.1, on the reverse strand, counting down.
ATCAATAGAATTAATAATCACTAATAAGGCAATTTAAATCCAACTCAATGTTCATTCCTCTTGGACTCAAAGTATTGGTTAAGTAGCTCTTTGCAGCCTTTGAGTCCAAGATGACCAAGAAAAGAAGGAATAACGGACGTGCCAAGAAGGGACATGGGCATATCCAGCCTATTCGGTGCACCAACTGCGCCCGCTGTGTCCCAAAGGACAAAGCTATCAAAAAGTTTGTGATCTGAAACATCGTTGAGGCTGCAGCTGTCAGGGATATCTCTGATGCTAGTGTCTTCGATTCATATGCACTGCCTAAGCTTTATGTGAAGCTGCACTACTGTGTTAGCTGCGCCATTCACAGCAAGGTGGTCAGAAACCACTCTCGTGAGTCACGTAAGGTTTGTACACCACCACCAAGGTTCAGGCCTGCGGGTGCACCTCCAAGAGCACCTCCCAAACCAATGTAAAGAAATCTTCTCAGATGTCTTGTCAATAAACTGTTAAAAATTAAAAAAAAAAAAAAAGTATTGGTTAAGTATATCCACTTTGTCTCACACTTAGACAATTCTCTTACCCTGTTGCTTCTTCTCCAATATGGGTACATTTTCTCTATACCCCAGAATTTTAATCCTGAGGGATCACTATTGTGTTTAGTTTTAAAGTGCATAGAGAAGCTATGCTCTTTGTAGCCAATCCTAATATTATTAATATGCTCAGATACATGTTTGCCTAAATTGCGTTTGGTGTGACCATTATACATCAAATTGCATGGGCACTGAAGTGCATATACATAAGTGGACTTGCATGAGATAAAATCTTTTATTTTGAATACCTTAGAATTGGCTGTCGATTGAAACTCAGTTACACCTCTTAGTTTAGTGTGTACTTGGCGGCAGGATGTGCATCTGCGACATGCGAAGAAACCTGGACTGTCCCAGAACATAATGAGTCTAATCGGTGGGTTTAAAATGTTCTTAACAACCCTATAACTGAAAGATTGTCCCTTTCTATAAATAAATATTGGATTATCTGGAATAGCTTTTGTTAAAATTTTATCAGTACTTAATAGCGTCAATATTTCTTGAAAATGGCTTCCACCTCTTTATGTTGTGCATGATAGGCACTGATGAAGCCCCATTCATGCTTAGTATCCTTTTGTTTGATTCTATCAATCAGACAACTGTTCTGGGGGACTTTATGTATTTCATTAATAGCCTTATCAAGGACAAATGTGTTATACCCCTTCTCCACAAAACGATTCCTTAAAATTTGTGCTTGTTCTGAGTAATCATCATCTTGTGTGCAAATCCTCCTAACTCTTTGTAAATTGACCCTTAGGTATATTTTTCAACCATATAGGGTGGTGTCCACTATGGATTGCCAAGTAGCTATTCCGATCTGGTGGTTTGAAAAAAACATTTAGTCACCAGTTGACAGTTAATGAGCTCTACTGTAACGTCTAAGTAATTTATTGTTTCACGGCTCCATTTGCATTCTAATTTAATGCTATTCACATTTTTATTCAGCTCATTGACAAATGTTACTAGAGAGGATTCAGTACCCACCCATATAAAAAATAGATCAACAATGAACCACTTGTAAAACAAGAGTTCATTCCTTTGTTGTCCATATCTGAATTTATCCTCCCATGCACTCATAAAGAGGTTTGCTAGAGATGGCGAAAATTTCACGCCCATTGCTATGCCTTTAATTTGGGTGAAGAAATGTACCCGCGTACCAAAAATAATTATGGCTTAAACAGTAATCTAGGGCCATTCCTAAAAAATTATTTTGCACAAATGGCAGATCCTCCCTTTTGCTTAGTGCCCAATTTAAAGATAACAAAGCATCATCATGCTGTATTACTGTGTACAATGAAGCCACATGTGCGGTGACCAAAAATAAATCTTGGGCATCTGGGATGCTAACATTATTCAAAAAGCTGTAGAAACTGCCTTGTATCCTTCAAATAGGCTTTCGTTTCTATTACGCTTTGCAGAAAATGATCTAAATACTGGCCTACTCTAGCTGATACTGAATTGATATTGTTTACGATGGGTCTGGCAGGGGGATTCTGAGGGTCTTTGTGTATTTTAGCCAATGAATATACCGTTGAGACACGCTGAAACTTGGGACAAGGTCTTTTTTCTTTTTTATTCAATACTCTCATATTATAACCGTGTTCCACCAGGTTCATCAAATCCTTTCCATAATCGTCAGTGGGGTCACTAGTTAGTTGTAAATATGTATTATCATCAGATAACATATTGTTTAATTAAGAATGGTCCAAAACACTATCCAAAATCACAACCCCCCCCCCCCCCCTTATCTGCTGGTCTGATGACCACATCTTTCTTTGCTTCCAAAGATTTTAAACCATCTTTAGTAAATTTTGGATTCACATTTTTCTTAGGTACTAATTTGTCTACATTCTTTTAAACCATTTGTTTGAAGACCTCCACGTGTTTATTAGAAGGTTGTGGTGGGTTGAACAATGATTTATTTTTTAAACCACTATCCACACCTATGGTTGTGTAGCCGATTTTACTAGTTGGGCCTGAATTCAAACCCAAAAAATACCTTTTCATATTTAATTTTCTTATATATTTCTGAAAATCAATATACACACTGAATTTGTTAATTGATTTGTTAGCTGCACATTTGAGTCCTGTGTTTAAAATATTTATTTCTTTATCGTTGAGTTGGATATTAGCTAGATTTTAAATTCCTTCTAGTCTCTGAGATGGAGTGTCACATTAAAATACTGAGAGACCACTTCTGCTAAATTTTCTCCAGACCACATCTATAATATCACAATAATACTCCCAGAAGATAGACCACTATGGTTATAATCATTGTCCCAAGCAAATAAAAAACATGTATAATAATTACAATACTTTGCATTATTTAATTGATGATTTTGCAAAGCAGAACCTTTGGGTATACTTTTTCATCCCCTAGTGTACTGTGCATTGCTTGCTGAAGATTAGCATTTCTGCAACATCCACATTTCTGAAATGCCTGTCATGTGCCTTCAGCTACTTTAAGCTGACTTTAAGTTTTTATCAAACTTAAGCTGGCTATAATAGAATTTGTTTGAATATCTTCATTTTCAGAACATTCATACAATTATTTATTAGTTAGTGGGTTCAAATCAACATTTGTTTTTAACCATAGTGACAAAAAAGTTCAAAGGAACAGAATGATTGGCTTTCTATCAGTGTATGTGGTTTTTGCTTGGGAAAATCCATTGATACCGAAATGGAGTGTGAAAAGCAAATGCAAAAAATGCAAAATTTGAAAGCACTTTTAATTAACATTCCTCAAATCTCTGCTGGTGTTATCAAATGTACTAACAAGAGTTTTCATACAAAGTGGTGTGTGGACAACTTAAGTCTTTTATTAGATTATGTAGCATGCAGTAGCTACAATTTATGGAAGGCAGGTGGCACAGTATTCTGTAAGAGGGTCCTACCGGCACACTCTATTCAAACACTGTGAATGTAAATTAATTCTGGGCATATTAGGGTTACTTGCTGAATTACTCTGATTTTCATACCTGCATTTGTCATGTATACTTGGCTGTCCTCATATTTGACTTTATCCTTATTTTAACCACTTCCCGCCCTGCCAATAACAGATTGATGTCCGGGAAGTGGTTCTGTTATCCTGACTGGGTGTCATACGATGTCCAGCAGAATAACATGCCAGCGCGCACTTCTTACCATGTGATCAGCTGTGACCAATCACAGCTGATCATTGCGTGAACCAGGAAGTGCCGGTAAACGGCATTCCTCGGTTCGTGCTGACAGGGAGATCCTGTTGGAGCCGATTGGTGGCTCTCCCTGTCAGAGGGGGGGTCTGTGCTGACAATCAGCACATTGATTATCAGCACAGCCCCAAAAGAAGTGCCAAAAAGGTACCCAGTCAGTGCCCCCTCAGGATCAGTGCCCAATAAAGTGCCAAACAGTGCCATATAGTGCCCACCACAGTGCCAGTCAGTGCCCATCACATTTCCAATCAGTGCCCTACAGTAACACCTGTCAAAACCTCATCAGTACCTCATTATCAGTGCTGCTCATCAGTGCCACCTGCCAGTGCTACCTGTCAGTGCCAATCAGTAACGCCTATCAGTGCCAATCAGTACCACCTATCAGTGCCAATCAGTGCCGCCTATCAGTGCCAATCAGTACCGCCTGTCAGTGCCCATCACAGCCGCTTGTCAATGCCCATCTGTACCACCTGACAGTGCCACCTATCAGTGCCCATCAGTGCTGCATATCAGTGCCGCCTATTGGTGCCCATCAGTGCTGCATATCAGTGCCGCCTATCAGTTCCCATAAATTCTACATATCAGTGGCTCCTCATCAGTGCCCATCAGTGCCACCTTATCAGTGCCAACTCATCAGTGCCTATCAGTGCTGCCTCATCAGTGCCCATCAGTGAAGGAGAAAACAAAATTTTATAACCGAAACGAAGAAAAACTTTTTTTTTTTTTTTCAAACATTTTGGTCTTTTTTAGTTGGTTTAGTAAAAAAATAAAAACCCCAGTGGTGATCAAATACCACCAAAAGAAAGCTCTATTTGTGGGAAGGAAATGATACAAATTTAGTTTGGGTACAGCGTTGTATGACCGCGCAATTGTCATTCAAACTGCGACAGCGCTGAAAGGTCAAAATTGTCCTGGGCAGGAAGGGGCGAAAGTGCCTGGTATTGAAGTGATTAATTAAATGGCCCTAAATATAAAGCCTAACTGAGCTTTCAGTTTGAATCAACTAAATACATTCCAGGTGCATATAAACAAAAGGTGTGCAAAGTCTTTTTCTTTAGAAAGCTGTCATGGCCTGCCTTGTAAAGCCTGTCCCCTGCCAGCATTTTTTAGAGAAGGACACTTGCCCTATATGTGGAAGCAGTGGTCTCTCTGCAGAGTCCTAACTGACCCATGCAGAGTCAGAGATGTGATCAACAACAGTAGATTAGAGAGCACTGGTTTTGACTCAGCAGGGGGCATGTCAGACTTCTGCTAAGGGGGACAGGGGACTTTTTTTTATTTAGGGCCAGTTCACACCAGGAATTACACAGGAACACACTATGTGTTCCTGTGCAATTCACCCACTGGCTGAACTAAAAGAATGTATATTGTATGGGCTGCTTTACTGAAGATAGTATTTGAAGACATTTTTTGAACGACATGGACTTTTGTGTTTTGGGATTATTATATGATGCAGTTTTTATGTATCTTTATGTTTTGGTAGGTTTAAAGTAAAGGTATTTATTCTGTTAGAGTTATTAATGCTGCAATGTTATTTAGTTTTGCCTTTTGAACTTTGGTGTGAAATACAGTCCAGTTTTGACTAGCTTTTATTTTTTATGATATTGGGTTAGGCATTATTGCACACATACAGTAGTTTGTCTTGTATTATACTTGCAGGGATTATATTAACCTTTTTGTGCCCAAAACTTATTAAAGTCTAGATGCCCAGGCCAAATTTTGCAACGCTAGTATGTGTTGGTTAACTGACTTATTAGCCCACCTAAATAATTTTTTAGGACATAAAAGGCTTTTTGTTTGGTACCCTGTTTTATTTGAAAAAAATACTTCTATGATTTTTATATAGTAGAATGACATATTGTAAAAATACATTGTATCTTTTATTTTTAGATTTTTTTTCTAATGTAATTGTATCTGAAAAATAGAGTGTTAAAGAGGCGCAGTGCCATCTTTGGACTTCCTCTTTCCACTCTGCAGTCCCCACACTACCAGCTCATGAATTACATGTTGAACGCTGTCCCTGTCCTCCCTACAGACATTGCTCCCTGGGCCTAGACACCGGGGCATCTGCAAAGAAAGCAAGAGATGACCAACAAAGTGAGAAAGTCTCTGGGGATGCACATAAGATGGTAACAGAGGCAGGCACATCACTATTTTACCCTGTATTGTAATTACATCTTCTGTATGAATCAATGATAGGTCCTTTTTTAATCAGGGCAGCATCCAGTTTAAATGTTAAAGCTACTCAGATTCCTGTTTAGCTGCGTATTACTAAAGTTCTAGCATTAATTAAAAAGCTAAACAGCTACACTAGCTTTTCTCTTGATACAGAATAGGTTCCCAAATATTGTCGTGTTTTCTTAAGTCTCTGTTTGTTCTCTGCTGTTGCATGCATTTTCCTGGCACCATTAATTATAGTAATTTCCAGATCCATGACCTTTTCAGAGAACTAGATGACTAAGTCTCCGTCTTTTTGAAATCATGCTCCGTTAAAGCTTGCTCCTAATTAGAAAAATGCATTTCAAGTAGCAATCATTCAAATCTACCCATAATCTTCTGTTCCCGAAGGGCTCACATGTTTTTTCTTTCTTTAATTCCATATAAAAATGCATCACATGCTCTAGAAACCTAATTGATTACATTTTCTCATTTAAAATTAAAACAGTGGTTATGTTTAAATTTGTAATTTGAGCATAGTGAGTAAATTATACCAATCAAGCATTTACATTGTTAATGTCCTTCTCAAATACTGTATTTAAAAAAAGTACAAAACTGGTACTGGTAACAGCAATGTTTGTGCGTAAAGTGTGAACGCCAAGTAAAAAACAAATACAGGAACAAACATTTGTGCTTGCAGTAGTGCAAAACTTGTGCTACTGCAAGGGAGACTCCACTCGGAATCCATGTTACATTTTATAAATTTTACAAAATAAGATGACGTGCACATAGATTTCCAGATATAAGAGCTTCTTTAATAAATTAAAGTTGTAGGAACAACACAAACATGAAATGCTTAATCCTAAGGCTAATCTCAGTACTTAATGTGGACATAACCTGGCCCTAAAAATTCTTAAGTTATATGAGGTAGCTCAGCCTAGTCTCATACATATGCGATGCGAGAACCAGCGCGATTACAGCCCCGGTTCCCGCATTGAATGTCTCCCGCAGCCAGTTCACACTACCTTCTGCGAACTGCTGTGGGTGTCAATACAATGTTAATGACACCCCCAGATCTGTTCACAGATCACAGTGCAAACTGTGGATTCGGACAGGAATCGGATCACATGGGTGAGAACACCCATGTGTTCCGATTCCAGTGCGGGGAAGAAGAAGTCCCTGCACCTTTTTTTCTGCAAATCCAATGCGAGTTCAGCCATTCAACTGTATGGCTGAACTCGCACTGCACAGACTTTGCATATTATTGGCACCTGCAGTGCGGGTGCGAATCACATGCGATGTCTGAGATCGTGTGTGAACCTGGGCTCATGACAGTATCTGAATTAGTCTTTAAGTCGCTCCCTCTGTGCCTGGGGTGCGTCCTTTTTTTAAGGTCTAGGCTGTATTCAGGGCTTCACTCCTTCCTGGTGCTAAGCCCTGCCAGTACCATTTACCTGTCAAATGCCAGATTCTCTATTGTCCACTGAGGCTCTGGCATCTTACAGCAATGGGAAATGCAAAGCAACGTAGGACAACTGCAAGTGAAATTAGTAGATTGTAACAATTTATAAAGATGTCTGTGTTGGATTATGCATATATGATTATACATTATCTCACAAAAGTGAGTACACCCCTCACATTTTTGTAAATATTTTATTATATCTTTTCATGTGACACTAAAGAAATGACACGCTGCTACAATGTAAAGTAGTGAGCGTACAGCTTGTATAACAGTGTAAATTTGCTGTCCCCTCAAAATAACTCAACACACAGCCAATAATGTCTAAACCGCTGGCAACAAAAGTGAGTACACCCCTAAGTGAAAATGTCCAAATTGGACCCAAAGTGTCAAAATTTTGTGTGCCCACTATTATTTTCCAGCACTGCCTTAACCCCCTTGGCATGGAGTTCACCAGAGCTTCACAGGTTGCCACTGGAGTCCTCTTCCACTCCTCCATGACAACATCATGGAGCTGGTGGGTGTTAGAGACTTTGCACTCCTCTACCTTCCACTTGAGGATGCCCCACAGATGCTCCATAGCGTTTAGGTCTGGAGACATGCTTGGCCAGCTCATCACCTTTACCCTCAGCTTCTTTAGCAAGGCAATGGTCCTCTTGGGGGTGTGTTTGGGGTCGTTATCATGTTGGAATACTGCCCTGCGGCCCACTCTCTAAAGGGAGGGGATCATGCTCTGCTTCAGTATGTCACAGTACATGTTGGCATTCATGGTTCCCTCAATGAACTGTAACTACCCAGTGCTGGCAGCACTCATGCAGCCCCAGACCATGACACTCCCACCACCATGCTTGACTGTAGGCAAGACACACTTGTCTTTATACTCCTCACCTGGTTGCTGCCACAAATGCTTGACACCATCTGAACCAAATAAGTTTATCTTGGTCTCATCAGACCACAGGACATGATTCCAGTAATCCATGTCCTTAGTCTGCTTGTCTTCAGCAAACTGTTTGCGGGCTTTGTGTTGCATCATCTTTAGAAGAGGCTTCCTTCTGACGCGACAGCCATGCAGATCAATCTGATGCAGTGTGCGACATATGAACTGAGCACTGACAGGCTGACCCCCCACACCTTCAACCTCTGCAGCAATGCTGACAGCACTCATACGTCTATTTCCCAAAGACAACCTCTGGATATGATGCTGAGCACGTGCACTCAGCTTCTTTGGTCGACCATGGCAAGGCCTGTTCTGAGTGGAACCTGTCCTGTTAAACAGCTGTATGGTCTTAGCCACCTTGCTGCAGCTCAGTTTCAGGGTCTTGGCAACCTTCTTATAGCCTAGGCCATCTTTATGTAGAGCAGCAATTCTTATTTTCAGAATCTCAGAGAGTTCTTTGCCATGAGGTGCCATGTTGAACTTCCAGTGACCAGTATGAGAGAGTGAGAATGATAACACCAAAGTTAACACACCACTTTGCTCATCGTAATCCTGTAGACAAGTGCATGTCTTTTTGAGCCAGCAGAACTGTCCAAAGGGCATGTTTTTGATACACCTTGAATAGTGATGACTGTGAGCATGCAGGTAGTTGTTCCCTGCCAATGGTTTAAAATGTGCTAGAGATGTAATGTGGGAGTCATCATCAACCATCAGTTCCAGGTCCAGGAAGACCAATTTCAGACTACTTCTACAGCATGGGTGAATTGGATCCCATAGGGGGTTATTCTGGCATTAAGCCAGAAAAGATGCTAGCTGACTGTCACTAAAATACCAAATTATTAGAATGTCGTCCATATAATGAGCGCACAGGACTAGGTTCACCCCAAAGGGATTATTAAACCAGATGTAAAATTGTTCCTAACAGCCCATGAACAGGTTGGCATAACTCGGGGCAAACCTGGCCCCATAGCAGTGCCTCTTATTGTCTGTAATACTCTTCTGGAACACAAAATAGTTGTGTGTCAGGGTGTATTCTGCAGGTGATAAAGGAGACCTGCTTGGTTTTCGCATGAAATCTCATGAATTATTGCACTGCCTGCAATCAGAAATGGTGTTGCATAGAGGTGTAAAAAGAGGTTAATGTAACAATATCCAATGGTAGCCAGTCTGCCATTGGTACTGGGTGAGAATCTCTAGCATATGGTCAGAATCCCAAATGTAAGATGGAAGCTGCACTGCTAATTCCAAGAGAGAAATCTATGTATCTCCCCATGGGACTAGCGAGGCTGTCAATACAAGAAATATTAGGTCTACCCAGAGGGTTGGTTACATATACCTATGAATTTTGGAAATGTGGTAAAAGTACAATGTAAGTGGTTACGGTCTAAATAAAAATTGCCACTCTGACTTGATAGGAACCCCATCCCCAAGTGCTTCATCAAGAAAAGACTTGAGGGACTCCCTATACAAACGAATTGGGAACTGCTCCAGCCTTTTTCTACCAGTGTTCACAACCCTGCTCATAGTCCTCCCTATCCCTTTTGAAACTTGCCCAATTTTCTAGTAATGAGATCAGCATCAAAATCAATGATCTGATAATTGATTTGATTATCCCAATGGGAGAACTCCTCTTGGACAGCCTCAATCTGCGAATGGATGTGCGTAACATTCCTCTCAAACTGTAGTATAATGATAACCATCCATTGTTCTGCTGAACTTCCTAGTGAAATACTACCACTGATCTCTTAAATTTTCATCCATAAAGCCACTCCTTTTGGTCAATCTGAAATCAATGAGTGCCTTCTTCACATCAAGAGACATCTCATCTTCAAGCAGATCTTTCAATATATAAAACTTGGAAATCATGGCGTCTTCAGGTTGCTTGTCCTTAACAGACAGAAAAAGTTGAAAATGTCGAACTGGGGGTTGGCCCACATCCCATTGGAATGGACATGGAAGTCCGGGTCTTATGAGTTTTAATGTCCTTTGCTCTGCCATGATGACATTCCTGTATATCAGCCAGCATTTTTTGTTTACATGTATATATCTATGTTTTTTATATTTGTATAAATAAAATATATTATTTATAATATTATAATATTTATAATAATACTCTCTATACTCTTTCACACTATTCTGTGTTATTAACACATAGTGTTTGATTACCCTCAATCGGCAGGGCCATTAAAGTTCCATAACATGGGGAAAAACTTTCTTTCCATGTCCTTAACAAAAGGGGCCAAACCTGACTCATTAACAACCACCAAGTCGGCCCTGACCTCATTCACTTTTTCAAGCGAGTCTACACAATTGTTAAATGAGTTCCAGCACCAGCCTGTATTTAGGTGGATGCCCACGTGCATCATCTTATATCATACTGGCCTCCGTTCTATGTTACATTCTTATATAAACTATGTGGCCGTAGCTAGGAGCTTTCCCCCAGAACGGAAGGAATCAAGAATTGCACTTCCGGGCCATGGGTTGATGCAGTTTGTGCTCCACAGAACCCTGGTTGTGTTCCAGCAGCAATCTCTGTTGCAGCAGGCAAGGATCTCGGCTTTTTCATGACACATGGATGACACTTTCATGCTGTAGGGAGTAAGACCTCACATGTCTCCCATTATACACATTTAGGACTTGGTCTATTTTTATTTTTATTTTGATGGTGCGGTACACAAATGTTCAGGTACATATATGTTTTTGTTGTTTTCTTTTGTTTTTTTGCACCGTTTTTGGAGTTGCACTTTGAGATCTGTTATTTGACCCTCTTTATACCTGGTTTGTAATTCTGGCTCCACCCTTCCCATTTTGGCCAGCTTATCTCTGAGGAAAGGGGTCCACCCCATAACACGCCAGCTTGCCAACATAGTGGGGTGTTGTTGGAGTATGCGTATCCTGCACTGTATAGCATCTTTTGGTTTACACACTCCTACAGTGTGTAATTTTTTGAGTATCTCTTTATATCAGTTTTTTTCTCTCAAACATTTTTGGTAATGCACTCACTGCTTGCGCTTTCCTGTCTGTTCTTTTGTAGTTAGACATTTAAATATATCCTGACATTGGGTGAGAGGACAACAGGAACACAAGCAAAGAAAAAAATCTGAGGTTCTAACCTTCTCCACTCTTATCTGAAACAATATTAACATTTTTTGCTGCAGTTGGGCTTTAATAACTTCCACAGAGCCCCAAAACCATTGGACTCAATTATGCAAATGTCAATGTTAACTTGATGGTTGGATCTTCCTTCTAAAGCCTACACACAGGCAGCTTTAATTTCGTTCAACCCAGCAGGCTGAAGGAAAAAAACTAAGGCGCTCGGGGGGAGCTCACTGTACTAACTATGCAATAGATCTTCCTGCTGAGCTATTGTGTTCTTACAGGGTACTGTCCCAACCCTGCTAGAACACACCACGAGCGCTAATCAGATGCCGATTGGCAGCTGTTTTTTCCAGCATGCCCGTTCAACAGAAGTCAAACATTTAGCTAGCTTCTGTTGAACAGGCTAATGTAAACACGGGCTGAATGTCACCCGGCTTCTATTGAACCGACAGATACCGGCTGATATTCAGCCAGTGTGTACCAGGCTTTACAATATACTTCTCACGGTTGGTAAGCTGTAGGAAACAGGAAGGGTGGGCCAGAACACAACATTGCAGCTGTAGACACTAATACAGAAATGAGCACATCGATGTTCTGTACTGCTGGGCTCTCTGTAAGCTATAAAAGTTTATGTATTTCAGTCTTGTTAGCTGTTTAATATCTTTAACCTATAAGCACAGGTTCAGTATAAGGGATCTAAAAGTGAAAGTTAAAAGGCTAATCTTGAGCTGATTTGTAAAGAGATCATTAGTAAAATATCCTTTTTTAAAGAGCTAAACATTTCTCTTGAGAGAGTCTTAGCTAAATAGGGCCTATTTAATTTTAAAAGGTTGCAGTCACATGTTCCCCTCCGGCAGAGTCTTAAGAGTTTTATACACGTTATTGAGTGATTATTGACAGAGTTCAGGCTAACTGACTTTACTTCTTAATTCCTAGCAAATTTTCTAAATCTACGCTTTAATGCTCTAGATAAATCAAGTTTTCTAGTGAAGACACACAGCAGATTTATAAGCAAGTCTCTAAGGCTATATATAATAACTGCCACATTTATAATAAAATTATTGCTGTCATGCCTATTTTTACAGGGCTGTATGATATTTATATATATTGCCAATTGTTTTATAGACACATTTTTTGGAGTCTATTAAATGCTAGCTTTATACCTGAAATAAATAGAAATTACATATACAGTATAAATGTAAATAAATAAGAATAGATGTATTCTCGATTATCCTGCTTTTTAGCTCTTTTACACATGAATGGAAAACTCTTTAAAGTGTATTTCCACTTGTTTATACCTCTCAGATAACGTCTTTTTTTTTTCCAAACATAAATAACTTCTATATATTAAGGTAAAAAAAAGTTCAGTGCCTGTTTCTCCCCCTTTACCCCCATAAATACTAACCTGATTCCTGTTTCGACCCAGCACTGTGATCATCTGCATGTCCTCTCTCCTCTCTCTCAGGCCTGGCTGTGAACAGCGGGAGCCATTGGCTTCTGACACTGTCAGTAGGACGTGTGCCTCCATAGGAAGCAGTGGGGTACCACAGAAGACAAGGTTCGGTGTTGTTCTGTGCAATACCATTGCACAGAGCAGGTATGTATAACATGTTTTTTTTTATTTTAGGGGAAAAAAATACTTTACAATTGCTTTGATATTCATTTTTCTTTGATGTTTCTTGCTAGCAACTGAGGTCTGCTCAGCATTGATCTTAAAAGGTATCATCGACTCGGTTTAGACTATTCATTAGTAGGTAGCAATTTTAAAAAAAAGCTTATGCCCCAGATATTGGGTCACAATATAATTAAATAATTGTGAAATGTACAAAAAAATCTACTCCCTAGGTCTTTGTAACTGGCATCTAAAATGTCCCGGGATATTCTGGTTACATAGAGCATGTAATACATGTGAGAACTGTTTAAAGAAAACCTGTGAACTGGAAAAGCATGGTAATCTGTGGTTACTAAAGGAGTCTTTCCTCCAGTGGAGTTAATAGTTATGCTAGTTACCAGCTCCCCAGATCACTAACAGGTTTGGGGCAGGTTTGCTTTGAAGCAAAACTTATCATCAGAATGTCATCTCTGAATTGGGAATTGGACACATTACCTGGCACTATCCAAAGATACTTCTGAGATCTCATATCTCCATCAAATTAAAATTTGTGGTAATTTTTTAAAAGTGGAAGTACCTATAATAAGGCTTACCTATAGGTAGTGTAAATATCTCCTAAATATGCACTGTTTAGGAGATATTTACTGTACATGCAGCCAGTGAGATCACTGACACATGCGCTCTGAAGGAACGGCCACCCTTGCCGTTTCTTCACAGCCCTGTGTCGGGAATGGCGGCTCCTGTGTGCATGCGCAGGAGCGACGCCATCACGGCTCAGGCCAGTCACAGAGCCGGAGTCCGCGAACCTGGAAGCAAGACGGGTGAAGAGCACCTGTAGCGCTGACATCTCGGAGGTGGAAGAGATTTGTTTAAAGGTAAGTTTAACATAATGTGCTAATATGCGATGCATACTAGCACATTAAGACATTACCTTGCAGGTACAAAAAAAAATGTCCAGCAGTTTACAAGTGCTTTAACTTGCATGTTAAGTTATTTAGACATCCTGCCAGTTTCCATTTCAAGCTATAAGAAAATGTATCTATTTTGCCAGAAATATCCAAAATGTGGATCGTATCTTCCACCCCATCTAATAGCTCATTGATAGATATAATGAATGGCTTTATTCCTTTTAGGCAACAGAGTAACTCTATTATTACATTCAATAAAATATGTAATATGCTCATTAAGTTGAGTGGTAGTGGAAGAAGCTGTATTATTTTATCTTATACCTCTACTTCAGCAGCCATCCACCATGTGTTGCAACCAGTCTCCAAAAGCCTCCTATATAAGGAACATTGGCTGGTGGTCGCACTCTGATGTCATCACCTAAAAGAACACTTTTAACCACTTGACCTCCAGGACGATTTACCCCTCTTCATGACCAGGCCATTTTTTATGATGCAGCCCTGCGTTACTTTAACTGACAATAGCGCAGTCCTGCGATGCTGTACCCAAATAAAATGTATGTCCTTTTTTCCCACAAATAGAGCTTTCTTTTGTTGGTGTTTGACCTCCTCTGCGTTTATTATTTTTTGCATTATAAACCAAAAAAGACCGATAATTTTGAAAAAAAAAATAATATTTTGCTATAAAACATATCCAATAAAAAAATGAAAAAAATTTAATTTCTTCATCAGGCCAATATGTATTCTGCTACATATTTTTGGTAAAAAAAACCCAATAAGTGTATATTGATTGGTTTGCGCAAAAGTTATAGTGTCTACATACTATGGGATATATATTAATGGAATATTTTTTTTTTTTTTTTACTAGTAATGGCGGCAAACAGCAACTTATAGTGGGACTGTGATATTGCGGTGAACAAATCGGACACTAACTGACACTTTTTGACACTCTTTGGGGACCAGTGACACTAATGCAATGATCAGTGCTACCACTGTCTGGGAAGGAGTTAACATTGGGCCGATCAAAGGGTTAACTGTGTGCCTAGCCAGTACTTGTGTACTGTGAAGAAGGTGCTTTTACTAGGGGAATGCATTGATACATATTCCTGCTTTGCAGGAACACAGGATCAATGTCTTCCCTACTGACAGAACGGCAATCTGCCTTGTTTACATCGGCGTTCTGGCTCTCTGCCTAATGATCGGCGGGTGTCAATGGACATCGAGTCTGCGGTACCCGCAGATCAACCCCCCCGGGTATAATTACAGTGGGAGCAGGTCGCCAGCAACGTGCATGTGCGCCCCACACCTGAAACTGCAGGATTACGTACTAGGTACATGATCTTGCGCAGCAGAGCCACCTTGCCAATGTATATGTAAGTTATACGGTCTGCAAGCTTTGGTAAACTACACCTGGGTCATATTCATTTTACTAAAACTCTGTGTATCATAAACACTTGACCTGTTTTTAATTTGCATTAAAGTTTTTCATTGAAATACTCCTGATCTCTTCCAGCATTTTTATAGCCACTTCATGTCCACATTCACTCCCTGCAGCAGCAGCTGGACATCAATGCTCTGGGCAAACTTTCTGATGGACAGTAATACATGCCTATTCAAAAAGCTGTGGTACATCTACTTGTAGTCCCCTTTGGAACCATATATGATAAAGCAGGAGAGCAATCCAGAGATAGGGATTGTTGTCACCCCATAACAGAAAGTATATAACTGGGATCTTCATGGTAAAACGGGCAGGTGTTATTTTAATAAATGCTGCAATTAAAAATTGCTTTTGACATTATATAAGCATTATAACGATTACATGGAATTTTAGTCATTGCATTTTGTAGATCTACACTGTAAAATTATACACATAAAGAGCTTTAATTGAACTGCATCACAGACACTGTAGATCAGGCACACAAGAATGCACACAACTGCCTCAGTGTTATCAGCTGCTAGGCTTTCTGTATCTAAAGAAGACTATATTACGCTGCTTATAAAGACAGATGTAGAAAAGCTGGGGTCTAGGACACTGTTCAAGAAGATGGCTATCTATTGAGTTCGATAAAGCTAAAAGAAATATCCAACCCTTCAGCAATTGAAAATGTGCCCACCTATAGTTAATATATTCTCTGCAGTCTTTGTTGCCAGTAACAATAGATTAGAAATGTCACACAAAAATGTGTACCTCAATGTAAGAAAAAGTTGCAGAAGATATTTATTTCCTGAATCCCTGCTGCTGTCAGTGGTGATTATTGAGTTCGCTAATTGCTGTACAACCTGAACTTAAAAGAATAATATAATGTGAAATATAAAATGTTACCTAGACAGGTAGTTATTTTTTGTATGAACTTACATGTACAATATTTAAATATGACTGAATTGAATGCTAAGAATATAATAGCCATAGTTAAATATTAAAGTAGAATAGAAGGCAAAGCTTTTTTCATATTGGACAGAAGAAGAGATATATCCCCTGCCATTTTTTTTTTATATCTGTGTCCCCTTGGGGATATTTCCCTTCTCTTCCTGTGCAATAGAGAAACCAGGAAGTAAGAGAAAATACCTCCAAAGTGGTGGAAATCCCTTGTTGTCACATAGGTCACCTGAACTAGTGTTTCTATTGCAAGATTTCCCCTATATTCCTGTTCTGGTGACCTCTCAAAATTTGGCATTTTCTTTCACTATCACATTTGGTGATACTGGTCACCAGGACAAAGAGGGAGGGAGCGAGTCTCCCTAATAGGATCACGGACTATAATGAAAACCTGACAGGTGTTTGAATCCCTCTCCACTTAATACAAAATTAATTATGATTGAATTATGATACACAGACTTTAAAGGGGTTGTAAACCCTCAAGGTTTTTCACCTTAATGCATTCTATGGTTTTGTACAACATTTAAAATCACTTTAAAAGGTTCAATCTGTCACTTTTTTTTTTATTTAAAAAGTTATACCATTAATGCCCTATGAATAGATTTGGGTAAAGCTTTTAACAATACTCAGGGAGAATGTTTGTAGAATGTCTTCTTTTGTGAATACATTGAAAGCAGACATAAATGCATGTAAATGCATCTTATGTGTTTTGTATTTTGGTATTCTGTTTTTTTTTCACCTGATTTTAAGCATAGCTGAACCCATCAATTATTTTTTTTTCTCTAAACAGTTACATTCAAAGCATTCCACGAATGATAACTGTCACAGAGGCTTTATGATCCCCTCTGAACTGTCAAGCCACCAAATGGCTGGTGTTGTAACTGATCACATGTGCAGCACCATGGAAACTGCATATCAAACTAGGATGGCAGCTTCCCTGACTGTAAAGGATATGAGAGTGTAGTTCTGCTATGAAGAGAAAACGGGGTTGATTTACCAAAACTGGAGAATGCAAAACCTGGTGCAGCTGCATAGAAACCAATCAGCTTCCATGATTTATTATGAAAGCTTAATTGAACAAGCTGAAGTTAGAAGCTGATTGGCTACCGTGTACAGCTAGCTACACCAGATTTTGCACTCTCCGGTTTAAGTAAATCAACCCCAATGTGTACTTACTGTTAGTGCAGATTTTGAGTTTATTTTTTGCTGTGTTTACTCTTACTCTGTTGCCTCTTCCATTACTTTGTTACTATGTAAATAATGATTTATAGATTAAACCCAAGAATGAGAAAACACTCAATCTGCAGTCGGTCCATCTCCTTTCCCAACAATTGTTGAGATAGCATATCAGGCATACAGAGCGGGCACTGTTGTCGATGAGTTAGCAAACAGGGAATTTTCCCTTAGTTTAGTAAATGAGGTAATAATTCACTTTGCAAAGAACACCCAATTGCATGCAAGGAAAAACAAATTATTGAATGTTGGAATTCAGCAAAGCTTCATCTCCTTCACTAGGCTAAGGGAAATCCCCTTGCAAAGTAAATACCCAATTTGCCTTTGGTAAATTATTCCAATAGAATTGCATCGTGAGAAGTAGCAGTAAGGCAAAACTGCTGTGCAATGCTGCATGCAGGGAGCAAGGGTGTCTGCCCCCATATGCATATATAATTACAAAATATACATTGAAAGAAGTATGTGTTTATCTAAAATATTATTAAAATTAATATACATTCACTTTAAATGTTAGGGACTCTAGAAGGGACGCAGCAAGCAAGGGTACATGAGTACATTTGGACACATCATAAAATTAATAATAAATGGAGGAGAATAGAGTTAAAATTCTTGTCCCTACTGGAGTTCTTTAAATTTTGATTCCGCCTTTAGGTTTAAATAAGTACTCAAATTTTTAAACAGAACAAAGCTTTCCTCCTTGGATATGTAGTATTTTTTGTGGAGATAAGAGACTTCACTGTGCAGGATTAACCTGAATCATCTTGTAGCTGCAGGGTATGTGCAGCACGAAGGGGCCAAAACTCCACAAGGAAAAATTGCACAAGGAAGCTCTATGGAGTTCCTAGGACAACAGCAACACATTGTGCCATGTATTATAAAACTAGGTATGTGTTTAAGTGTTTTCTCATTGGACACAGCAGAGATTGTTAATAGAAGCAGTGTTCCTGCAATTTCAGTGAACTTTCCAGGACATAACGTCATTGAAATCCTGGCAAGCTGCCTTAGTGGATTAACAAAACCATTTCAAAATGTATAAGAGAATTCATCTTTTACTCTGATTCCCTTCTCAGCGGGTTACCAAATAATACATATCTCTGTCCATGTCATGCTAAACTTAGATTTTATTACTTTAGGGTATTTTCTGCATATTAATTGCCATTTGTGCACTCTTGATGTTTCCAGTGGATTAAAGATTTTACTTGACAAATCTGCTAAGCAAATTGTTACTTAGAATGAATATAAAGCTTCTGAAGTAAAAGGTGTATGTATCATTCTTACACATTCAAATTGAAATTACAAAAAAATGTTAAACAGTAACCACAGTTAGTGATATTTATTGCAAAGTGCACCAGACATCATGGGGGTTTATGTACTAAAACTAGAGAGTGCAAAATCTTGTGCAGCATTGCATAGAAATTAATCAGCCTCCAGTTTTTATTGCCAAAGTTTAATTGAACAAGCTGATGTTAGAAGCTGAATGGCTACTATGCATAGCTGCACCAGATTCTGGGTGCTCCAGTTTTAGTAAATCCCTCCCAATGCAGCCAAGTGATGTCATCGCTTCTTCTAGTTCTCTGTGATGTTACTGCAGATAGTGAGATTAGATTAGAGATTAGATCATGGAGAAAAAAATGAAGCTATCTTTGGAGCATTAATTGGAATGGATTTCAAACTGTATGCCCCCGAAGTCCTTAAGTGGCTTCCTGCTGAATTCCCCATCCCCTTTAATTTACCACTTCTTTCAAGGGTGGTGCAGTTCTGTATTTTAGTGCAGGGCATCACTGATTTCAAGTGTAGGTTTTATTACACAGATGCAAACTGGCAGCTTTCGTATATAATCATATTCTGGGGTACTGTCAGTAAACCCTATTTATAAAGAAGTCATGGCTAACTTAAACAAACTTAGTGACACTGGGGTTGATTTACTAAAACTGGAGAGTGCAAAATCTAGAGCAGCTCTTTATAGAAACAAATCATCTTTTAATTTCAGCTTATTCAATTAAGCTTTGACAATAAATCCTGGAAGTTGATTTCTATGTACAGCTGCGCCAGATTTTGCACTCTCCAGTTTTAGGAAATCAACCCACCGTGTAGATGCCCCACCAGTTCTTTACCAAACAACCATACAAAAGTTGGAAGGGATCCCATGGAGGGAGAACCACAAATGGTTCACATGTAATGTCAGGTCTATGTATTTGTGCATACTGCATGTTCTAAGTCTAAAAGCACTGAAATATCACTTGGACCTTTATACAGATTTTTTATCAGAACTTAAATGGTTAATTCTGGAATGTGCGTCTTTCTTTTTACACCAGAGCTATTTTCTGTTTGATGGGGGTTGGTAAGTGCAAAATTGAGGAGCTTCTATAGGAGCAAGATTTGCCCACACTCACACAAATCTATACATGGTGGTGATGGGAGGAAAATTATATTTATTTTACATCATGTTCAAATCATGTTCAAATGGCAACTCCTTTAATATCAAACAGTTGGTCAATTGTCAAACTAAATATGTTAAATATGTTGTGACATGCACCTTGTGCACCTTGTGCAATGTCCAATATGTGGGTAGAACCACCAGACACCTTTATCACAAACCTAGCTAAAAATGTCACAATTCCAACTTACAGTTCTTTAAAGTCCAGGTTATTGAAAGAGTCAATCAAATCATTAACGGTGGTGACTGCTTCTCTCTTCTTTGTATGAGAAAAATATTTTGGATTTTTAAGTTAGACACCTGGATCCCTAAGGGTCTCAATCATGAATGGAATATTACTCATAATTAGGAATTATGTTGGTCACCATCCTTTCATTTTAGTTTTACCGCTCTATTCCCTTTTTCTCTTCTCCCTGCCTCTTCCTTTCCTTTCCCCCACCCACTCCTTCCCCCACCCATCCCCCTTTTTCCCCTCCCCTTCTCCCCTCCTTTCTTTCCTTCCCTCTCCTCTCTTACCCTACCCCCCAATTCCCCAGTCCCTTTTCCTCTCTTCCCCCTCCCTTCTCTTTCCCTCCTTTCAGTCCCCTAATTTTATCTGTGACACTTTTTTTTTGATTCTTTGAATATACAAACTATCGTTTGGATATATATATACATCTCCCTTTTCTTGGTCATGTAATTTTCACTTCATTTATACATAATTATGAAACAAGATAATATAACAGTTCCATTTCTACCTCTGTATATATATGTGAACTGATTTGCCTTTGATACTTGTGCTTTAGCCACAAAATTGTTTTGTTTAATTAATTTTCATGATGTTTTTAATTACATGTAAAAAATAGCCCATTTTAGCCTGGGTTCAGGGCTTTTTTCTGCATATGATCTTTTGATTAATATTGTTTGACATGTTGTCTCCATATTTTTTTCTTTCACGTCTAACTTTTTTTTTAATTACATTTTGGGGATTATTGCAATTCTCCACTTGATTCTCCACATGATTGGGAATCGGTAGAGATTTTGTAATTAATTAATTCATTTTTTTTGTTTATATTTATTTTTTATTCACATTACAATGTGCTTTGTCTGAAGCGGTATGAAAGAGGCCAATAGGTTTGACAATGATAGCATAGTCTGTCATTTGTCCCCACCCCAAGCCTAGCTGTCTGTTACTTGTAATCTGCTTATTTTCTTTCAGGGTGGCTTATCATGCATAAAGACCAGGGTCTGGATTGCTCTCCCCACCTCTATGACCAAGCCCCGTGGGCAGGGTAAAACACATCAGGGAGGAGATGGGCAAAAGCCACATATCATCTTGTGTACTGTGGCTAATTTTCCTGAAGTCTCGGTCTTATTTGTTTGTTTTGTGTATTACAGACAGAGCTGGGATGAGCTCTTTTGAAGCAAGCACCCAGACACTGGGGGGTATTGCAGTGGCGTGTTGAGTGGTGCTCCAAGTTTTGTTGTGGTTGGGTTGATGATGGCAAATGACTGGAGGATGATGTAAACAATCATATACTATCCCTGCTCAATAAAAAACTGCAGCAAGGCTTTTCTACCAGCCACTAACAGATGTTGTACATGCTTGATAATACTGTTTTATGGGAGCACCCTTTTAAAGGCTAGGTTTACCTTTTACATAAACTGGTCCAAGGGGCCCCAGTAGTTTGAAATGCACTGTGCTGTTTGTAAAAATATTGTTTAATGCACATACCTTACCTGTATGTCTTTTCTATCGCCCATAAAGCCTGGCCAAAATATTTCCAATGTTTACTCTGTCCTCCTCTGTCTCCCTCCCTATCCCAGTAGCCGTCAAGCTCAATATTGCTGGGATAGAGGAAGCTAGAGTATACTGCACATGCACAACTTTTGAATCAGAAAGCATGCTTACATTGCAAGCCGTGTCCTGAAAATACTGTAAGCCAGGATGTAGGAATATAAAGAATGGGAGTATGTTGACCAGGCTTCATTGGGTATCAGGAAGTCCTGCAGGTATGGCATTTGCATTAAAAAATATTTTTACAAATGGCATAGTACATTCTAAACTACTGGGACCCTTGTCTGCATGGGCCACTTTATGAAAAAAGAGACTCAACCTTAAAGGTGTGGTTACGTTGATTAGATGTGCCTCAAAACAAAAATATAATAATTTGTTTAACTAGATTTTACTTTATGTAAATTGCATGTTACTTGTTAAAAAGGAAATTCAAGATATTTTCATTTTATTTTAATGTATGCTAATGGTTTAAAATATCACATAAGCTTGAATAATGACTTTACTGAAACTCTAATTAAAAGTAAATCCTAGCTTGAGAACCTTTGTAAACACCCCATTATTTGATGCAGATGAAGGAATATGTTAGATCTTTATAAAGTAACGCTTATTTTTTACTGAATTGGAACATTTCAGGCATTTTCCCTGAGATGTTCAGTAAACATATCATGCACAGAGATAACATGTCACTAGGTACACATCATTCCTGCAGTACTGGGTTATAATCTGGTAATGTGAGAGTGAAAACAGAGGAGTAACTAGAACCTTCAGCCCTCTGGTGCAAGAAACCATGATGGGTCCCCCTGCCCCCCTTCCATCCGAGCCCCGGGCTTACAATTTTGGGAGGGTGTCCATGGACATCCTCCCAGAACCCTGCTTCCCGCATGCCCCCTGGGATGTGCATCCAACGCAATCACAGCGGCCCTTTACCATGTAAACAGACTTGCCAGTTATTCACAGCCCTTTCCTCCCACGCTGTGTCTGTGTGAGGAAAGGACTGCCGTTAACTGTCAAGAATGTCAGTAAATTGTTGACACTAATAATCAGTGTCCCAATCATCAGTGCCATCTATCAGTGCTCATCAATGCCACCTTTTAGTGCCCATCAATGCTGCCTATCAGTGCTCATCAATGCCGCCTATCAGTGCACATCAATGCTGCCTACAAGTGTTACCTATCAGTGCTCATTAATGCCACCTTTTAGTGCCCATCAAATCAGTGCTCAATGCTATTAATGCTGCCTAACAGCGTCAATCAGTGCCACCTGTCAGTACTTTTCAATGCTGCCAATCAGTGCCATCTATCAATGCTCATCAATACTGCCTGAGTTCTGCCTATCAGCGTTCCTCAGTGCCCTTCAGTGCAGCCTTTGAGTTCTGCCTATTAGTGCTCATCAATGCCCATCAGTGCCACCTATCAGTGCCCATCAATGCCACCTATCAGTGCACATCAATGCCTCTTATCAGTGCCCATCAATGCCTCCTATCAGTGCTCATCTGTGCCTCTTATCAGTGCCCATCAGTGCCTCTTATCAGTGTCCATCAGTGCCTCCTATCACTGCTCATCAGTGCCTCCTATCAGTGCTCATCAATGCCTCCTATCAGTGCCCATAAATGCCTCCTATCAGTGCCCATCAATGCCTCTTATCAGTGCCCATCACTGCCTCCTATCAGTGCTCATCTGTGCCTCTTATCAGTGCCCATCAGTGCCTCTTATCAGTGTCCATCAGTGCCTCCTATCAGTGCCCATCAGTGCCTCCTATCACTGCTCATCAGTGCCTCCTATCAGTGCTCATCAAGGCCTCCTATCAGTGCCCATAAATGCCTCCTATCATTGCCCATCAGTGCCCCCTATCAGTGTCCACCAGTGCCTCCTATCAGTGTCCATCAGTGCCTTCTATTAGTGTCCATCAGTGCCTTCTATCAGTGCTCATCAGTGCCTTCTATCAGTGCTCATCAGTGCCTTCTATCAGTGTTCATCAGTGCCTTCTGTTAGTGACCATCAGCACCTTCTATTAGTGCCCATAAATGCCTCCTATCATTGCCCATCAATGCCTCCTATCAGTGTCCATCAGTGTCTTCTATCAGTGTTCATCAATGCCTTCTATTAGTGTCCATCAGTGCCTTCTATCAGTGCTCATCAGTGCCTTCTATCAGTGTCCATAAGTGCCTTCTATGAGTGCTCATCAGTTACTTCTATCAGTGTCCATTAGTGCATTCTATCAGTGCTCATCAGTGCCTTCTATCAGTGTCCATCAGTGCCTTCTATCAGTGCTCATCAGTACCTTCTATCAGTACTCATCAGTACCTTCTATCATTGCTCATCAGTACCTTCTATCAGAGTCTTCTATCAGTGTCCATCAGTGCCTTCTATCAGTGTCCATCAGTGCCGTCTATCAGTGCTCATCAGTGCCGTCTATCAGTGCTCATCAGTGTCTTTTATCAGTGCTCATCAGTGCCTTCTATCAGTGTCCATCAGTTCTGTCTGCCTTCTTAGGACAGCACGGCTCTGAGCGGAGAGTGTTTCTCTAATGGAACAGCAGCACAGAGCCATCATTGACAGTTCTATCTCCCCCTCCATCTGTCCTCTCTCGCATGGGATGACAGAGGACACAGCTGATCTGCTCCCCTTTCTCCCCCCTCCCCTCTTCTGTGTGTGCTCTGCAGGCAGTCAAGTGTGAAGCTAACAAGCTCACATTTCCAGAGGAGCACACAGGAGAGGGGAGGGGGAGAAGGGGGAGCAGATCAGCTGTGAGCTGTGTCCTCTGTCATCCCATGCGAGAGAGGATGGATGGAGGGGGAGATAAAACTGTCAATGCTGGCTCTGTACTGCTGTTCCATGAGAGACACGCTCTCCGCTCAGAGCTGTGCGAATAGCAACCCCACTGGGGCCCCCCTACAGTGACGGAATGCCAGGGCCCTGTCGCAAGTGCGACTGTTGAGATCCTTGTAATCCCACCACTAAGTGAAAATAACAATATATATATTGTCCCGAGATCATGTATTCACTGTGACCCTTGGCCTGTGTCCTGGATCCTCTTTATTATTGCTGGCCATTTCAGACTCAAACTGTACTCCTGCATAATTTTTACCTTTGTTTGCATGGGCTAGTATTGGCATATTGAGCAGGAAGTGAGACACCATACTGACTGGAATGGTGCCAAATAATTGAGGTAAAGAAATGGTACTAAATGATTGGCATAGAGCAAATGTGGCACTAATGTTCAAAAAAGGGTCCAGATGTCTAGCAGGAAACTACAGGCTAGTCAGCCTAACGGCAATAGTATGTAAAGTATTTGGGGAAATGGTAAGATACTATATTCAAGAATTTGTCTGCTATTCCCATGAATTTGCATGGAGAGAAAAACTGTTTTGAATCTAACAACAGCCTGGGTATACATGCTCTATTATTTACAGTACATTAAAAAAAACATTGAAAAGACTATATTAACTTTAGATAATGCATCATCATGAACCTTAGCAATATTATTTGTAGTCCTCGTTATGTTTTTTGTATAGATACAAAGTATGTATGATATACCAGAGTGACCCCCCCCCCAACACTTTTGTTATTTATATTTTTTTGCTACATTGTTTAGCCTGACCTGTAATGGATTTAATCTAATAGATAAGATAAGCATTGTTCTGTCTATTGAGCTTTAATTACAATAATTAACATTATGTTGACATGACAGTAGAACACAGTTATAATTGGAGCGCTGAAACATTATTTGGTATGTCTACTGGCAACAGCACAATAAAGACTTCCCTGCTTACTACATCTTTACATGTAGGTTAAATGGAGAACATTTAAACTGCTATTTTCTTTGCACTATACTTCTGAAAAATAATGACTATGTATTTAAGCAAAGGTCAAAGTAGGATTTTAAAAGAAATATGATGTACAAGCAGTTATTATAGATGAGCTGATTTTTTTTTTGGTTTCTTAGTTTGCCTTTTTTGCATGCACTTGGCTTATTATTTTTGCAACATTGCTGATAATCTATTTTTGTAAAATCAGATGCTGAAGGTGTTGCGCTTGCATATTTTCTGTCTGAAATAGAAATATTAGCTAATGACAAAGCCCTATAAAGTAAAATGCTAAAAATAAAAATCATATTACAGATATCTTAATTCTTTTTTACATTTTCAAATGTAATATTGAAACTCATTATGAAATTTTAAGATTAATGTAAAGTTATTTTAATTGGTTATAGAATTGATTTTGATAGAGAATGATTACCATATCAATAATCACAAAATCTATTAGAATCGAATCACAATAAAGAGTTCCTTGCATATACATCCTGTTTTGTTTAAAAATGTTAACACATTAAAGATAAAGGTGTCACTCCCAACATTATACACATTTTGTAGCTATCACTAACAGCAGGGATTGGCCGAGATTTGATCCATCTATGGACAGGCAGATTATACCCAAGTCTATCTACTTGGGTGTAACCAGCATTTCGGATTTCTAGCATGCTATTATTGCCAGTGGCTATAACTGCTAGCAATAATCATTGTGTCCTCCTGGCAGGGGCAGCTCCCTGAGCCCACCCCACCCCCCTCCGCCAGGAGAACACAATAGCTCAGCAGAAGTGATTCCCCCATCAGCACTGACTGTGTTGATAGGGGAATAAAGCAATTGACCCCTGGTTACGGGAAAGAAAATCACATAATCTATGGCCTGTCTTAGTATGGGAGAAGCATGTTGATCAGTATACCTCCTGTATTCCTTCCTGCTAGTTTCAGCTTTCAGCGCTGTCGCACTCTGAATGACAATTGCGCGGTCGTGCTACACTGTACCCAAACAAATTTTTTTTACCATTTTCTTCACACAAATAGAGCTTTCTTTTGGTGGTATTTAATCACTGCTTGTTTTTTTATTTTTTACACAAAAAAAGACCAAAAATTTTGAAACATTTTCTGTCAGTAAATTTTGTAACTAATTTAGTTTTGTAACTAAGTACTTTTTCGCCTTCACTGATGAGGTGGCACTGATGGGCACTGATAGGCTGAACTGGTGGGCATTGATGAGGTGGCACTTATGGGCACTGATTAGGTTGCACTGATGAGGAGGCACTAATATGCCACACATAAGGGCACTGATAGGTGGCACTGATATGTGGCACTGATGAGCACTGATAGGTGGCACTGATGAGCACTGTTAGGTGGCACTAATGGGCACTAACAGGCAGCACTGATTAGCACTGATAGGTGGCATGGATAGGCGTACTGATGGGCACTGATGGGCATTGATGGGTGGCACTGATAGGCAGCACTGATGGGCATTACTGATGGGCATTGATTGACAGCAGTGATGGGCATTGATGAGCAGCACTAATAGACGGCACTGATTGCCAGCACTGACTGGCATCACTAATAGGCACTGATTGGTGGCATTGGTGGGCACTGATTGCTGCCACTGGTGGACACTGATAGCTGGCATTGGTGGGCAATGGTGGGCACTGATTTGTGACACTATATTGCACTATTGTATTCAGGGCACTGATGATCAGTGCCCTGATTACATTCCTAGCTTTCCCCTGTGAGGAGATGCCATTGATCTGTTCTCCTCTCCTCACACTCTGTCAGTGTGAGATGAGGAGCACCGATTACCGGCACTTCCTTGTTTATATGTGTCTGGCTGTGATTGGACACAGCCGATCACATGGTTAAAGAGCCACGGACGCGGCTCTTTACAGAGATCGGTATCACGCCATGTCCTAGCAAAACGGTGCGACCGCGATCACCACGCCCCCATGGGCACGCAAGAGCGGCCGTTCTGGGACGACATCATATGACGGCGTACCAGAACGAGAGCCTCTGCTCTCTTAAATAAGTAAAAAAAAAATCGACAAAAAATAATGGTGATGCCCACAAATAATATTTGGATCTTTATTTTAATTTTTGAATGTTTACTGGAAAAGTTACAGATGGACTTCATTTGGCTTTTACCAGCAAAGTATTACTTCTGTACTAGTTTTATAAATGAGCACCAATGTCTGTTTTAGAAATGACAGTTATTTATAATCACTAGTTAACATTAGACACAAGCTTTTTATGAATTCTTAAAATTACTTCTTATTCTCCCATCTAGACTTTCATGATGTCACAAAAAATAAGCAGAATTTCTTTTACCTGACACCTAGTCATAAATCACGCTGATTAATTCCTATGCTGAATATACTATCAACTCTTTTAAAAGGCATCATTTCTAACCTGGAATGAAATGTTTTCTACCTATGCAAATTTCCATGTAATCTGCATTTTTCTTTTGCTGAGTGCAGTGAAATTCTTTTTCTGAGACTAATTAACCTTCACATGTAAATTCCCAGAAACTGTTTAGAACTTTAAAATGCTCACAATGGGATTGTCTGTTGTCATAGAGCTCCTAGCATTGTATCCCGATAAAATTATGTCTTATTACGCATTCAGAATACCATAAAACATTTTCAATGTCCGCTTATTAACATAAAGACAGCTGTGTTACATTGTTAAATGCTGGGTAAGAGTTGATCCATTAACTGTTAATGGAATAAATATAGCGAGTTATTAATTAATATGCAACTGTCTAGGAGGAGATTGTAATCGTTTGTAATGAATAAATGTTTAATGTGCAATCATATAATATATATTACATGATAGTAATTGTTCTTGTTTTTATAATGTATATTCTATTCAGTATAAAGTGTTTTATACTAAATCATTGTTTTAATAAATAAGGGGGCTGAATAAATTAGGGAAGATAGTATTTACTCTGCTACGCTATGTATGTATAAACATATGTTTTGATATTAAATGCTTGTATGTGTATGTGTTTATTGAATACATACTATAGATTATCATAAAGACAACTGATTGTAACTGTATGGAGATACCTGGTTCTGAAAAGGCGGACACTGACCATGATCATATCAACATTTATCCAGTGCACAACTTAAATTATTTTATTGCATTTGAAGGATTGCCAAGTATATAAATTCTATCTAAGTCAATTTGCATTAATGATAATCTTAAGGGGCATTATATTGTAAGATCATATTGGACAATTTCCCATATGTTTTACTAATAATCTTGTGAATATCCTATCATAGTTTTCATAGTACACGATATGTGTATAATTAGTACTATATGCTTATAACTTGTGTATGATCTTAAATGCTGAAAATCGAAGTCCCAGTCATATTGGTGTTTTTCGTTTTTAAAAAAATTATATCAGTACTTGAAATGGAGATATTAAAGAAATATCCAAACCCACACTTTTAAATTCAGTGTACCGTATATACTCTGTGATGTCATTCAAACAAAATATTGTGTGGTTTTCCAAAATAACCAAGGTTTCTAGAGACAGAGTTTTTTATCTTTCTGAAAACAATCTATCATTCATTTTGCTTCTGTATTGGAAGCTGGGAAGCCTAGTAATATAACAAGGTAAATTTTAAGAATGCAGGAAAAAACAGCATTAATCTAAGTGCAGCATTAGGGGATACATCATGTTTATTATAGGTAATACACTCAACCTAGAAGATAAACTGAGGAAGGAGCACGCATCGCCAGGCCTCCCATTTCCTCCTAGTGACATCTGAGCTGTACCGGCCTCCCCTTCTCGAAGCTCCAGATACCACCGGCGAGACCGGGAAGATGGGACGCCTTGGATCATAGCTCTCCACCTGGATGGACTCAACTGAAGCGTGATCTCCTTGTACATGCTTGTTATCTAATATCTTCTGTGAGTGCATTACCTTTAATAAACATAGTGTAACCTTTAATTCTGCACTTAGATTGGTGCTGTTTTCTCCTTTTTGATCTACTTTCACAGAGCTGCTTCCAACTCTGCTACAGGCTGCCTATGTCTCAAGTGACTTCCCTTTTTGGTTCTCAAGTACGCCAGGATTATTGTTCAATCTTTTGGATCATTGCATTCATCCGATTTTATTTATTGGACTCTAACACCCCAGAGTGTTATTCGTTATTTATGTGCCCCTGTCACACACTGCTGTTCCCTCCTCCTGAGCGCTTACAAACCTGAAAAAAAAAAAAAAGGAAAGGAGGGAGGCCCACCTAAGTAGAGTATTAAGAGAAGTATGGACTCTAGAGAGAGAGATATCATTTTGCCCCTGTACAAATCATTAGTAAGAACTCATCTGGAATATGCAGTTCAGTTTTGGGCACCAGTTCCCAAAAAGGATATCGGTGAACTGGAGAAAGTGCAGAGAAGGGCAACCAAACTAATAAGAGGCATGGAGGAACTCAGCTATGAGGAAAGATTAGAGGAACTGAATTTATTCTCTCTTGAGAAGAGGAGATTAAGGGGGGATATGATCAACATGTACAAATATATAAGAGGCCCATAGTGAACTTGGTGTTGAGTTATTCACTTTACGGTTATCACAGAGGACAAGGGGGCACTCTTTCTGCCTATAGGAAAAGAGATTTCATCTCCAAAAATGGAAAGTTTTTTTCACAGTAAGAGCTGTGAAAATGTGGAATAGGCTCCCTCCAGAGGTGGCTCTGTCCAGCTCAGTAGATTACTCTAAGAAAGGCCTGGATACTTTCCTAAATGTACATAACTTAAAATTTATATGTAAATGTTGGGTACTAACATTTATAGGTAAAGTTGATCCAGGGAAAATCTGATTGCCTCTCTGGGATCAGGAAGGAATTTTTCCCCCCGCTGTAGCAAATTGGATCATGCTTTGCTGGGGTTTTTCGCTTTCCTCTGGTTCAACTGTGGGTATAGGATTGTGTATATGGTATTGTATGATATTATTTTTTATTTATTTATTTATTTTTATGGTTGAACTAGATGGCCTTGTGTCTTTTTTCAACCTGATTAACTATGTAACTATTAGAATAGCATATTTAATGCGCAAAGTAATGCACTTACATAAAAGCAGAAATCAAGGGCATATCTGTATAAAAGACGTCCTCCTCGAGGGGTGCCAACAATCCGGATTCCCAGGCATCCAGATGATGTCAAGAACTGTGTATGGTGCTGATTCTAAACCAGGAAGTGGAGAGGATCCAGACAGCCTAGTGTGGACCGCACGGAGGGAAATTACGTCAACCGGAGGGCCGACCTCGGTGTAGGGATGACAGGAAGGACAGGAAGCAAGGCTATGCACTCAGAGCAAACAGCTCCTTCTACTGGTCTGACACATAATGTGCAGTAACAGCTTATATGAACACGGACAAGGAACTAGAAGGACCAGCGGACCAGGAGCATATGTAAACCTCGTTTTAGGCTGATCCAAGACACAATAATTAATGCAAAAATAAGCTAATAAATGGGTATCAAGTAAAAAAATATATATACACCATACTAAGGACTAATACCACCCATATATACAGAGATATGTATATATTTTTTTAACTAACTGTGCAGACCCAGAATTGTTGTGCACTGGGTGACTTTCTTCTTTCAAATGCGCTTACAAACCTCCCTCCCTTTAATTTATTCATGCTCCTGCCCCCTAGCCCAGTCCTCTCGTTTGAATCTGATATATTAAATACTGAAACGGTTGTTCACTTCAAACAGCCAATCATGTGAATAATTAGCTCTCTGTCTTTAATAACTCTGCAACTGATTAGATGTTTGAAGTGCACACAGGTGCTCTTGGCTTCAATTCACTTCAATTTGCTTTAGGGTTATTTTACACTGCTCCGTTGAAAAAATGTATGAAAAAGACTAATGCGTTTTTGATGCATTTCCGGTACATTTTCTGGGTGACTGACTCCCAGCAAACAAGGGCATGTGACTCAAAAAACACCAAAAAATGTCACCACGGTGCATTTTTTATGTCTTTTTGAGGCATTTTTGGTGAGTTTATTATTCATTTCAATGGGGAACTGTATTGTTAGTGCGGTTTTGAAAAGTTGCAGCATGCAGGACTTTTCAAAAAGCATGGCACCTGCAGTGCAGTGGTGTGAAGAGTCCCATAGGATTTACAGGGAAATATTTTCTAGCGCTTCAATGTAAAAGCAGCTTTAGACTAAACAAATCAGATCTAGGCTCACTTGTTTTCTCTTTACCTCACTTCACCCCATGCCACACTTTAGTATAACAGGCCCTTAGTGTATGACTCTATGTATTAGCGTTTCTTTCCTCTGATAACAGTGCATTTATTTCTGTTAAGAAATAGATATAACAGGAACTTTTATGCAGGGAAAACATGTCAAATATCCCTTGAGTCTGAAACTATTCTACACAATTTATCTTTCAGAACTTTGGCTTTTAGCGTGAGGGCTCCCTGCTATGAAACACAAATGAATAGCTGGAATGTGAATCAAATTCTATTTTTTAAAGTCCATAAAGAAAGCCATCAACCTGATTGCATGGTTATGATTTCCAATGCAATTTATGATACATTTCCATTGGTCAACTTTTTTCTATCTTTAAATTGACCAAAAAATGTTTGCATGCTCTGCATCTACTTTATGTGTCAGTTATGGTAAAATATCTATTCAATGTCATATAAAATCAGTACTCCCTCTAGGCATCATGTTTTCTATAAAAGATTGAATATATTTCCCAGATTTTTATAAGGATAGTTGTAAGGCTCAGAAAAAATATCAAACTTAGTAACAGTAAGTTGAAGTCACACAGCAATGGTTATCAATGTAGGTAAAAAGTAAAATTATTTGTAAGTGAAGCTGGTTAACCCATACAGAGAACCATATTCAGCATAGTCATTAAAACTTTATTTCCTCTTTGCATGTAGTTAAAAAAAAAGGAAGTACTGTTCATTGAAAGATGGAAATGTTTGCAGTCGATACGGTCTCCTTTTTTTTTGAGTCATAGTATAGCGATGATGTCATTGCAGCACGATGTAAATGACTTTGTCAAACAGTACACATAGTGGGGTTGATTTACTAAAACTGGAAAGTGCAAAATCTGGTGCAGCTGTGCATGGTAGCCAATCAGCTTCGAACTTAAGCATGTTCAATTAAGATTTGACAAAAAAAATGGAAGCTGATTGGTTTCTATGCAGAGCTGCACCAGATTTTGGACTCTCCATTTTTAATAAATCGACCCCAAAGTGACCTGATTTCCATGCCTGGACAGTATACACTAGATACTTTTGTGGTGTGGTAACATTTTAAAGGGTGGCAGACTAATGCCCTGTACACATGGTCGGACATTGATCGGACATTCCGACAACAAAATCCATGGATTTTTTCTGACGGATGTTGGCTCAAACTGGTCTTGCATACACACGGTCACACAAAGTTGTTGGAAAATCCGATCGTTCTAAACGCGGTGATGTAAAACACGTATGTCAGGACTATAAACGGGGCAGTAGCCAGTAGCTTTCGTCTCTTAATTTATTCTGAGCATGCGTGGCACTTTGTGCGTCGGATTTGTGTACACACGATCGGAACTTCAAACGGATTTTGTTGTCGGAAAATTTTATAGCAAGCTCTCAAACTTTGTGTGTCGGAAATTCCGATGGAAAATGTGTGATGCAGCCCACACACGGTCGGAATTTCCGACAACAAGGTCCTATCACACATTTTCCGTTGAAAAATCTGATTTTGTGTACAGGGCATAATAGTTCCTTCATCATCGCCTTACAGCTCATGTACAAATAAGTTTGACACATGCATGTATATGACCCCTAAGGTTCCTAAGGTGAAATACATGCATACATAGATTAAATCTCACACTGCTCATTGATTATATGTATTACTGACTGGAGCCAGGTATTCTCCTTTTGGAAGGCTGCATTTTTTGGTTAGCCTTCAGAGGACTACTGTAATACAAATTGGGTCACCACTAGTGTCTTCCATAATGCAGTGCAAGAGCACATCCTAAACACACTGTGTGGAAATGCATTGCAAATACAGTTACTGTACATGGAAAGCTCAAGTGATACTCAACTGCTGTAGTACTTTTGAATACCACATTGCTCTTAGCCAGGCTTAATGACACTGGATTTTTGCTTAAGTAGCAAGTGCTACAGAAAAATAGAGCTTGGATGATGTCATTTCAGCAATTTTGGAAAATATTCAGGCTCTAACATGCGGTGTGAAATTCTTTCTTCACAGAGAAGATTTACTTGTAGTGTCATGTGAATGTCATATGTTATCAGGTTGAGCCTCCAGAGCATTGTCTCCTCTTAGGCTGCCTTTTTAATTTAGGAAGCAGGACAGTTGAACAATTATATGGCACTTTCATAAATTCTATTGATTTACATTTTTATGTCTTTCTTCTGGTGCCTTGACTTCTGTTTTAACTTACCACTTCTACATAAGCTTCTTTTTAAAACATTATATAAAAGCACAGATCTCAGATGAAACGTTAGTGGATTCAGAATCAATTCTGACTTCTCTGACCTTGTAGTGGCATATAATTACATGTGCAGTAGAAATTGTACAGAGAAACTGGATTCTGGGAGGATGAAGGATGGTCTTGTGCAGGCCTGGGCATTCAGAAGCCTTGAAACTTTGGTCTGTGTAAATAAGGAAAGGAGGGGGCATATGGGGGTAGGAGCTTATAAGTAAAGTAAGGAGGGGAGTATTTGTCATAATGTATGCACAGTATACTTGCAAGTTATGGCACAATCCCCTTTCATGGTGCCCCTCTCCAGTCGTGACAAGTCCAGTCTCCTCTTTGCCCAACGCATCTTCCAGGTCCCCTAATGCTCCATTTTGACCACTGGACAGCCCTGATGATGTAACATCTGTGTATGCATACAGAACTTCTCTGGCATCCAACTCTTTTGTCTTTGCAATGCCTTTATATGCCTTTTCATGCCTCTTTTGCCTAAAAACTCTGTCTCAGCAATTTTTTCTATATCGGGCATTAGTTCTACTTTAAAGTGATACTAAAGTCTAATTTTTTTTCTTTAAAAATAACAAATATGTTATACTTACCTGCCCAGTGTAATGGTTTTGCACAGAGCAGCCTGGATCCTCCTCTTCTCGGTCTCTCTTTGGCTCTCCTGGCCCCTCCCTCCTGCCGTGTGCCCCCACAGCAAGCAGCATGCTATGGGGGCACCGGAGCCGAGCCGCAGCTCTGTCTGTCCATTCAGACATGGAGCCGTGGGTCAGCCCAGCCCCCTCTCCTGATTGGCTAACTGACTTTGATTGACAGCAGTGGGAACCAATGGTGCCGCTGCTGTGTCTCAGCCAATCAGGAGGGAGAGTCCTGGATGGCCGAGGTACTCATGCACATCGATGGATAGAGATGGGGATCAGGTAAGTATTAGGGGGGCTGAGGGGGGCTGCTGCACACATAAGGTTGTATGTCTTAATGCATAGAATACATTAAGTTAAAAAAAACCTTCTGCCTTTTTTATTATTATTATTATTTTACAGGGTTTATATAGCGCCAACAGTTTGCGCAGTGCTTTACAATGTTAGGACAGACAGTACAATTACAATACAATTCAATACAGGAGGAATCAGATGGCCCTGCTTGTTATAGCTTATAATCTAGGAGGGAGGGTCAAGTGATACAAAAGGGTAATAATTGTGGGGGATGATCTAATGAAGAAAATGAAAGTACAGTTTTTACGTGGAGGCATGATAGGCTTCTCTGAATAGAAAAGTTTTCAGGGATCACCTAAAAGTGGATAGATTTGGAGATAGTATGACAGATTGGTGTAAGGAATTCCAGAGGATGGGAGAGGCTCGGGATAAGTCCTGGAGGCGAGTATAGGAGGTGGTGATGAGGGAGCTAGAGAGCAGGAGGTCTTGGGAAGAAGAAGAGGATAATTAGGTTGGCATTGTGAGACTAGGCTAGTATTGTAACTGGGGGCAGATTTGTGGATAGCTTTGTAATTTATTGTTAGTATTTTGAATTTAGTTTGTTGGGTGAGTGGCAGCCAATGGAGGGATTGGCAGAGAGGGGTAGCAGACACTGAGCGATTTGTAGGGTGGATGAGTCTGGCAGCAGCATTCATGATGGACTGATGGGTTGATAGCCTCTTTAAAGGTAAGCCAATGAGGAGGGAGTTGCAGTAGTCGAGGCGAGAGATAACCATGGAGTGAATCAGGAGCTTTGTAGTCTCATTGGTTAGAAAGGGACATTGTTTGGAAATGTTGCAACCACTTTAAGTGTGCATTTCTCCAGCAGTCCATTCATTTGTTAAAGCCCAACCAGCAAGTAAATTTAAAGCCACCTTTAGAAAGACCTTTTCAAATTCCAGTATCTGCTTTTTCCAGTATTCACAAATCATTCTCACCATAGAATATACATACTGTGGCAGGTGCAAGCCTTTATTAGCTTGTGACAGGGGATTTCAGGTTATATTGACAGCACTTCATTTTCCTTGTCTTCCCAGAGTAAATGACTTACTCTCCACTCCAGAGATAACTGCTTTCCTTACAAATTAATGCAATTTTGGTATTATGCTAGATAATTTAAACGTTCCTTCTTGAAATTACAATTGGTTTTCAGAGTATGATGTGTTTTTTTATTATGGATTCATAATCGAAGCAAATGTATTTTCACAAATGTGTAATAAAAGTAATGTATGTTATATGTTGTGAGTATAATTAGTATACAAATATGTTATTATTCATATTTTGATGCAGTCAAAACACCAATTTAATGTTTTAGTAAAACATTCATGTGAAGCCATTTATGAAACCCAAACACAAACATTCTTAGATTTGGTGGCTGCATTAGTTTTCCTTTTTTAGATGTTTTCCTTTTTTTTACCTGTTTAGCCTTCCAATAACTCTGTTATTTTTCAGCTTCCTTTAACAAACCAAGCTGTCAAGCAAAAGTGAAAGTTAGAGGGATTAGACAAACCATTTAATACCAATAGGGGTGCATAAAATGGTCAACTTTTATTCATTTTTGTAAAACCTATATCCCCAAATGGGAAAAAAATGCAGTTGTAACTGCTTGAAAAGTGTCAGCAGGAGCAGCTTTAATTTGTTAGTTAAGTCCATATAGCATCTAACACTACCATCACTCCTGATTGATAATGCTGCTGTCCAATGGTGTCTCTGTTGCGCTATCATCCAGAGTGGAGGTGCACTAAGACAGGATGTATATGAAAATTAGGGGAAAACACCTAAAAAATCACCCCATTTAGGATTATTAAGCTGCAATATTTTAAGTTTTTGATTTTGGGTTCAATATCACTTTGTTTTAAATGTATGCATTGTCTTATGGAAACCTTGATGATAGGACTTGAGAGATCTTAGCAGATCTACAGATCTACATGTTACAAGTCTGTAAAAAAATAAATCCTAAATGACACAATTTACAGCAACAGTATAATTATTATTAAAATGCTGTCCTTGTGCTCCAATCAAATAACTTTGACTAGTTTGAGATGAATATTTAGAAAAATGATGTTACCTTTCTGCAATCAGGAGGAAGAAGCAGTCATCACTCAGTGGGTCTATGTATGATTGTAATTTTATGATGGCTCTCAAAAATGAAAGTGTTATACCTTAAGTTATGTATGTAACCCAATTTAAAATCCATAAAAATAATATGGTGACAAAGAAGTATTTTAGAAAGCTTACTTTTAGGGCTTTTGCAGAAACCCATCTGCTGTTTGCTCCTTTCCTTTACTAGGTACAGTGTAGATTAAATACATTTGCTGATTCTAACATATGTGATATCTTTTTTTTTTTAACAGAAAAATTTGTATTTATCTCAAACAGGAGATAGATTTTTACATATAGATAAAAACAAAAGAAGAAGTACATATACAGTACAAGTCAAGCAATGCGATAACTTGGGTCATATCAGTTTACAGGGTGTTAGAGCCCAACAGGTTAACAAACACATTTCTTTGACAACATTAAGTAAAATAGTCTATATCATAATGCAGCAAAAGATGAGTCAATGAGACATTTTAGGTATGCAGTTGTTCCTCTGGACCTATGCGTTCCAGTGTAGTCAGTGAAATAATGCTATTGTATTCCCCAGTGTGAGGGGGTGGGGGGGAGAGAGGGAGAAGGAGGAGAAAGGGGGGGTAACATACAAATAAAGCAGCTATCAGTTTTCTATCCAGGTACCCCACATTTTTTCAAACTTCTTGGGGCACTTGCGGCTCATGTTTGTATAGAGGAAGGACGGAGTCTATCAGTGCCCTCCACTGTGCCACCGTAGGGGGTTCTGTTTGCTTCCACTTAGTCAGCATAGCTTTCCTGGCATAAAAGGAGGCATAGAGGATGAACAACCTTTTGTGTGTGTTAGAGGTGGCATCGTCGCAGACACCCAGGAGGAGGACGAGAGGGTCTACCCCTATGTTCAAGCCGCCCACAGAGTTAATAGTTCGAACTACATCCCCCCAGAACTGCTGCAGATAGGGACAAGACCACACCACATGCCAGAACGTACCCAGCTCCAGGGTGCATTTTGGGCATCGATCAGATTGAGCTGGGTAAATTCTCGACAGCCTCTGAGGGGTGTAGTATGCCCTATGGAGGAATTTCAACTGGATATATCTATCCCTAGCTGAGATCATCAGGGGGATATATTGCTGGATCCTCTCCTCCCAGTCATCATCCGCTAGGTTGGGTATATCTTCCTTCCATTTCTGGAAGAGTCTACTCCTTCTTCCTTCTTCTGCACAAGGCAGACGGAGATAAAGAGATGACAGGAGGCGGTCAGCGTCAGCAGAGATCAGAAAATGCTCCACCACATGCGACTGCAGTTGTATGATCGTTGGAAACTGCGCCCGAACCGCATGTCTCAGCTGTAGGTACCTGAAGAATATTTTTATGGGAGTTGGAAAGCATGCTTCAGATCATCATAAGAGAGAAGTTCACCCTGAGGCATGACATATTGCAGTGTTTTAATTTTGTATCGGGCCCATATCGCAGAGTCCGGGATCGACTGTAGGTGGGGCAGCCTGGGATTGCCCCAGAGTGGGTTAGGGGGATAACCTATTAGGAACGTTGAATTTGGCAGACAGCAGACATCTGATCCCAAACCCGTGATCCCTGTGCGCATTGGAATTGTCATCGCCGGGTAAGCTTTAGGGCCCCTGAATAACAAATTACTTAGTGCTGAGTAAGACCCCAGGATGGCCGCCTCCAAGTTTACCGATGGGTTGTCACATGACTGGACAAACCACCATTGCACTGATACTAGCACCGCTACCCAGTAATACAATTTAAAACATGGGAGCGCTAGGCCACCATTAGAGAGATATATAGAAATATACTCAGCGCTGACTGATTAATAGACAATACAATGAATAAATGCAAGCAAACACACAGGTAAATTCAACAAAAGACCTCAAAAGACATATGTATATGAAGAAGTGCTGCGCAAGTAGATTGTCCTTAAATAATATATCAAAATTAAGCAGACATAGACAGGAGATGAGATCACCAGTGGACAGTCAAAAAACGCCAGGGGTTGAATCTAAGGTGACTATATCCCTTCACCACACATGGATGGCCCCTCACCTGCAACCTTCGACCTGAAACAGGTCACACAGCATAAAAACCATAAGCTAATCCAGGCAATACTGACTCCGTTCACATCCTCCAATTCACGTCAGATAACATTGATGTATATGCAAATAAAACATAGGAAATATAGTGCTCTCTGTACGAACTTTAATAAATGTTAAAAGGATAAAAAGATGCACTTACATATACCAGCACTCAGGTCCGAGTGCCGGCTAAGTGGCGTGTGATCGTAAAACACAGGCTGACAGCCGCGGGTGACGTCATGCGCTCCTGGTCCCCGTACACGTTACGTCCATGGGCGGGACTTCATCAGCGTGGGGCGGCCCCAGTTAAATTTGTCTAGGACCTGCCATAAGAACTCCCATTCAACCGAGTCGAAAGCCTTCTCAGCATCTAAAGAGGCCACCACCCCCTGGGTATCAGTATTATTGTCATGGGAAATATTGGTATACAAGCGATGAAGGTTAATGTCCGTGCCTTTACCCGGCATGAAGCCCACTGTGAGCTTTAAAGATTTCCGCTTGGAGGCCATCCGGGCCTGGGGTCTTTGCGGGTTAAAGTGAAGCCACTGCCGCCTGCATTTCTCTGACTGTGATTGGCTCGTCCAGTCTATTGCGCTCAGCCGACGTTAGGGCAGGGAACTCTACCTGAGCCAAAAATTCCTGTAGGGAGTCTGGTGTGAAGTCAGCTTTGGATGTGTAGAGGCATTCATAGTATTGTGCAAACCTATTGTTGATCAGCAGGGGATCCGAGCACAGATCCCGTCGGTCTTTTCTGATGTTAGCAATGTGAGCAGTAGTAGAGTGTTCCCCAGCCAGCCATGCCAGCAGCCTGCCCAACCTCTCCCCCTGCTCAAATATCCCCTGTCACTGCGACAATAAGAGCTTCTGTGTCGAGGAAGCCCTAAGTATCAAGATTTCCTTGTTCAGTGATTACATTGCTGCATAAGTCCCTACATCCCTACATCCCTGCTAAGTACATAGCTGGATTCTAGGGCCAGGGTATGTTTTTCAGCTTCCTCTAGAGCTATCCCTGTGTTCCTTCTGACCTTATTAATAACCGTGCGATACTGCACACAGATGTAGGCCTTATAAGCATCCCACAGCATTGGCGGAGTAGCAGTCCCCTTGTTATGCTCCCAGTAGACACCCATCTCATCCTTAACCTCAGGAGCCACCCTCTCATCCGTCACCCAGAAGCTCGAGAATCGCCACAGTCCAGAACCTGGAGGCAAATCCGTAGCCAAGCTCAACAATAGGGGGTGTGGTCAGAAATACCACGGGGCAGGATCTCGACCTCCCGGGTGCGGGAGAGGATGGGGCCACTGGCAAAGAGCAAATCTATCCTGGAGAAGGAGGCATACGTTGCAGAATGACATGTGTATTGCCTCTCTCCAGGGTATCGCCACCTCCACACATCAGTAAGTCCATACATTTCTGCCCACCTAGCCAGTGGGGAGCCTGTGACGGAGTCAGGGCTAAACTTATCCAAGCTAGGGTTCGGAGGCATGTTAAAGTCCCCCGCCAGTAAAATAGCAGCCGCTGGGTAATTAGTAAGATTGGGGCTATTTTGTGAAGGATAGTAAGATTGGCCGGAGGAGGAATGTATACTCCCACGACAACTAATTCCAAGCTATCGCACATAGCATGGACGACAACATACCTTCCTTCTGGATCTAAATGTAAGTCTAGTAGGGTAAAGGGAACTGACTCCTCTAGAGT
This sequence comes from Lithobates clamitans, assembly GCA_037952925.1. Classification (NCBI taxonomy): domain Eukaryota; kingdom Metazoa; phylum Chordata; class Amphibia; order Anura; family Ranidae; genus Lithobates; species Lithobates clamitans. Next base: position 4,295,328 of record JBBGZY010000008.1, on the reverse strand, counting down.
ACGAGGAGAATGTGGAGTGGTAGTACGAGCCCACCCAGGGCTTTTTTAGGGCCAGTATCCCGCTCCCTGTCAAGTGTGCTTCCTGCAAAATCACTATGTGGGGGCTATATTTCTTGAGATAGGTGAATACCAAGGATCGTTTGTGCTTGGAGATCAGACCTTGGACATTCCAAGATAAAACTTTAAGGGGGGCCATCAGCTTGATTGAGGGGATACCCAGCGGAGCCACAGTGGCCCCAACAACCTGCACACCAACATAGTCATCTCAGCAAACATTTCAAAATGTATTGTCTCACCAATATAGTAATATACTTTACCCTCTCCCTCTGGTGGGAGGGGACCCATACTGCATAGCCTGTAAACTGATACATAGGAGAAGGACCGTAAAAAATAAAAAAAGAACATGGAGTGTAAACTGTCACTCCTGAAATAACCCCAACCCCCCCACCCGGCGCCGCCCCCCCCAAACCTCGGGACACCTTTCTCCCCAAAAAAAACCTGGCAACTACCCATGAGGCACATGAACAGTGGTGCACCAGAGCATCTCAGTTCATGTCCATAGAGTCCATCCATATATAAAGGCACAGGATAAACGGTCCCTGCAGAATAGTGGTCGCCCGGAGTATCCCCCCGGGGTACAAAATGTAAACATGTTACCAACTAGAAACTTATAACATGTAGACTAAGGCTCACTCAGTCCTGAGCGCAGTCATGTACAGGGGAAACCCTCCCCACCCATTCCAGTCCAGAGGCATGAACAATCGTGTGGCAAATTCACAGTTAGTCCCACTCAGCAGGAATAGGCCTAAAAGCAATCACTTGCTGGTGGACATGGGGACTAAGGGAGGGCCTAGAAAACCTAGGGGTGTGAGAATAAGGCAAGAGAGGATTGTACCTAGAAGGGGTATCATACTGTCCAGATCAGCCTCTCTGTAGTGTTTCCAACCAGTGGAATGCCTTTTCAGGGGAGGTGAAAAAGCGTACCGACTCTCTGTCCTGTACCCGCAGCCGAGCGGGAAACAGCATGCTGTATTTGATTTTCAGATTCCGCAGAGTAAGCTTCACCTGATCAAAGGATCTTCTCTGTTTCTGGGTGTCGATCAAATAGTCAGGGAAGATCATGAGCCACGCTCCTTCATGTGGTAGGGCATCAATCTTCCATGCTTCTCGCAGGACCAGGTCCCGATCCCTGAAGTTGAGGAGCTTAAGGATAAAAGTGCATGGAGGAGCTCCCGGGGGTCCCCGGGCAGCAGGCATTCGGTGTGCCCTCTCCACAATGAAGAAATTGGAAAACTGAGCGTGCGGGAGGAGGGCGCGCAGCAGATGTTCTGTGAGTGCCGTAGGGTCAGTACCCTCTGCTCCCTCCGGCGGTGCGACAATGCGGAGATTATTCCTGCGGTTCCGGTTCTCAGCATTCTCCGCACGTGCCTCCAGAGCCTTTACCTTGGTTTGCAGCGTGCGGAGTGAGACTCCATGTTCCTGTAGCGTGTCCTCCACCACTCCCACCCGGTTCTCAACCTTCTTCACTCTGGCTCTAAAACTGTCCATGTCTCTCCTGATCAGGATGACATCGAGCTGCACAGTCTCAATCTTACCCGTGAGGGTGGTTTGGCAGGTCGTGATAGCCTGCATAAGTGCAGCGAAGTTGTTTTTGCTGTTATCATTCCGCTCCCCCAACTCAGAGCCTGTGTCCTCTGTCTGTGTCGCCATGTTGCCTGTAGTGGCGCAGACAGTGGCTTAGGAGATGTCGCAGGAGTGTTGTGAGGCTTGCGGGAGGATATATTACCCTTACCCTTTCTCATACCGCTCCCGGTCGGTCTGTCCTCCGTTTCAGGCAGGTAGCAGGTGAGAGGTTGCAGGGACACGGAGAAACTCGGACAGGGTCTCAGAGCTCTCTCAGAACACGTCCGCTCCGGTGGCCATCTTGGACACGACCCTCACATATGTGATATCTTATGTGGGCGTTGAACCCAAGCAGTTCATCTTGCAAAGCAATGCAAGTGCCCCCTTATATTGTGGGGTAATATGGAGACATGCATATACTCAAATTTAAGAAGGGTTATCTTTGCAAAAGAATTATTGGGTTCAAGTTGCAAGGTGTAAGTTGCAGGTTGTATTTGGGGCCTGATTTATCTAACAGACTCTATAGACATTGGGTGATGAGGTTTAACACCAAATAAAAAAACTCAAAAAATTTGTCATTGCCATGCTAATTTTCTCACACAACTTTATTTGTAGCCCTAAAATGTAGCCAGACATATGAGAAGATCTGCTTGTTTTACAGCTGTCATCACCCTTGTTTTAAAAAAAATAAAAATAACAAACATGTCTATACTTACCTGCTCTGTGCTTTTGCACAGAGCAGCCCCGATCCTCTGCTTCTGGGGTGCCCCACCGATGTGCCAGGCACCTCCTCTTCATTGGGTGCCGCCACAGAAAGCCACTTTTCCTGGGGGCACCAGTGTGGACTTGCTCCTGAGTCCCGCTGCTGCATCCATTGACACAGACAGTGGGACTCGACCCCGCTCCCGTGTCACTGGATTTGATTGACAGCAATGGGAGCCAATAGCTCCTGATACTATCTGTTCAATGAGGAGAGAGACAGCGGCTGGAGCCACTGTGCTCCTGAACATCGCTGGATTGGATCGGGCAAAGGTAATGAAGCATTGGTATTTTATTTATAACAATACTATGCAGCACACTTTATTACACCCATTTAAAGTGGTTGTATACGTTCAATGTTTTTTTTTAGAAAGTAACAAACATGCCTATACTTACCTGCTCTGTTCAATGGTTTTGCCCATAGCAGCCCAGATCCCCTTGTTTTTCTTCTGGGGTCCCCCGCTGGGGCTCCAGGCCCCTCGTCTTCATTGGGTGCCCCCACAGAAAAGCCGATTTCCTTTGGAGCACCCGTGTGGGTTTTATCCCTAGTCCCATTGCTGCGTCTATTGACACAGACATTGGGGCTCGGCCCCGCCCCCCACTCCCCTGTCACAGCTTTTGATTGACAGCAGCGGGAGCCACTGGCTCCTGCTGCTATCAACATGTCAAATGAGGAGAGTGACAGCAGCTGAAGCTGCTGTGCTCATGCACATCACTGGATCAGATTGGGCTCAGGTAAGAAAAACGGGGGTCTGGGAGTGATCTGCAGCACAGAAAGTTTTTCACCTTAATGCATGCATGCATTAGGGTGAAAAACCTTAAGGCTTTACAACCCCTTCAATATTGCTTTGATTACAGGCTGGCATATATAATTTTAGATATCAAACCTTTGAAGATGTACTGAAATTGTTTAAGGGCTGCATTGGTGCTTGTATTAACTGTCATTTTTTTTCCCCAATGCATGGTATTTGATATTCTCCCCTCCCAGTCCAAAGCCTACTCCTTTCCTTATCCTTATCTCAACATTCTGCTAAATGTTTCTGTATTAGTACTGCTTTGACCATGAAGAAGGGAGTGCACCCTGAAAGCTTGTCCTGATAATTTGGATGCTAGTGCAAATAAAAAAAGTATGACAGCCATGACGGTACTCAATTGTTTTTGTTGCAAGTGCACTAATACCACTACAATCACCTCAATACATGCTTTGAGAAATTGCCTCTTTTCTGGATCACCCATATTTTCTGTCATCATTGAATGCACAAACTGTTGAACACCAAGTCACTGGTCGATGAGCAAAGATGTCTTGGGGGGCCTATCTGGGGATCTATAAGAAAATTAAATGCATGAATTCTTAGCTCTGCAAAATCCTTTGCAAAAATTGTACATAGACACGAGTTAAAACAGAGTACTGCAGTACTGTTGCGAGTAAATCCTGTTGCTTTCTTTAAATGGTTATTCTTGATGTTCATTGACTTGATGTTTTTGGTGCAGGTATTGTGGTTCTACAATTTTTGGCATAATGATCTTCATTACACCTTGTTAACCTAACCCTTAATCTAATCTTTAACCTCAAGATGAACTCTAAAATTAATCATTAACTTAAATCTATCTCATGATTATAATCATCTAGTAAAATATATACAGTCAGGTCCATGAATATTGGGACATCGACACAATTCTAATCTTTTTGGCTCTATACACCAGCACAATGGATTTCAAATGAAACGAACAAGATGTGCTTTAACTGCAGACTTTCAGCTTTAATTTGAGGGTATTTACATCCAAATCAGGTGAACGGTATAGGAATTACAACAGTTTGTATTTGTGCCTCCCACTTTTTAAGGGACCAAAAGTAATGGGACAGATTAACAATCATCTATCAAACTTTCACTTTTTAATACTTGGTTGCAAATCCTTTGCAGTCAATTACAGCCTGAGGTCTGGAACGCATAGGCATCACCATCCCTGGTGATGCTCTGCCAGGCCCCTACTGCAACTGTCTTCAGTTCCTGCTTGTTCTTGGGGCATTTTCCCTTCAGTTTTGTCTTCAGCAAGTGAAATGCATGCTCAATCGGATTCAGGTCAGGTGATTGACTTGGCCATTGCATAACATTCCACTTATTTTCCTTAAAAAACTCTTTGGTTGCTTTTGCAGTATGGTTTGGGTCATTGTCCACCTGCACTGTGAAGCGCTGTCCAATGAGTTCTGAAGCATTTTGCTGAATATGAGCAGATAATATGCCCGAATCACTTCAGAATTCATCCTGCTGCTTTTGTCAGCAGTCATATCATCAATAAATACAAGAGAACCAGTTCCATTGGCACCCATACATGCCCATGCCATGTCACTACCACCACCATGCTTCACTGATGAGGTGGTATGCTTTGGATCATGAGCAGTTCCTTTCTTTCTCCATACTCTTCTCTTCCCATCACTCTGGTACAAGTTGATCTTGGTCACATCTGTCCATAGGATGTTGTTCCAGAACTGTGAAGGCTTTTTTAGATGTTGTTTGGCAGACTCTAATCTGGCCTTCCTGTTTTTGAGGCTCACCAATGGTTTACATCTTGTGGTTAACCCTCTGCATTCACTCTGGTGAAGTCTTCTCTTGATTGTTGACTTTAACACACATACACCTACCTCCTGGAGAGTGTTCTTGATCTGGCCAACTGTTGTGAAGGGTGTTTTCTTCACCAGGGAAAGAATTCTTCGGTCATCCACCATAGTTGTTTTCAGTGGTCTTTTGGGTCTTTTGGTGTTGCCGAGCTCACCAGTGTGTTCTTTCTTTAAGGATGTACCAAAACAGCAACTGCTTTTGCTATCTCTCTGATGGGTTTGTTTTGTTTTTTTCAGCCTAATGATGGCTTGCTTCACTGACAGTGACACCTCTTTGGATCACATATGGAGAGTTGACAGCAACAGATTCCAAATGCAAATAGCACACTTGAAATGAACTCTGGACCTTTTATCTGCTCCTTGTAAATGGGATAATGAGGGAATAACACACACCTGGCCATGGAACAGCTAAGCAGCCAATTGTCCCATTACTTTTGGTCCCTTAAAAAGTGGGAGGCACATATACAAACTGTTGTAAGTCACCTGATTTAGATGTAAATACCCTCAAATTAAAGCTGAAAGTCTGCAGTTAAGCACATCTTGTTTGTTTCATTTCAAATCCATTGTAGTGGTTTATAGAGCCAAATAGATTAGAATTGTGTCGATGTCCCAATATTTATGGACCTGACTGTACCATAACAGCAATAAATACTATCCATGACAATATTAGCTCCTATAACATTGAAAAATGTCCAGTTATTAAAGTCTTGACCTATTTACAAAGTGCTAAGTTATAAAAATGTGTACTAAAAACTCTGTAATAAAATTATATAATCCATAAAAAATGATATGTATTTTGTTTTCTATTTTTTTTATTCATTGTGCTTTTCTTTTTCTGTAGCTGTTTTAGTATACCGTTCCAATTCATTGCATAGTTTAAAATTTGTGGCTTCCATAGACATATCACTAATCAGGAAATAATCACCAAGGTTAGTTATTAGAGTCGACAATCTGCTTTAATAACTCTGTTAGCAAAACAAATGTAGGAGTTGCTACAAATGTTAATTATGAACGGATTTGCTTTGTCGTCACTTAGGAAAAATTGTAGCGTGAAAGCGTTACAGACCTTCCTACTCGATGAGCCTATTTTCCAGATTAATACAAGTCAAAAAGGTTAATTGCTCTTCGTTGTGTAATGAAGTGCTGTAGAAACCTGACTTGCTATTGTTCCCTGTATTTCTGTCTACCATTAACATACAGTTGTATCTGTACGGATGCATTGTTGAGTCAGTAACTTTGTGTGACTAAAATACTACAAGATTCAATGTTCTGCCAAGGATTCCGTCAAACAAGAGAAAATGTAGTTAACTCAGTCAGCTTTTAAAGCATTCACATTTAAAAGGGTGATACATCTGTACACTGCAAGTGTATTGACATCCAGCTTACATCCAGCTTGTTGTCAGCTCACATCAAGACAGCTTTAGTTGGTGATAGATCTTAGAGTACCAGAACAGTGTATGTTTGTAAACAGAGATTCAGAGCTTTCAAACCATCATCTGTTAGTTCTCTAGGCACTTGTTATGGAAAATGATTATCACAAATGTTGAAATAGCAGTAATTGTTATGGAATATAATGTATTGCTATTGTATATTATTATTGTCATTATTATGTTTTTTTTTTAGCACAGTGCTTTACAAAATAAAGGGAGACGATACAGTTTCAATACAATTCAATACAAGATGGTCAGGAGGGCCCTTGTGAGAGCTTACAATATATAGGGGAGAGGCAAATGATACAAAAGGTGATAAATGTGGGGGGATGAGCTGATGGAGAAAGCAAAAGTAAAATTTTTAGCAGGTGGCGGGAACGGCCTTTTTATTGAGTAACTTAAGATTAAAGGATACATTCACCTTTGAGAACATGTTACAATTTTAGGGTGGAACATGTAACATGTACCCAGTGCTGCAGCCTCGCCCGCTTCCCCCCCTCCTTATTTGTGACAGTAGTATGGGGTGAAGTTCCCCGTACTAGCTGCCAGTTTTTGAAAGCAGCGCGGCAATTCAGGTCTACGCCGACATGGCTGCATCATACATACACAGAGTTCTGTTTATGAATGAACTACAAGTCCCGACATCCTTATCGGCTGTCAGCTTGTAGTTCTCAATGAACTACCACGGAGCTGTGGAGAACTGTGGTAGTTCATTGAGTCTTCCTGTCAGTGAGTATTGGCTTACCTGTACAAGATGTACTGGTAAGCAGATACACTGACAGTATGGAGAAGACCTGCATGGCATCAGCGATCTCTTGATCACTGGTGCAATGCTCTACAGGCTCCTAATACTAAAAATAATAAATGCACAATTTTTACCTTCAAAAAGATGTGCATTTATTATTTTTTGTACAAAGGTGAACTCATCATTTAAGGTTGTAGAGTGCATTGGCATTGTGCAATACCTCAGGAAGAAACCTAATGTGTTACAAAGGCTTGCATCTTCAATTACTTGTTAGCCGTTGAAGAGTAGGGATGAGCCAAACACCCCCCAGTTCGGTTTTCAGCAGAACATGCGTACAGGCAAAAAATTTGTTGGAACACGCAAACACTGTTAAAGTCTATGGGACACGAACGTGAAAAATCAAAAATGCTCATTTTAAAGGCTTATATGCAAGTTATCGACATAAAGTGTTTGGGGACCCGGATCCTGCCCCAGGGGACATGTATCAATGCAAAAAAAAAGGTTTAAAAACTGCATTTTTTTCGGGAGCCCTTCAGGTCTGGTATGAATATTAAGGGGAACCCCGCACCCAAATGTTTTAAAAAATGACGTGGGGTTCCCCCAAGCCCCCAGGCACTATATACTCTGAACAGCAGAATATATACTATACGGCCTGCCCTATATACTCTGCAGAAAATTGGGCCTTAGGTGTTGGTGGTGCCAGAACACTGTAAGCCTTCACAATTACTCTTGTTGGGCGCAGGGACAGGCCATGCTGTGAAATATTATATCAAGAATTGTAATTACATGCCCCTGTTAAACAGGGGCAGAAAAATTCGGCCTTGGGTGGTGGTGGTGGTGGTGGGGCCACAGTATTGTAAGCCATTACAGATGGGCAATGTGAGAAAATAGCTGTGCAACCCAAAAAAAAAATGAGTTAATTATGTGCAAAATAGAAACACAAAAAGGTGCAATGTATGTCCTGTCAGAACAAAACAATCAACTAAGAACATATACTAGCAAACTAAAAAGAATTATCTGAATTAAACCTATGTTAGGATATGTGTTGAGATAAAAAAGTGAAATAAAAAATATACTAGTAAAAACAAGGAAATAGGTCCATGGAGTGTTCTATAGTCCAATATAAGGATCAGTAAAAAGAAGATAAGGGGAAAAAACCCCAATAAGTCCTTTCCAGAATGTAGTCCCACACTATAGCCAACAGATGATAAGGAATGCCGGATGGCCGCTTACCAGAACTGTAGGACCTCTGTTACAGAGGTCTAGTGGGCACAGACAAGAGGAAACACTTTGGCGAGGGCGGTAGATTCGAACGTCCTTCCGGCTCCTCTCCTTCAACATCCTCATCAGATGTCTGAAGCCTGGGAAGGAAACAAGTCTTCTCTGTTAGAGATAAAGCCCCCATTCCTACTTGCCAACGTGGGTCCCACGGAGCATAGCGGAGCCAGGTTTTATTGTTGGAGGAGAGGAGCCGGACGAACGTTTGAATAGTATATATATTAATACACTGCCTGATGTCTATTGGAAACTGTACAAACTGTATTAGATACTGTGTACACCGCCTGCACTGTATTGGCAACTGTACAACGGCTGCACTTTATTATATACTGTGTACACTGCCTGCACTGTATTAGAAACTGTACACACTGTGTTAGATACTGTGTATACCGCCTGCACTGTATTAGCAACTGTACAACAGCTGCACTGTATTATTTACTGTGTACACCACCAGTAGTGTATTAGAACCTGTACATACTGTATTAGATACTGTGTACACCGCCTGCACTGTAATAGCAACTGTACAAGGGCTGCACTTTATTATTAGGGATGAGCCGAACACCCCCGGTTCGGTTCGCACCAGAAGCTGCGAAAGGACCGAAAATTCGCACGAACATTAGAACCCCATTGACGTCTATGGGACTCGAACGGTCAAAATCAAAAGTGCTCATTCTAAAGGCTAATTTGCATGGTATTGTCCTAAAAAGGGTTTGGGGACCCGGGTCCTGCCCCAGGGGACATGTATCAATGCAAAAAAAACTTTTAAAAATGGCAGTTTTTTCGGGAGCAGTGATTTTAATGATACTTAAAGTTAAAAAAAAAAAAGTCAAATATTCCTTTAAATATCGTACCTGGGAGGTGTCCATAGTATGCCTGTAAAGTGGTGCATGTTTCCCGTGCTTAGAACAGTCCCTGCACAAAATGTCATTGTTAAAGGAAAAAAAGTCATTTAAAACTGCTTGCGGCTTTAATGTAATGTCGGGTCCTGGCAATATGGATGAAAATCAGTGAGACAAATGGCATGGGTACCCCCCAGTCCATTACCAGGCTCTTTGGGTCTTGTATGGATATTAAGGGGAACCCCCCACCCAAATTAAAAAAGCAAAGGTGTGGGGCCCCCAGGCCCTATATACTCTGAACAGCAGTATACAAGCGGTGCAAACAAGACAGGGACTGTAGGTTTGTTGTTAAGTAGAATCTGTTTGTAATTTTGAACTGGTACATTTTTAGCGTGTTTAGCTCCAGCCAAAAAATCTATTTTAAGCTTTTTGGAAAACCTAGGGAAGGGTTATCACCCCTGTGACATTTGTTTTGCTGTCTGTGCTCCTCTTCAGAAGATTTCACCTCACTTTTTGTCCCAATGACAAATGTTTTTTGAAAATTTGGGTTTTTTTGTGAAACAAGGATTGGTGATAAAGCATCAGTGGAAAGGAGAAAAGTTTTTCCCATATTAACTCTTACAGGAGAGAATTTCCCTTCCTAGGGGTAGATTTCATCACACTTCCTGTTGTCTCCTTCCGTTTGCAAGTAGGAGTCATTTGTAAGTTGGATGTTTGAAAGTAGGGACCTGCCCTATATACTCAGCAGAAATTTGGGCCTTAGGTGTTGTTGTGGCCACAACACTGTAAGCCCTCATAGGGCCCTGCTGTGAAATATTAGATCAAGAATTGTAATTACATGCCCCTGTTGAACAGGGGCAGAATAATTGAGCCTTTGGCACTGGTGCTACAACACAGCAACCCCTCACAGATACTCTAGTTGGAGCGCAGGAACGAGCCCTGCTGCAAAGAATTGCATCAAAAATTGTAATTACACACCCCTGTTAAACAGGGGCTGAAAAATTTGGCCTTAGGCACTGGTGCTGGTGCCACAACACTGCAACACCTCACAGATACTCTAGTTGGAGCGCAGGAACTAGCCCTGCTGCAAAGAATTGCATCAAAAATTGTAATTACAAGCCCCTGCTAAACAGGGGCTGAAAAATTGGGCCTTAGGCACTGGTGCTGGTGCCACAACACAGCAACCCCTCACAGATACTCTAGTTGGAGCGCAGGAACTAGCCCTGCTGCAAAGAATTGCATGAAAAATTTTAATTACATGCCCCTGTTAAACAGGGGCTGAAAAATTGGGCCTTAGGCACTGGTGGCAGGACTGGCGGCGCCAAGAACCAAAAATGTTCTTACAAGCTATCACCATGATCATTGAGGAGGAAAAGGATAATTACTCAGTATAACAGGATAGTCACTCAGCATCAGCATAGGCAGTTTTTGAAGAGATCTGACATTTCAAAAAAATGTATTCGGTTACATCAGCATCAGGTGCTTGGTAGCTGGTGGTGATCCAAGACTGATTCATTTTTATGAAGGTCAGTCAATCGATCGAGTCGGTGGACAGACGCACCCTGTGATCGGTTACAAAGCCTCCAGCAGCACTGAATGTGCGTTCCGAAAGAACGCTGGATGCAGGACAGGCCAGTAGCTCAATTGCATACTGTGCAAGCTCTGACCAGTGATCCATCTTCAATACCCAGTAACCCAGAGGATTTTCGGTGGGAAAGGTGTCCAAGTCAGATCTTGCCCCAGTGTGGCTCCTGTCCCCCAAGCACACCAGCTCAAGCACCGCATGGCATCTTTTGGCCTGCATACTTGCGTAGCCCCTTGAACGCCTACGGAGCACCGCTGGTTCCGAAAGAGGCCATGGAGGAAGAAGAAGAGGAGAGGGTGGAGGAGAGAGCTGTGTCACAATCATTAGTAATAGCATTTTGGAGGCGTGGTGGCGGAACAACCTCCAACACTACTGCACCTTGTCCTGCATCCTTCCCAGCTGCCAGCAGAGTCACCCAATGCGCGATGAAACTTAGGTAACGTCCCTGTCCATGCCTGCTGGACCATGAGTCAGCGGTAATATGCACCTTACCGCTGACCGCCCTGTCCAGCGAGGCATGGACATTGCCTTCCACATGCCGGTAGAGAGACAGAATCGCCTTCCGTGAGAAAAAGTGGCATTTGGGTACCTGCCACTGAGGAACCGCACATTCCACAAACTCACGGAAGGGGGCAGAGTCTACCAACTGAAAAGGTAGCAGTTGAAGTGCTAGCAATTTTGTCAAGCTAGCATTCAACCGCTGGGCATGTGGATGGCTGTGAGCGAACTTCTTTCGGCGGTGCAGCAGCTGGGGCAGGGAAATTTGCCTGGTACAATCTAATGTCGGTGTACCAAAAACAAATTGCCCACAAGTACTTGGCTGTGACACACCTAATTCTACACCTTCATTCCTCTCAGTGCAGGTCTCAGAGAGGACTGAAGGTATAGTGGGGTTGGAGATCTCAGCTGATGAGCAAGGAGAGGTCCTCTTTGTTCTTTGGCGTGGGTCTTTTAGATATGCTTGCCAACAAATTGCATGGCAGGTCAACATATGTCTGGTCAAGCATGTGGTTCCCAAGCGGGAGATGTTTTGGCCACGCCAGATACGCTTGAGACATATGTTGCAAATATCAGCGGTGCGATCTGATGAACTCGTCTCAAAAAAGGCCCACACCAAAGAACTTTTGGAATAATGTGCAGAGACAGCAGTGTCCTGCACATGCAGAGCTTTACGGTGTGATGCAGTCAGTGTGCTGCCCTTAGGCTGACCCCTGGAGGGCATCCTGCCTCGTTGGTGATGTGCCTCCTCCTCCTCTCTCCTATCAGGCACCCATGTTGAGTCAGTGACCTCATTATCCCCTCCCTCCTCATCACTGGAGCAAACCTGGCAGTATGCTGCAGCAGGGGGAGCATGACTGCCAGATTGCTGTCCTTCTTGGGCACCCCCTCTGTCCGTGCTCACGTTACTGCCTTCATCTAGCTCAGTATCATCATCAGAGCCTTCTAAACGCTGGGCATACTCCTGGAGCATGTACCCAACACTGTGGTCAAACAGTTCCAGGGACTCCTCAGGAGGACATGGTGGGACTAGGGAAGGAGTCACTGATGCCATTGAGCCGAGGGAAGAGGCCGCGTTGGCATCTTCTTTACCAGACAAAGTACCCTGAGCATGAGTGAGAGAGGATGAGGAGGATGAGGACGACTTGGTCATCTACTCGACCAAGTCTTCTGCATGTTGCGGCTCAACGCCGCCAGCTGCCGAAAAAAAGGGCAAGCATGTCCCATTGCCACGTGCTGATGAGGATGCACCGTCTCCACGACCAGCATTGTTGCCTCTAAACACAGAGCCTGCTTGCCCTCTTTTATTGGCTTGTGACTTGTGAGATGTGAGCTGCACTAAGCAGCTAGCAAAATCAACTGCCTGCCTGTAGTATGAGAACACCACCAATCTTCTACAGGTAGCTTTAGATGAACACTGTGCAGAGGTCGCACTACACTAACTTGTAGCTTTAGCTGAACACTGTGCAGAGGACGCACTACACCAACGTTAAAATAATGTAGCTGCCTGCGGTAGTGATAGGATCAGGAAAACACCACCAACCTTCTACAGATAGCTTTAGCTGAACACTGTGAAGAGGACGCACTACACTAACGTTAAAATAATGTAGCTGCCTGCGATAGTGATAGGATCAGGAAAACACCAACAACCTTCTACAGATAGCTTTAGCTGAACACTGTGAAGAGGACGCACTACACTAACATTAAAATAATGTAGCTGCCTGCGGTAGTAATAGGATCAGGAAAACACCACCAACCTTCTACAGGTAGCTTTAGCTGAACACTGTGCAGAGGTCGCACTACACTAACGTGTAAATAATGTAGCTGCCTGCGGTAGTGATAGGATCAGGAAAACACCACCAACCTTCTACAGATAGCTTTAGCTGAACACTGTGCAGAGGTCGCACTAGACTAAAGTGTAAATAATGTAGCTGCCTGCGATAGTGATAGGATCAGGAAAACACCACCAACCTTCTACAGATAGCTTTAGCTGAACACTGTGAAGAGGACGCACTACGCTAACGTTAAAATAATGGAGCTGCCTGCGGTAGTGATAGGATCAGAAAAACACCACCATCCTTCTACAGGTAGCTTTAGCTAAACACTGTGCAGAGGCCGCACTACACTAACTTGTAGCTCTAGCTGAACACTGTTCAGAGGATGCACTACACTAACTTGTAGCTTTAGCTGAACACTGTGCAGAGGTCGCACTACACTAACTTGTAGCTTTAGCTGAACACTGTGAGGAGGACGCACTACACTAACTTGTAGATTTAGCTGAACACTGTAGACTCTCTCTGTCTCTCAATGCTCGAACACACACTACATAGGGCCTCTGTGCAGGCGGCCTTATATAGTGTGGGGCATGTACTAAACCCCTTGAGCCATAATTGGTCAAAGCCACATTGGCTTTGGCCAATTACAGCTCTCTCTACAGACGGCGCTCTGATTGGGCAAGCATGCGGGTCATAGTGCATGCTTGGCCAATCATCAGCCAGCAATGCACTGCGATGCCGCAGTGAATTATGGGCCGTGACGCACCACACGAATTTGGCGCGAACGGCCCATTTCATTCGCAATTCGTCGAACGGGTGAACAGACGATGTTCGAGGCGAACATTTATTATATACAGTGTACACCACCAGAAGTGTAGTAGAAACTGTACACACTGTTTCACATACTGTGTACACCTCCTGCACTGTATTAGCAGAATATATATATATATATATATATATATATATATATATATATATATATATATATATACATACGAGACTGTATATACATTAATACACCGCCTAAAGTGTATATATATTCTAGACTGACTATATATATATATATATATATATATATATATATATACAGTGGGGCAAAAAGATATCTAGTCAGCCACCAATTGTGCAAGTTCTCCCACTTAAAAATATGAGAGAGGCCTGTAATTGTCATCATAGTATACCTCAACTATGAGAGAAAAAATGTGGAAACAAATCCAGACAATCACATTATCTGATTTTTGAAAGAATTTTTTTGCAAATTATGGTGGAATATAAGTATTTGGTCACCTACAAACAAGCAAAATTTCTGGCTCTCACAGACCTGTATCTTCTTCTTTAAGAGGCATCTCTGTCCTCCACTCATTACCTGTATTAATGGCACCTGTTTGAACTTGTTATCAGTATAAAGGACACCTGTCCGCAACCTCAAACAGTCACACTCCAAACTCCACTATGGTGAAGACCAAAGAGCTGTTGAAGGACACCAGAAACAAAATTGTAGACCTGCACCAGGCTGGGAAGACTGAATCTGCAATAGGCAAGCAGCTTGGTGTGAAGAAATCAACTGTGGGAGCAATAATTAGAAAATGGAAGACATACAAGACCACTGATAAACTCCCTTGATCTGGGGCTCCACACAAGATCTCACCCCGTGGGGTCAAAATGATCACAAGAACGGTGAGCAAAAATCCCAAAACCACACAGGGGGACCTAGTGAGTGACCAGCAGAGAGCTTGGACCAACGTAACAAAGGCTACCATCAGTAACACACTACGCCGCCAGGGACTCAGATCCTGCAGTGCCAGACGTGTCCCCCTGCTTAAGCCAGTACATGTCCGGGTCCGTCTGAGGTTTGCTAGAAAGCATTTGGATGATCCAGAAGAGGATTGGGAGAATGTCATATGGTCAAATGAAACCAAAGTAGAACTGTTTGGTAGAAACACAACTCATTGTGTTTGGAGGAAAGAGAATGCTGAGTTGCAACCAAAGAACACCATACCTACTGTGAAGCATGGGGATGGCAACATCATGCTTTGGCACTGTTTCTCTGCAAGGGGAACAGGACAACTGATCCGTGTACATGAAAGAATGTATGGGGCCATGTATCATGAGATTTTGAGTGCAAACCTCCTCCCATCAGCAAGGGCATTGAAGATGAAATGTGGCTGGGTTTTTCAGCATGACAATGATCCCAAACACACTGCCCGGGCAATGAAGGAGTGGCTTCGTAAGAAGCATTTCAAGGTCCTGGAGTAGCCTAGCCAGTCTCCACATCTCAACCCCATAGAAAACCTTTGGAGGGAGTTAAAAGTCTGTGTTGCCCAGCGACAGCCCCAAAACATCACTGCTCTAGAGGAGATCTGCATGGAGGAATGGGCCAACATACCAGCAACAGTGTGTGACAACCTTGTGAAGACTTGCAGAAAACGTTTGACCTCTGTCATTGCCAACAAAGGATATATAACAAAGTATTGAGATTAACTTTTGATATTGACCAAATACTTATTTTCCACCATAATTTGCAAATAAATTATTTCAAAAATCAGACAATGTGATTTTGTCTCTCATAGTTGAGGTATACCTAAGATGACAATTACAGGCCTTTCTCATCTTTTTAAGAGGGAGAACTTGCACAACTGGCGGCTGACTAAATACTTTTTTGCCCCACTGTATATATATATATATATATATATATATATATATATATATATATATATATATATATATATATATATAATCTGCCTGCTTAATCTAACTCAAGCTATCTCTCTGTCCACGCCAACAACACTACACATGGCCGCTCTGTAAGCAGCCTTATATAGTGTGGGTCGTCGATTTAGTCCCCCTGAACCATGATTGGCCAAAGGCACCTTGCCTTTGGCCAATTATGGCTGTCTCAGCAGAGCGCACTGTGATTGGCCAAAGCATACAGGTCAGGTGCATGCTTTGACCAATCATCATACAGCAATGCACTCTGATCTCGAAGTGCATTATGGGGCATTCCACGGCACTCAAATTTTACGCGAATGCCCCAAATGTTCAGTTTATTTTAGAACAAGCGAACACCCAATGTTTGAGTCGAACTTACGTTCAACTCGAACTGTGGGCTCATACCTTTTGAAGAGTATCATTTTAACTCAAAACTTTCAACAATTGAAGGCTAACATGGTACAAATCTCTAATACTACTAAAATGTTGGTAAATATACTGTATGTGTATTACTTGCACTTGTTTTGCATGTGAAGTACTTGGATTCTCATTAGGACGAAGCTAATGTTATCTGAAGCCTTTGTTCTTACACATTTATTCTGTTTAAAGCTCAGCACATTGAAAGTTCTAATGGCAAAACAACAGTCTAGGAAGTGGTCTTGTCAGACCTACATTGCCAAGCACAGCTTAACATTTTGTTATCACCAAACATCTACTATATTAGAAATACCACACCTTCAGAATGACTCTTAAATAAGTTTGATTTAAATAAGAATGGGATATGAAACCCAAAAGGCCTTTGCATAATTGGTGCGAATAGAAACTCGCACACTGTCATGTCTTCGAGCTTCTTTCACTTTCAAATTTCACTGTTAAAAAAAAATATTTAAGAAAAATAATTATCTCTTTGGGGTGATACTTGTTTGTTGAATATTTCTGAAATGCCGAGCTGTGCTGCCTTGCTGCATATATAATAACAATGTCCTGCCAGTTAAAAAGCAGCAAACGGACTGAGAATCCATGGTGTTATTCAAAACTAAAAAGACAGTGGAGAGATTTCGCCACAGAAGTGAAACTAAGGGGTTCATTTAATAAAAGGCAAATAGGCTGCTCATTTGTCCCTCAGCTTAGTGGATGTGTTAAAAAAAATAATACCCAATCACATATCATATATATATATATATATATATATATATATATATATATATATATATATACACAGTATCTCACAAAACTGAGTACACCCCTCACATTTTTGTAAATATTTTATTATATCTTTTCATTTGACAACACTTGACACTTTGCTACAATATAAAGTACTGAGTGTACAGCTTGTATAACAGTGTACATTTGCTGTCTCAACACACAGCCATTAATGTCTAAACCTGCTGGCAGCAAAAGTGAGTACACCCCTAAGTGAAAATGTCCAAATTGGGCCAAATTAGCCATTTTCCCTTCATGGGTTCATGTGACTCTTTAGTGTTACAAGGTCTTAGGTGTGAATGGGGAGCAGGTGTGTTAAATTTGGTGTTATCGCTCTTGCTCTCTCATACTGGTCACTGGAAGTTCAACATGGCACCTCATGACAAAGAACTCTCTGCGGATCTGAAAAAAAGAATTGTTGCACTACAGATGGCCTAAGCTATAACAAGATTGCTAAGACCCTAAAACTGAGCAGCAGCATGGTGGCCAAGACAATACAGCAGTTCAACATGACAGGTTCTACTCAGAACAGGCCTCGCCAAGGTTGACCAAAGAAGTTGAGTGCACGTGCTCAGTGTCATATCCAGTGGTTTTTTTTGGGAAATAGACATATGAGTGCTGCCAGCATTTCTGCAGAGGTTGAAGGGGTGGGGGCTCAGCCTATCAGTGCTCAGACCATATGCCGCACACTTCATCAAATTGGTCTGCATGGCTGTCGTTCCAGAAGAAAGCCTCTTCTTGTCAGAAACTACTAAATCATACTGAGACAGAAGTACAGTTAAATCACACTTGTTTAATAATAAAACTAAAAAGAACAAACATAGTCAAAACAGACGATGCACATAAAAGCCCACACACAGTTTGCTGAAGACAAGCAGACTAAGCACATGGATTACTGGAACTATGTCCTGTGGTCTGATAAGACCAAGATAAACTTATTTGGTTCAGATGGTGGCAAGCGTGTGTGGTGGCAACCAGGTAAGGAGTACAAAGACAAGTGTAGTTTATTGAGGGAGCCATGAATGCCAACATGTACTGTGACATACTAAAGCAGAGCAGTATCCCCCCCTAGTGAACTCCATGTCCAAGGGGGTAAAGCAGTGCTGGAAAATAATAGTAGACACACAAAATATTGACACTTTGGGCCCAATTTGGACA
Organism: Lithobates clamitans; assembly: GCA_037952925.1. Taxonomy (NCBI): domain Eukaryota; kingdom Metazoa; phylum Chordata; class Amphibia; order Anura; family Ranidae; genus Lithobates; species Lithobates clamitans. The sequence goes on along the minus strand of JBBGZY010000008.1, from coordinate 4,277,109 downwards.
TTTTCACTTAGAGGTGTACTCACTTTTGTTGCCAGCAGTTTAGACATTAATGACTGTGTGTTTAGTTATTTTGAGGGGACAGCACATTTACACTGTACTCTCACTACTTTACATTGTAGCAAAGTGTCATTTCTTCAGTGTTGTCACATAAAAAGATATAATAAAATATTTACAAAAATGTGAGGGGTGTACTCACTTTTGTGAGATATATATATATATATATATATATATATATATACAAACAAAATTGTAGACCTGCACCAGGCTGGGAAGACTGAATCTGCAATAGGCAAGCAGGTGTGAAGAAATCAACTGTGGGAGCAATAATTAGAAAATGGAAGACATACAAGACCACTGATAATCTCCCTTGATCTGGGGCTCCACGCAAGATTTCACCCCGTGGGGTCAAAATGATCACAAGAACGGTGGGCAAAACTCCCAGAACCACACGGGGGGACCTAGTGAATGACCTGCAGATAGCTGGGACCAACATAACAAAGGCTACCATCAGTAACACACTACACCTCCAGGGACTCAGATCCTGCAGTGCCAGACGTGTCCCCCTGCTTAAGCCAGTACATGTCCAGGCCCATCTGAGGTTTGCTAGAGAGCATTTGGATGATCCAGAAAAGGATTGGCAGAATGTCATATGGTCAGATGAAACCAAAGTAGAACTGTTTGGTAGAAACACAACTCGTCGTGTTTGGAGGAGAGAGAATGCTGAGTTGCAATCAAAGAACACCATACCTACTGTGAAGCATGGGGGTGGCAACATCATGCTTTGGGGCTGTTTCTCTGCAAAGGGAACAGGACGACTGATCCGTGTACATGAAAGAATGAATGGGGCCATGCATTGTGAGATTTTGATTGCAAACCTCCTCCCATCAGCAAGGGCATTGAAGATGAAACGTGGTTGGGTCTTTCAGTATGACAATGATCCCAAACACACCGCCCGGGCAACGAAGGAGTGGCTTCATAAGTAGCATTTCAAGGTCCTGGAGTGGCCTAGCCAGTCTCCACATCTCAACCCCATAGAAAACCTTTGGAAGGAGTTAAAAACATCACTGCTCTAGAGGAGATCTGCATGGAGGAATGGGCCAACATACCAGCATACAAGGTGTGTGACAACCTTGTGAAGACTTACAGAAAACGTTTGACCTCTGTCATTGCCAACAAAGGATATATAACAAAGTATTGAGATGAACTTTTGATATTGACAAAATACTTATTTTCCACCATAATTTGCAAATAAATTCTTTCAAAAATCAGACAATGTGATTTTGTCTCTCATAGTTGAGGTATACCTAAGATGACAATTACAGGCTTCTCTCATCTTAAGTGGGAGAAATTGCACAACTGGTGGCTGACTAAATACTTTTTTGCCCCACTGTATATATACAGTATATGCTAGCACATGATTGAATAATTGAAATCTGAATTTGCTAAATTAAAAGGAAAAGCACTTGCAAAATGAAAATTCCCTTTCAAAATGAATAACCTATGTGCCTTTAGTTAAGCAATCCCTAGAATTCAGTGGATGTTTGGATACACCAGTATGCACTGACAATCTAAACAGACAATCTAAACAATCAGTTTTGGATAGATCTTTTATATAAACACATTTCCCTTTTCACAGTTAGTAATGACAAGCAAGTTAAAATAAATAATAGAAACATAGAAGAGGGACGACAGAAAAAAAAAACAATCGGTCAATCGAGTCATCCCAATTTTCTCTTTTTTAGAGTATGTATAGATCTATATTTTTCCCAAGCATGGTTAAATCCACTAATGCAGCCTACACATGGTCGGACTTTTCGACCGGACTGGTCTGACGGACGCCGACGGACCAAAGCCGGCGGACAATCCGATCGTGTGTGGGCTTCACCGGACCTTCAGCGGACTTTTACAGTCGCAAATCTGACGGACTTTAATTTGGAACTTGCTTCAAATCTTTACGTCGTAACTCCGCCGGACCCAGAAATCCGCTCGTCTGTATGCTAGTCTGACGGACAAAAACCGACTCTAGGGCAGCTATTGGCTACTGGCTATCAACTTTGGTGAGATCGTGTGTAGGCAAATCCATTCATTAGAAAGTCCATCGGAAGTCTGTCAAAAGTCCTTTGAAAGTACGCTGGAAAGTCTGTCGGACCAGTCCGGTCGAAAAATCTGACCGTGTGTATGCGGCATTACTGTGTACTGAATAACTTTTTCTACTGTATGCCTAAATTCTCTTTCAAGCATCAGCTACTCTTTTGGCAAAATAAAAGTACAAATGAGCTCATCTTTTGTATAATCTACCTATCTGATATTTTCTGCCTAATCCAGAAAGTATCCAGAAAAATAATGATCTTTTTTCTACAATTTGCACATTGTGTTTATTCTTTTTAAGATGATATACTGTATACAATGTATCCAACATTCCTACAATTGTCTTGCATGCAACAATGTACATCTTCAAAGTAGTGATGAATTTGTTATTTAAAAGACAAATAATAGGGATATTATCCGTGTAGAGTTGCGTGTGGGACTAACATTTCTAATGCAGTATGCATGGGCTTTATTGCTGTTAGTTCTTTAGGCATCACAGAATGGCTGGAATACTGTTGAACCCCTGGAATAATTGGCTGCAAAGAATTGAGCTTTCTGTGTAAATACTGTCTAAAGCAGCTCAATCATTTACCCTTAAGGCCTCATTCACACAGCTGTAAAATTGTTACTGAGGTTATTACACATACATCAGTAAATTACTTGCATATACCGGTAGATTAGTTTAAATGCATAAAGACGTGTATGAGTAAATAGTTTGTTTTTATGATCATTTATTTTTCTTTGTTTAGACTTAATTTACAGGCTTAGAAATGCGTATACATGCGTGCATACACATAAGCGTGTAAAGTGCATGTTCTTAGATAAAGATTTTTGGATTCTGTGTTATGGATCTGAAAGCAGCTCATGTTTATGCAACTGTGTGAATGGCTCAATTATAAACAATGCACCTATATTCAGATGCTAATAACAATGAAAAAAAAATGTAAATCCATTTGCAGTCATATCATCCAGAAATGTAGATCCATCATCAATCATGACAATCTGCCACCTGACAATGTTTCCTGACTGTTATGATGCCCCTCCGCACTACAGATGTTAAATAGGGATGAGCTTCGAGTCGAACTCATGTTCGACTCGAACATCGCCTGTTCACCAGTTCGCCGAACAACGAACAATTTGGGGTGTTCACGGCAAATTCGAAAGCCGCGGAACACACTTTAAAAGTATATGGGAGAAATCAAAAGTCCTAATTTTAAAGGCATATATGCATGGTATTGTCATGAAAAGTGTTTGGGGACCTGGGTCCTGCCCCAGGGGACATGTATCAATGCAAAAAGATTTTTTAAAAACGGCCATTTTTTCGGGAGCAGTGATTTTAATAATGATTAAAGTGAAACAATAAATGTGTAATCTTCCTTTAAATGTGTCTATAGGGTGTCTTTAGTATGCCTATAAAGGGGCACATATTTCCTGTGTTTAGAACAGTCTGACAGCAAAAATGACATTTCAAAGGAAAAAAAGTCATTTAAAACTACTCGTGGCTATTAATGAATTGTCGGTCCGACAATACACATAAAAGTTAATTGATAAAACTGCATGGGATTTCCCCACAAGGGAACCCCGAACCAAAATTTTAAAAAAATGCATGGGGGTCCCCCTAAATTCCATACCAGGCCCTTCAGGTCTGTATGGATATTATGGGGAACCCCGCACCAGAATTAAAAAAGAAAATGGCGTGGGGGTCCCCCTAAATTTCATACCAGGCCCTTCAAGTCTGGTATGAATATTAAGGGGAACTCCTCGCCAAAATGTAAAAAAAATGGTGTGGGGGTTCCCCTCAAAATCCATACCAGACCCCTCAGGTCTGGTATGGATTTTAAGGGGAACCCCGCGCCAAAATTTAAAACAATAACTAATATAAGCCTTTAAAATGAGCACTTTTGATTATTCATGTTCGTGTCCCATAGACTTTAACGGTGTTCGCGCGTTCAAACTAATTTTTGCCTGTTCGCAAGTTCTGCTGCAAACCGAACCGGGGGGTGTTCGTCTCATCCATCATTGTCATCGTTGACCACACTTGCATAAGATTGACAGTAAACTTTAAACAACAGAAAAAATGCAAAGGCACTCTATAACACAAAGAGTTAAAAGCAAATAAAGACGAAGCCCTCCGATTTTTTCCCCACTGCCACAATGGACAAGGACAGAATCCCCAGTGCTGCTGTAATGTAAACAACAGCCCTGTGAATTCTGGCATCACTGACCAAATCGCTATATAAAAGCCGGAGATTTGGACGGCATGCTCCGCAGTTCAGCAGCCTACATTGGACCCAAACCAGAAGCTCATTCCTAGTGATAAACTATTGCCATAGTTAAACTTGCTGGCAGGGCTCACAGTATAAGTCCATACATTAATGTGAAGGCATGATTAATATTTTTGATATACAGTTTTTGATTTGTCACTTGTTTCCCACTACTAATAAAAAACAATAATACCATGCATGGGCAAGACTGCCTTAGCCTTTGCTGTCCCTAGACATACAGTACTGTAAATACGTTGTGATTAGAAAATTTAGCCATGGTTGTGGTTCTGTGTTAGTATTATACCACAATTATGGTATGTGTTCAACAGTCACCAACCTTTTCCAATGAGCAGGAGAGAATAATAACTAAGTTTTTTGAAAAACATTTATCCTCAGCTGATGCTTCCATACTTTTATGTTAACCAGAGCAGTGAAGCAAAAGCGTTTGGTATTGCTACAGGTGTGTTAGTACTACTCTGTAGCCCAAAAGTAAAAAAATGGCAGCTTCCATCCATAACTTCACATAGTATTCTGCTTTTGTGACAAATTCAGTTTAACATTCATGTATGTTTACACTTATGATTATTTAGATCAATCAACCAGTATCACTCTTAGTTCATTATCTTACTGTGAAATGTCATCAATTGCAGAGTAAGGCCGTGTTTGAAACTGTAAAAATATTTACAACTTTTTCTACCTTTTTTTACAGCATGCTTGAAGACGACTTAAAGCTGAGCAGTGATGAAGAAGACAGTGAACAGGTATTATTTCTTCTAAATATCTGAAGATATAAAGGGGTTAATTCACTAAGAGGTAATTAATGGCCCAAAAAATGCGGTAAAGTAACGCTTGCGGTAAATCCGTTTTGAAAGTGCAATACACTAAGAATGTAGCATTAAATACTGAACGCGGTATTTGTTCGATTTAGCGGTAATTACCGAATTATTTAATGTGGTAGTCTTTCCATTTGAGCTGGTTGCTACGGAGTGGGCCTGGAAGTCGGCCGCTGCGTCCTTAACAACGGATGACTCATCAGCTGTCAGCGGGCTTCCTGCTGACAGCTGAATGTAAAAAAAAAAAACACATAATCTATTTTTTTTTGTGAATTGGATTTTGTTTACTGCATGTGATAATTTATGCAACTGAGTCACAAAACTGTGTTATGGCAGGCATAATATAAAGAGTAAGCCCACCTAAACCATAATTGTAATCATATGCCAGCTGGCTGCGTTACCTGCTTGCTTCTTACAACTGATAGGAATTCTACAGGGTCCATCCTTATCTGGAGATAACCCTTTAACTCCAAAAGCTGTAACATTTCTTGCTTAGATTTATGTTGAGCAATATGATCACCTAAAACTAGTTTAATAAACATTAAATTATATGGAAAAAATCCCAGTGACATCAGTTATAGCTGTGTGGGGATAACTATACCATCTGCCCTCCTATCAGATGCTAATTTGTGGCAGTTCAACACTATTCTATGCTAAAGTTGACATTGCTGTTTGCACGGTATCAACAAATAAACAGCTCATTCTGCATTAGAATAAAATGTTACAAAAACTGTAATTAGCAGATAGTCAAAAGCAATACTTCAACTGACATTTTTTCAGGGATTATGTGGACAACCTTGATTACAATTGGTAAAGATTTTCTCTTCATGATATACTCTGTACCCAGGGCTACTACCACATACTAATGCATATCAGGTCTGGCTTGTATTGTTTCATGTATGTCTACAACTTTCAGAGTATGCACATATCTTCAATCAAAATTCTGCAAAGTAGCAGTGTAGTGTCTCACATACATTTTTTTTCCAATAAGTATATGCCAGGATCCCACTGTAACAATTATGTTATTGGATATACAAATAGAAATATCTCTTCACTGGATTATTTGTTTATTATTGGTAATTATATAGCACTGTCAATTTACGCAACGCTTTACATATGTATTGTACATTAACATCAGTCCCTGCCCTCAAAGAGCTTACAATCCAAGGTCCCTAACTCACATTCATACATACATATACTAGGGCCAATTTAGACAGGATCCAATTAAACTACCATCATGTATTAGGCGTGTGGAAGGAAACCAGAATACCTAGAGTAAACCCACGCAAGCACAGGGAGAACATACAAACTCCAGACAGGTAGGGCCGTGGTTGGGATTTGGACCGATGATCCTAGTGCTGCTAAGGGGAAGTGCTTACCACTTAGCCACTGTGCTGTGCAAATTAACGTGCCACTTTTGATAATCATATGGATTACTCCAATTACTTTTTATAAACAGGACATTAGTTGGATGTAGGAAGAAGTAAATAACCTCTATATATGGTGTGCAACCGAGCCTGATATATTAGAGGTATAGGGGATGATGTCTGTTTGTGACATCCTTTATCTGTCTGCAAGCTTGGACTATTTATGAATGAAGTCAGTGGCTACTGAGCGGCTTAGCTGACTTCCCTGAAGTTAACCTACTGCTCCAAATTCCATCCTGTTCACATCCCTAAACTGGCTCCAAACCTTTCATCCTGCACCATCCACATAATCTTGTATCAGTTTGCATTCATAGGTCCTGGCAAATCCCCAGGAATGGAAACCGATACAGGTTTATGTGGATGGTGGAGAAGGAAAGGTTTGGAGCCAGTTTAGGAATGTGAACAGTCTGGATTTGTGAGCAGTGGCATTTCAGGCTTCATGGGGATCAGCTAAGCCCCTCAGTAGCCACTGACTTAATTTAGAAATAGTCCAAGTCTGTAGACAGTAAAAGGATGTTGCAAATAGCCATCATGCCCTATACCCCTACTGTATGAGGTGTGGTTTCTCACCATCTATCTAGAGTATTTTCCTCTTCCTAAATCCAACGAATATCCTGTTTTTTATATGGAGTAAAAAGATGATGAGATATTATTATTTTGTATATCTAATAGCATAACTGTTTCAGTGGGATACTGGCATATCCTTATAGGAAAAAATCATATATGTGAGACACTACATCACTACTTTGCATAATTTTGATTGAAGGATAAAAGGATGCATGCTAGACCTGATAGACAACCTTGATTAGCTAATATTCTTATAGACTCCTATATTTCTGGATGGTTGGCAACCCAGCTTAATAGATGCCAAGCAAGACTGATATATTGTATAATCCATTCCCACACAAAACAAACTTTATTTATTTGGTTTGTTTGGTAAGGTCACAAGTACTTTTGTTTCCCATACAATGTACTTTACTGCCCAGAAAAATTTAACATTTCCCTTTGCCATTGTCTGGTCGGGTTTTACTTATTTTAAACATTAAAGGTCCATATATGAATTATTGCTTGTGTCTGTGTTACACTGGAAATATTAATAGCTATTCCAGGCATTCCATTAAATCTGCTTTCCTTTGCTGCTTAATGGGGTTAGTTTAGATTAGAAGGAGCACTGCAAGTGAGGGGTTAGATCTGGAATCAATTTTCATTTACAGTTGAGCAGCAGCTATTGATGCTCGGCTCACTGCTCAATAAAAGATCTAAAGATATAGACTTCATGTTTTTCTTTCAATAGAAGCAGCATAATCAGTTTCAAATGTTTTTGCCAAGACACGAGTATTGACATTTTTTATTTAATAACTGTCTTTTAAGTCCCGAGTTATCAGCAGCTTGCAATGTTTCAATGATTTTTTTTCCTTTACTCTCTCAAAATCATGCTGACCATGGCAAAGGATATTTATAGGGCAGGTTCATTATAACAAGTAACCATCTGTTTAACATTCCAGATGGGAATTCTTTCATTGTTAGGCTTTATGCTGTACAGATTTAAAACTTTTATGACAATATTATTAAGCACAGCAATAATTTATACTCCAGCGAACCACATATTTTAAAAGTTTGTCATATGCTTGTTCTATTTTGTTAACCTGCAAAAACATTGCACTTTTTTTTTAGCATTTCTTTGTAATGCCCTACATCTGTATTGTCCCCTTTCAATAATTATCTGAATATGCATCTGTATTTTAAAATGTATGCATGGGCAAAAAAACAAACATATTCAGTACATCTCTCCATGCACATTTCCTCATGTTTTGAAAATGCCACAAGCACAGAAAAAATACCTGTTAATCCCGCCAGAGCAAAAATAGCAAAAAAGAGAAAGAAAAAGATAGGATTTCTTTTCAGTCTAGGAAATAAAAAATATTGCACATTAATATTTAATATTTCACGCAGCAAGTGGTATACTTGTAGCAGTTCTCTACCACTTCTGTAGAGGCATTTATTATGATGCTGAGAATAGCCTAAATAGTTTGTAACGTAACCTTCTTCTGCTCAGGTCTATTCAAACCACACAAACAGCTGAAGGGGTCAGAGGATGCACACCATGTCCCTCTCCTAGCTAATAAAACGTATAGGAATTTTTAGTTAGAAGCAGTCAAAAGTGAGCAGGTAGTACTGGGCTTTCTTTTTAGAAAGCCAAGTATCCTCTGCTAACAAAGTACAAAGGAAGCAAACTGTATACATTGTTTATTTGTAAAATGGTGATAGTTTATAATCATGTAAACATTCAAAATAAAATAAAAATACACCAAAAAAACAACTATAGCTTCTTTATAAAATATAAACTGAGTATATGATGCAACAATGCAAAAACAGATGTAACCTTCTATAAAACAGCATGCAAACATGGTCAATAGATTCAGAGATATAGACAAAGCTGTGCTTGCATATATTTTCACTGCCTATATCTTGTTTCATGTTTTTTTTTACAGAAGGTGAGCTCTGCTTATATACTTTGTAAGATATGCTCAGTTTTATTTGACCAGGCTTCTGACACTACTTTTAATAACCATTTTATATTTATTATTGTGGGTTTTTTTTTGTTTTTTTGATGCAAGAGCTTTTTTATTATTAACTGTCATTTGAGAGACCTGCTTCTCCTTTCTTCTTGAGAGCATCATTTGCTAGGTAGCCAATACACATAGCCTTATTTTAATAAGGATAGCACAGGTACATTTACTATTTACAAAGTGGGATAACCCATGAAAACAAAAAGGTTTCATCTTTTTTGTTATCTGAGTACAGTAACTTAAAGCTGAACTTAATATTGTCTAAATACAAGAGGCATGTGAGCCCAAAAAGGTCAGCCACCACCACCATCCAGAAAGGTCTGATGGAGGGGCATATTCTTACCGTATGTATGAAGGAGCCTACAGAAGAGTGGCAACGTGTACAGGAAGGATCAGTCAAAATGTATTACTTCCACTTATTTCCAATCTACAGATCGATATTCTTTCATCCCTTTGGACAGTTGCCACCATAAATCGTGGCTTAAATCAGTACTTCAGAGTCCATTTATGCATCTAAGATGCAATTGTACAAATCTGGATGAATTTAGAGTTCATTAAAGGAATGGATAGAAACCAATTGCTTGTGGAGAAACCCAAAGTGAAAAATGGTGATACCAATCATTTTGGTTTGCCATTTATCACTACATATTCTACTATTTGATGAAAAAATTGATACATAGTATTGACACATTTTACAGAATGTCAAAGTCCTAGGACCATTGTTACCTGTAAGATCCCAAGTGGTGTATAGAGGGGTCCCATCTTTGTGAGATTGGATTGCTCCCAATCTAATTGATACCCTAAATAAATCTTGTTTATCTTGTTTTTTTAATAATCTGATGGGTTTTTATCCCTGTAGAAGATGTCTGGTTTGTGCTATCAATAGTTGTAGGGACAGAAGGATTAACTCCTTTGTTTCCACGGCAACATCACAGGCATACTGTATTAAACCATTTATCCCCTGTGCAACTAATAATGTAGTATATAAATGTTACAATGTCCATATGGTCTCCAAGGAAGGAAGGCCCACACTGGCTTTGAGTGTTAGGTTGGGGGAACATATTGGTAACATCAGAATAGGTTTCTACACCCAGACATTAGACAGCTGTACATAATAATGATCCCTCAGGTACTATCTTTTTGGGTATATATAAGTTTACCGCACATTGGAGGGGGAGTGCTACTATTAGAGAAATATCCAAACTAGAGACCAAATGGATTCACAGTATCAAATGGTATACTCTATTTGGCCGGAACATCGATTGGAACGTGACCGCCTTTATTGAGAATACCTAGAATTACTTTCTTTAGATTACATTAAAATACTTTGGGATACTATTTTTAAGTTGAATCTTATTATTTAAGCCTATATATGGATAAATTGTTCCAATGTCTAGATGGATCTAATGAAGGGATTGGGGGGTTTATTTTGAACCCATTTTTAATTACCTTTTTATGTATTATTTTATTTGCATTTTTGATGGTTTATGTAATAATGGCTGTCTTATATAAATGTGTATGTAATGGTCATTCCTCTTCTTTTATTTGAGCTGTGGAATTTGTTATGCGATCTACTGTATATTTTGTGTATAATATGATTATTTTCCACTAGATGGTGCACAATCCTTCTTTGCAGTCATAATTGTTTAAATACTACCCAAGGTCTATCAATATCATTGACATTTTGGGATAAAATTCTAGACTGAGGCTTGGTTGCCCAGTGGATTATGATTCAAATTGAGACCTACTTTCAGCCCAGACGGAGGGTTGGTTTTGGTCATTTAGCTCAGATGGAGGCCTGGTTTTCAGGCATTACAATATCTAAGGTGATGACGCAGCATGCGCCTATGCCCCGGAAGACGTCATTGGTGATGAAGCGCATAAGGTGGAGCCGCATGCTGATGTTATCACGTTCCTACATTCCCGGAAGAGCGGGTGCTTTGGACTATTTGCCGGCTAAAAGAGATTGTTATACGCAATTTTAAAGTATTTGTGATGTAAGTGCATTTCTGTTTTAGGTACATTTTGGGATAATATGGTTTTACGCTATGTGGAGTGACTACTTCTACTGTATGCCCTTTTATGAACGATGATGGAATGGTGATGTGTGGACCATCCTTGTAAGGATCCTGCCCATTTCGAGAATTAAGCTAAGGGAGTTGTGGCGACCAAAATACAATTTGAATGGGCCCTTTGTGAACATTTAGTCATATACAGCTGGTAAGCGTGTATTTATACCATAGAGGTGGTGGGAAATAGCAGCCAGTTGTCGCAGGGTAAGTGGAGAAACTTTAATTATACAAAATGATCTCTAGCAGAGATCATATGTTTAACACAATGGCTGGTACAGATTTCCCATTCTTCTTCATCCAGATCTGACAAGTCAGCATTCTATTTTGGTGCAAATTGAGTTAGTGGTATAAGCTAGGGAGAGTCTAAGCTATAGAGGAGAGAAGGGTTTCCCCAAAACACTTGAGATGAACAGCCGCTTAATAGACTTCAAAGTAATGGAGCAGGAAATTGCACCTGGTTCACATGTCTCAACTGCAAATACCTAAAGAATCTACTACTAGGAAGGTTATATTTGGCCTTGAGGTCTGCAAATCCAATCAGTCTCCCATGTGACAAAATGTGCTTCAGACCAAATACTCTGCAGGCCGCCCCCAGCCTCAGATCTGGGATACTGCATAGATGAGATAATATTAATAATATAATCTTCACCACACGTGGTGTATGTGGTGAGATGGTCAGAGGAGAAAGATATTTTGCCCTAGCATTATGCCACACCACAAGAGTAATCCTCATTGGGAGGGATAATCCCCCTTGTGACAAAAAGAAAGTTGTAATGTTAATTTAGTAAGATGTGGTATTTTCCCCAAGCTATTTGCTGAGAGGCATGGTGAGTATTTTGCAGCTCTCATTTGTTTTTGAAAATGAAGAAAGACAAGAAAAAACATTTTTTTTTCTTTTTTCAATTTTCAAAACTTTGTGACAAAAAGTGAGGTCTGCAAAATACTCACTATAGCTCTCAGCAAATAGCTTGGGGTGTCTACTTTCCAAAATGGGGTCATTTGGGGGGGGTTTGTGCCACCTGGGCATTCCATGGCCTCTGAAACTGTGATAGGCAGTGAAGAGTGAAATCAAAAATTTACGCCCTTAGAAAGCCTGAAGGCGGTGCTTGGTTTTCGGGGTCCCGTACGCGGCTAGGCTCCCAAAAAGTCTCACACATGTGGTATCCCCGTACTCAGGAGAAGCAGCAGAATGTATTTTGGGGTGTAATTTTACATATTCCCATGGCATGTTTAAGCAATATATCATTTAGTGACAACTTTGTGCAAAAAAAAAAAAAAAAAAAATTTGTCTCTTTCCCGCAACTTGTGTCACAATATAAAATATTCCATGGACTCGACATGACTCTCAGCAAATAGCTTGGGGTGTCTACTTTCCAAAATGGGGTCATTTGAGGGGGTTTAAACTGTTCTGGCATTTTATGCACAACATTTAGAAGATTATGTCACACATCACCCACTCTTCTAACCACTTGAAGACAAAGCCCTTTCTGACACTTTTTGTTTACATAAAAAAAATATTTTTTTTTGCAAGAAAATTACTTTGAACCCCCAAACATTATATATTTTTTTAAAGCAAATGCCCTACAGATTAAAATGGTGGGTGTTTCATTTTTTTTTTCACACAGTATTTGCGCAGCGATTTTTCAAACGCATTTTTTGGGGAAAAAACACACTTTTTTAAATTTTAATACACTAAAACACACTATATTGCCCAAATGTTTGATGAAATAAAAAAGATGATCTTAGGCCGAGTACATGGATACCAAACATGACATGCTTTACAATTGCGCACAAACGTGCAGTGGCAACAAAATAAATACTTTTTTAAAAGCCTTTAAAAGCCTTTACAGGTTACCACTTTAGATTTACAGAGGAGGTCTACTGCTAAAATTACTGCCCGCGATCTGACCTTCGCGGTGATACACATGCATGGTGCAATTGCTGTTTACATTTGACGACAGACCGCCGCTTGCGTTCGCCTTAGCACTAGAGCAGGGGGGGACAGGGGTGCTTTTTTTTTCTTTATTTTTTTTTGCTTTTTTATCTTATTTTTAAACTGTTCCTTTCGTTTTTTTTTTTAATCATTTTTATTGTTATCTCAGGGAATGTAAATATCCCCTATGATAGCAATAGGTAGTGACAGGTAATCCTTTTTGGGGGTCTATTAGACCCTAGATCTCTCCTCTGCCCTCAAAGCATCTGACCACGCCAAGATCGGTGTGATAAAATGCTTTCCCAATTTCCCAATGGCGCTGTTTACATCCGGCGAAATCTAAGTCATGAAATGCTCGTAGCTTCCGGTTTCTTAGGCCATAGAGATGTTTGGAGCCACTCTGGTCTCTGATCAGCTCTATGGTCAGCTGGCTGAATCACCAGCTGCATTCTCAGGTTCCCTGTTGAGACAGGAGAGCCAGAGAAAAACACGGAAGATGGTGGGGGGGGTCATCCCCTCCCACGGCTTGTAAAAGCAGTCTAGAGGCTAATTGGCTGCTAGGATTGCTTTTACATGAAAGCCGACCGCTGGCTGAAAAGAATGATACCAAGATGATACCTAAACCTGCAGGCATCATTCTGGTATAACCACTCAAAGTCGTGAATGGTGTACCTGAAGACAAAAAAATGGCTAACAATACAACACAGTAAACGGTAAAGTATAAAAAATTGCATAACTGAAAAACAAACAGGATAAAACATAATAACAATAAAACATTGCAATATAGAATACAGTAAAAAAGAGCAGAACAGTAGAAAGAGAATAGAGAGAGAGAGAACAATAAAACGACAACTATATTTTTTATTTTATATGTATTTTTTTTTTTTTTTACACTTTTTTTGTAACTAACTTTTATAACTGTAACCGGTTCCAGGTTTGGGTCTCTCAAAATGCGATGGCATCTTGGGAGACCCTGTGAAAGTGTGCCTAGTCTGTGCAATGCTGTACCCTACGCTAATACTCAACTAGTGAATGGTAGCGTTCAAAACATTCACCAATGCAAAGACCAGGATTGTCAGGACAGGAGGGACAATAATAGCGGGTGTCATGCATATATCCGCGCTTGCTGCAGACACAACATCTTTTTTGGGGGGGTTCGTTGGGTAGGGGTACTCGGGAGGACATAAAGAAAATGCCTCTCATGCAGCCGACTGCATTTGGTTGGGGATGTGAATGGGGGAAGTATGGGCGCTGCAGAAGTGGTGAGTTCCCAATTAGGATTGGCGAATGCAGCAGGAAGGGCACTATGGGCACGCCGGGCCTGTGTTTGTCTTCTTCTTGGTGGCAGCGGGACACTACTTGTGCTTGCCACCTCACCAGCTTGAATTGCACTTATGGGACTCGCCACGTCACCAAGTGTTACTGCAGTGTTGGTTTGACTACGACCGGGGTGTACTAGGCCGCTGGTGCTTGCCAGTTCACCAAAACGCTACCAAAAAAAACTGTTAGCGATCGCAGGGATCAGGCCTGACTCTGCGAACACTGCAGTTATGCGTTTAGTGTTTTGTAAGTGACAGTGATCGATCGATACTGCACTTGGGTTGGCTAGGCTGGGCCGGGCGGAGGGGCAAAACTCAGGTGCTAGCAGGTATCTGGGCTGATCCTGCTAACACTGCGTTTTTGGGAACCCTAAACTGCTGGGGACACTAGTATAGATCTGATCGGATCAGATATTGATCCGATCAGATACTATACCACTAAGGGAGGTGTACGGTGCATGCGTGGGTGTTAGCGGTACTGGCACTAACCTGACGCTGCCTGGGGCTGGTGCTTGCCAGTTCACCAAAACGCTACCAAAAAAGCTGTTAGCGATCGCAGGGATCAGGCCTGACTCTGCGAACGCTGCAGTTATGTGTTTAGTGTTTTGTAAGTGACAGTGATCGATCGATACTGCACTTGGGTGGGCTGGGCTGGGCTGGGCCGGGCGGAGGGGCAAAACGCAGGTGCTAGCAGGTATCTGGGCTGATCCCGCTAACACTGCATTTTTGGGAACCCTAAACTGCTGGGGACACTAGTACAGATCTGATCGGATCAGATATTTATCCGTTCAGATACTATACCACTAAGGGAGGTGTGCGGTGCGGTGCGTGGGTGTTAGCGCTACTGGCACTAACCTGACGCTGCCTGGAGCTGGTGCTTGCCAGTTCACCAAAACGCTACCAAAAAAACTGTTAGCGATCGCAGGGATCAGGCCTGACTCTGCGAACGCTGCAGTTATGCGTTTAGTGTTTTGTAAGTGACAGTGATCGATCGATACTGCACTTGGGTGGGCTGGGCTGGGCGGAGGGGGCAAAACGCAGGTGCAAGCAGGTATCTGGGCTGATCCCACTAACACTGCGTTTTTGGGAACCCTAAACTGCTGGGGACGCTAGTATAGATCTGATCGGATCAGATATTGATCCGTTTAGATACTATACCACTAAGGGAGGCGTATGCTGCGTGCGTGGGTGTAAGCGGTACTGGCGCTAATCTGATGCTGCCTGGGGCGACGCATATCACCGCCGGGCAATCAGGGGGCTAAACCTTTATTCGGTAATAAACGGCTTGTGCCCTGACACTATAAAAAATAAACGAACTAACCAGCGTCACCCGTAACACTTATATGGTGATCAGTGGTGAAAGGGTTAACTAGGGGGCAATCAAGGGGTTAAAACCTTTATTAGGTAGTATATGGGGGTCCCTGACGCTATAAAACGCTGACAGCGAACGTAAATATTTACCTCCCTAACTAGCGTCACCAGTGACACTAATACAGCGATCAGAAAAATGATCACTTAGCGACACTGGCGACAGGGGGTGATCAAGGGGTTAAAACTTTATTAGGGGGGGTTAGGGGGGTACCCTAGACCTAAAGGGGGCTAACCCTAACTGCCCTAACACAGTAACTGTCACAAACTGACACCATGCAGTAATCAGAAAAAAGAGATGAGAGATGACATCATTTCCTTTGCTGCTGTTTAGCATACAGCAGCAAAGGAATGTTCTGATTGGCCGGCGGCAATCGCGAGGGGGGCCACAAACGGATGGCCTCCCCCTCACCTCCGATCGCCGGGGGACAAGAGAGGACCGCCTCGGGCACCGGGGGGGGGTCCGATCGGACCCCCCACCCGCGGGAGGCAGATCACGTACATTAACGTGATTTTGACTGCCCGTGACGCCTTGCCGATGTATATCGGCGTGAGGCGGTCCTTAAGTGGTTAAACTCTCATTAATCAGATGGGGATTTGTGACGACTTCACTGTCAGTGGACAAATTCCTAGGAATCATAACAGAGGCAGAGTGTTCGTTAGCCAGCCATGCCAGCAACCTCCCATTCTTTCCCCCCTGTTCAAAAAAATTTATTTGGGACTGATTAAGCAGTTATGTTTTTTTTGTAGAGGTATGAAGGAGCATTACCTCATTAAGGGTTATCTGTAGGGATGAAGAGGTAGAGGAGTCCTGAGTCTGTGTATAGGAAAGTTCTAAAGACATCACCCTACACTCTGCTCTGCTAAGTTTGGCTGTTATGTCTTTTCTGAACCCTCTCACACTGTATTGGAAGCGTCCCATTGTAAGAGTTTTAAAAGCATCTAAAGAAGGCAGCAAGAGCACCTGTATGGTCATTAAGTACACAGTATTCAGACATATCTTGTCTGTATGGCATGTCAACCCTCGGCTCAGCCAACCAAATTCTGAACAATCTCTATAACTCCGCAGATGGCGTCCTGGACGTAACCAATGACAAAATGTTAGGGGCATGGTCCGATATTCCCATTACAAAATGGTGATTTCCTAGACCCTGGGCAGGACAGCACCACCTGCAAACACCAAGTCAATGTGGGAGAAAGTTTTATGGGTGGCTGAGTGGCAGGTAAATACCCGCTTAGAAGGGTTTCACCATCTCAAAAGATTAGTGAGGTGGGACGCCTCAGCCCAAGCCATAAGATCAGAGTGGGATATACTATTCAGCCCCATTCTTCTCATGCCATAGTCAGGAACACTGTTAAAGTCACTCAAAATCAATATTTGATCGGTGGTGCAGTCTGTCAGGTGTGCCCCAATATGATATACCAACTGAATTGGGGCTCAAGGTTTAAGTAAAGACCCAAAATAACCTATAAATAATAACATATCTACCTCTATCTCCAAGCTAAGCACCAGGTTCAGCAAGCAAAAAGAGAGAGATTTATGTACTAGGAGACTCACTTTTCTATAGTTGGAACAAGTAGAGTGATAACGAGGACCTTACTGTCCACCAGGTGGGTTTCCTGTAGGATACAAATCTAAGGACAGTATTCTTTAATTAATTAAAACACCAAGGAGCACTTGATGGGGGAGTTCAGGCCTCTCATGTTCCATGAGATTATACTACAAGAGGACATAGCTGAAATGGGCAATTGATATACTGTATGTAACAGAGGGGTTGGACCCGGATGGGAGGGAATAGGTAACCACACAAACTCACTCCCCTGAGTCACCATGTTAAGATGGAATATCCAGTAAGGAATAAGATATGCACAATAGAACTCGTAACACCCAAAGATGGGGACCACCCCCCACCCCACCATTCCCCACAAAAACCTGGAATCCTGAAACCCAACTTGTAACATAGTACAAAACCAATAGGGGTCAAATGTGCAAAGCATGTAGGAGTCCAATGACACTTAAGGCAATGAAGGACCCAGAGCAACCAGATAAAAGTTTAGAGCAATCACCCAGCAATGCCTGGGGGTTTGATCTGGAAATGCTCTGTAACAAACATAGTGAACACAAGTGTAACGGTATACAGTGGCCTCATGGTGTATAACTGTAGCATGAAGAAATAGGAGACAGGAGGCCCTGAAGCAGCTATCATCACAGGATTAGCCTGCACAAATGGAAATTTGCAAAAAGGTCAGCCACAGAAGATCAGAACACTGAAGGTATGGAGGCACAGATGTAGCACGTTAATATTCAACAGTAATGCTAGATAGCCAGCGATATGCAAAAGTCATGCAGGCCTCCAAAGAGTCAAGCATCTACACCATGAGGCAATAGCTCAGGTAAAGGAGAACTAGAACAACATTATTTGCGTGAAGTGTCTATCCAGGCCACAGCATCCCCAGGTGAGGTGAAGAAGCAAACCGTCTCACTGAATGAGTAGTTTTGCAGGGAAGAGCATGTTGTATTGGATCCTTTTCTCCTTCAGTTTGGCATAGATAGCATAAAATAATTTCCGCAGTTTTTGGGTTTCCACAGAGTAGTTAGGGAAGATGAGGAGTTTTGTGTTGCCATAGACTAAATCTCCCTGTAAGCGAGTCTCACAAAGGATCAAATCATGGTCTTTAAAGTGAAGCACTTTGAATCTGAAGGTTGTGCCCCAGGAGGGCCCATGGCAATTGTGATATGATGAGCACTTTCCACAGTGAATAATGGAGAGAATGTGGCATTCAAAGGCATCTTCTTCAGCAGACACTGGTATTCACAGTATGTTCTTACCTTAATTCTGGTGTGCTTGTATATTTCTTCCTGGTCTGTGCAGTAATCCAGTGTGAAAATCTGTCTCTGTTCAGAAACTACTGAAAACACTGCTTTTCTCTTTCCTAGTACAGTGTAGCTGGTCTTGTCTCCATCCCCCTGTAGTTTTCTGCAGGGAGCCTGTAGTGAGTGTAGCTTTTGGGCCCCCCCCACAGCTCTGCTCTCTGCACACGCTATGTACAGCAAAGTGATTATGTCTCTGCTACTACCAGGTAATATCAGGGTTTGTAAGGCATTTACAAACGCTGGATTTACAGTATATCATTTGGGGCTATTGAGGTATATATTTAAATTAAAGTTTTTTCACTTTACGTACACTCGCGAGTGCGGACATACCCGTGAGTGTACGTAAAGTGGCTCTTAAGCTAAAGCTGCAGCTGAGTAATCCGTGCACGGATAGTTCAGATTTCCTGCTACTTGGAAACATACTCCCTGACCCCCCCACTAGAGTCCCTGACCCCCCTCTACAGCCCTGACACCCTCACTACAGCTCCTGACACCCCGGAAGTGAAAAAAGGTATTGCTTCACTTTAAGTACATTTTCGTTTTACATACATGCTCTGGTCCCATTGTGTACTTAAAAGTGGGGTATGCCTGTATAGCTTAATTTAAAGTGAAATAAAAGTCTCGTTTTTTTTTTTTTTAAATAACAAACATGTTTACCTGCACTGTGAAGTGGTTTTGTACAGAGCAGCCCGATCCTCCTCTTCTCAGTTCCCTCGCCAGAGCTCCTGGCCCCTCCCTTCTGCTGAGTGCCATCACAGCAAACAGCTTGCTATGGGGGCACCCAAGCCAAGTAGCAGCTCTGTGTGTCCATTCAGACACGGAGCCATGGTTTAGCCCCACTCCCTCTCTCTCCTCATTGGCTAACTGACTTGGATTGACAGCAGCGGGAGCCAATGGCACTGTTACTGTGTCTTAGGCAATCAGGAGGGAGAGTCCCGGACAGCTGAGGCACTCGTGCACATCGCTGGAGTGAGATGGGGCTCAGGTAAGTATTAGAGGGCTGAGGGGCCTGCTGCACACAGAAGGTTTTTTTGTCTTACTGCATTAAGATAAAAAAACCGTCTGCCTTTAGAATCACTTTAATTAATAGAAAATATGTATTACAGTATGGTAGCTTTGGCACTTTTCTGTTCTTTGAAGATAGCATGGTCTAAGCTGGAATTCAAATTTGAAGCATCCCTACTGCATAGTAGGCATCCTGAGTCACTTGTGCTGATCACTTATATCCGCTGATTTTTTGCCATCATTTTGCCCTGCTGAAAAACCTGGTACTTTTGAGTATGGGACACAGGCCCCCGGGCTTACTATGATGCATTGTTTTGTACATGAGCAGCCAATTATAATGCTTGAGAGGGCAGGGGGAATGCATAGCATAGTAAGCTCAACAGGGACTGGCCAAATTTCGATCCATCTATGGCTGTTCCTGCTAGAGAGAAGTTAATCTAATGATCGGCTTCTCTCGAACGGGAATGTTGGAAAGTTCTTGTTCCATCAGAGCTGCAAACAATTCAGCTGCAGTGCTGATGGTGTATTCTGACAGCGGTGGAGTCCCACTGTCAGAATACAATAGTGCAGAGGGGAGGATTCCCCCATCCACCTGGATTGTGTGGATGGAGAATCCGTTTGGTTGGCTTATCAAAAAACAATGCTCCATCTATGGCCAGCTTTAGCTTTTATGGTTAAATGATTTTTGCACAGATCTTTGCAGTGATTAGATCAACAAACTAGAGTGTATGGCAGGGAAGTGCATTTGTGTGGGTTTTGCTTAAGTACAAGTGTGCTTTCTATTATAAATTAACTCTTATAAATTAACTCTGCCGATTTTTCTATGCTGATTAATAACAGTGAAAGCTATCTCAATAAAATCATTGCATTGTCAGCTTTTCAGTTTAGTTATAAATTAGACGGTTTGTAAAGGTTTTAACAATACAATTGAAGCAATGGAAGCATAATCTGATTTAATGACAAAAATTAGGTTTTGCCTACATATATTATATGAATATTTTCTCTGAAATTGATCTCTGAAGCACATCTTTTTTCTAAATCTAATTTCTGCTGAATTTTTTAGTAACAGAGAGAATGACATTGAAAATGCAAAGATAAAAGATAAACAAAATAACAAACTAGAAAATGTATCCAAATGGCTCAGTACAAGCGAATCCCATAATGCTTTGTGGCATGTTATCATTTTGGGAAAATGACAGCACCAGATAAGCCATTGGGGAGAGTCCAGCTAGCTTATAGTGGATTTCACCTCAGATTTGCATGAGAAAAGGGTTTTGTCCCTCTTTACATTAAACATATGTGATATTCGGGGGTATTTGAGCATGGCTTGTGTTCCATAATTATGCGTTATTGTTCAAGGGGAGAAAAAAATCACTACTGAAAACTCCAGCTGCTTAAACAGTTTGATAGATTGAAGCTATTCTGCCATCAGTGCCCCCAGCTGTGTTGCTTAGCAACATTTTAATTCAAGAAGAATCGAAGGAGATGCAGTCCCTGTGGAGAGGGAAACAGAAATAAGAGGGCCGTTGACAGATGATCTCAGTTGTTTCTTCTAATATACTGTGAAGATCACTGGCTCTTTTCATGAATGATAAATGGACTGTACACAGATCAATGGGTTCAACATAAACTGGATCTGGCCTCTATGTCTAAGGCAAGCACTGGGGCCCAGAAATGTACTCATTTGGATGATTTGGTGTTTGTTTTCTCAACAGTTTCACAAGGGGGAAATTGATCTGAACATTTGGCCATAACTTGGCCTTTCCTTGCCTTAGCAAATATTAATACTCTTCTAGATGGAGTGCTTTCTGTACATCTTTAGCTTTTGTGTCTAGAGTCAGGGACTAGAATAGGCTTCGAAGTGTAGATTCTTTTGATATTGCTGAACTACAGTTCACAGGTACTATAAGTAATTGTTTCTTTCTACTGATGTAAATTAAAACCCACAAATCTGGTTTTTGTCATGTGCCAAATGACAGGGCCCTCACAAGAACAGCCAAGGATCATAATGAGGTTAGTGACCCAATGACACCCAACAGAACAAAAAAATGCAAGTTTAAAATGCCTTATCTCCTTTAATATATGCACTTATAAATCAAGCAGGTTTGCAAATATATCTTTTTTTTATGTTTCCCTTTCTCCTGCTGTGCTCTGATAGCTGTACTGGGAAAAATGCCCTGCCAGTTACGATAAATTCCTGCCATTCAAATATACTGTACACATCTATAATAATGACAGGAGTGCTGTCTTTCATATATCGTAATTATCGGTGTATGACACACACCTTAACTTTAAGAGGAACGTTTGAAAAAAAAAACTTAAATTTTAAAATAAGGGTCAGTGCTCTGCAGCCTCATCAGTGCCCATCAATGCAGCCTGATCTATGCCCATCTGCAGCCTCTAATTTGGCGATTATTGCAGCCTGTTTAGTGCCCATCTGCAGCCTCTAACATGCCCATGATTGCAGCCTCTAACATGCCCATGATTGCAGCCTCTATGGTATACATCTGCAGATTTGCCTTTGCAGATGATTGCAGCCACACCAGTGATGGATGACACAGACCCGCGAAGTTCTGTGTATCCAGCGCTGGACAGAGCAGTGGTCCAATGCCGGACCAGGGGGGCGGGACTGTGTGTGACAGTGCCGGATACACAAAAGATCGCGGCTCTGTGTCATCCAGCGGCGCTCGTCCCCTCTGAGTAGCAGGGATCGGCATATAACACGCACACACGATTTTCCCCTGATTTTCAGGGGGAAAAAGTTTGTGTTATACGCCGATAAGTATGGTAACTAAAAATTCTGCAAAGCCTTTCCCTCACTTGTACAAATAATTGTCTGAAATGAGAATTAGAATTAGAATTAATTAGAATTAAGCTCACATAAAATTTGGTGTTTATCTATTAGATAATATAGGTGTCATGGTATTCAAAGCTGAAGTTTAATAATTTTTTTAGTTACAGCATCAAACATATTAGGTGTGAGTAATGTTGTGTATCCTATCCCTTGCACCCCTGCAGGTGGCTGCTTCTGCTAAAATTCATCCCTGAGCAGCAGTATTATAGTACCGTTAAAGCCCAATTCCAGGCAAATAAAGAATGATCCATTGCAGTGGGGCTGTGCCAGCAATGGAAGGGTTAATTGTTTATTTATGTCTAGCACCCCCACTCTCCACCGGTGTAGTGTCCGGATGTTATCATAACCAGAGCAGGGTCCATAGCCCTGCACATGACATTGGAGCTCTGAAGGACAGTCCACCACCAGATCATGTGGAAGTGCCATCTGCCGGGGATGCAGAGGATCAGGTAAGTAAAACAGTTTTACCTCTTCCATAGACAAAGCAAGCAATCCACCCCCTGAGGGGTTGGCATAGTCCCAATGCAAGGGATAATTATTTTTTGGCCAGGATTGGGCTTTAAGGTTAACAGTAAGGATGAGCTGACCACCCCTCAGTTTAGCACCAGAACATTTGAACAGGCAAAAAATTTGGACGAACAAACGAACACTGTTAAAGTCTATGGGAAACGAACATGGAAAATCAAAAGTGCTCATTTTAAAGTCTTATATGCAAGTTATTTCATAAAAACTGTTTGGGTATCTAGGTCCTGCTCCAGGGGACATGTATGAATGCAAAAAAAAAGTTTTAAAAACATCCGTTTTTATGGGAGCAGTGATTTTAATAATGCTTAAAGTGATACAATAAAAATGAAATATTCCTTTAAATATTGTGCCTGGGGGGGTGTCTATAGTATGCCTGTAAAGTGGCGCAGTTTTCCAGTGTTTAGAACAGTACCACAGCAAAATTACATTTCTAAAGGAAAAAAGTAATTTGAAACTGATCGCAGCTGTAATGAATTGTCGGGTCTCGGCAATATAGATTAAACTGAAAAAAACAGCATGGGTTCCCCCCAGTCCATTACCAAGCCCTTTGGGTCTGGTATGAATATTAAGGGGAACCCCGAACCAAATATAAAAAAAAATTGCATGGTGGTCCCCCAAAATCCATACCAGGCTCTTCAGGTCTGGTCCCTGCGCCAAATGAAAAAAACGGCATGGGGTCCTCCCAAAATCCTTAACAGACCCTTATCTGAGCACGCAACCTGGTAGGCCGCAGGAAAAGAGGGGGGACAAGAGAGCGCCCCCCTGAACCATTCCAGGCCACATGCCCTCAACATGGGGAGGGTACTTTGGAGTAGCCCCCCCAAAGCATGGATACAAGGGCCTCATCCCCGCAACCCTTGTCCGGTGGTTGTGGGGGTCTGCAGGCGGGGGGCTTATCAGAATCTGGAAGCCCGCTTTAACAAGGGGACCCCCAGATCCTGCCCCCTCTATGTGAATTGGTAAAAGGTACAGTGTACCCCTACAATTTCACAAAAGAAAGTGTCAAAAATAGTAAAAAAGACAGTAGACATTTAGGGACAAGTCATTTATTAAAAGATAAAAAAAAAATGTCCCACGATGTCCATTCATCTTCTATCACGCCACCTGGCGAACCGAAAAAGAAAAAAAATGCAACAGCTTCACCGAGTGATGCTTCTTCTTGGTGACAGCTCTTATATAGCTGAGGGCGGGGTCACTCAGTGACGTAAACAGGTGACCCCGCCTTCCTCTGATGTCACGAGGCGTAGAGGGGGAGTGGGGTCACCCATTTACGTCACCGGGTAGCCCCGCCCTCAGCTATATAACAGCTGTCACCAAGAAAAAGCATCACTCGGCGGGAGCCTCCCATGGAGGCGGAGGTGTTGCGTTTTTTTTTTTTCGGTTCGTCAGGCGGCGTGATAGAAGATGAATGGACATCGCAGGACATTTTTATTTTTTTTACCTTTTAATAAAGGACTTATCCCTAAGTGTCTGCTGTCTTTTTACTATTTTCTACACTGTCTTTTGTGAAATGGTAGAGGTACAATGTACCCCTTACCAATTCACATGAGGGGGCAGGATCTGGGGGTCCCCCTGTTAAAGGGGGCTTCCAGATTCCGATAAGCCCCCTGCCTGCAGACCCCCACAACCACCGGGCAAAGGTTGTGGGGATGAGGCCCTTGTCCCCATCAACACAGGGACAAGGTGCTTTGGGGTCAGACCCCAAAGCACCCTCCCCATGTTGAGGGCATGTGGTCTGGTACAGTCCAGGAGGGGGGGCGCTCTCTCGCCTACCAGCTTGCGTGCTCAGATAAGGGTCTAGTATGGATTTTGGGGGGACCTTAACACCATTTTTTAAAATTTTGGCACAGGGTTCCCTGAAGGGTCTGGGATGGATTTTGGGGGGACCCCCACGCAATTTAAAAAAAAATTTGGCTCGGGGTTCCCCTTAATATTCATACCAGATCCAAAGGCCTGGTAATGGACTTGGGGGGAACCCATGCCATTTTTTCAATGAATTTTATCTATATTACTGAGACCCGACAATTCATTACAGCCCCGATCAGTTTTAAATTAATTTTTTCCTTTAGAAATGTCATTTTGCTGTGATACTGTTCTAAACACGGGAAAACTGTGCCACTTTACAGGCATACTATAGACACCCCCCAGGCACAATAAAAAAAACTTTTTTTTACATTGATACATGTCCCCTGGGGCAGGACCTGGGTCCCCAAACACTTTTTATGACAATAACTTGCATATAAGCCTTTAAAATTAGCACTTTTGATTTTTCAAAGCATATTTGGTGTTCGCCAAATGTCTGAAAAACCAAAGTTCAGCCCGAACTTATGCTCGGGCCGAACCGTTGGCCCATCCCTAGTTAACAGCAGCGGTCGCAAGAAAAGCTGTGCTGCCTGCCCACCCCCCTCTGTCCTCTCCACCATTCATATTGTTTGTATGATAACCCCATAGTGACTGAGGATAAAACAAATGTTAATACCTAACACAATTTTGCAACTTTGACATGTGTTAGTAAAACCGTACATGCCATCGCAACTACTTTGTACATCCAGGTGGATTACTGTATATCGTGTTTTTTTTTCAGGACAAACTGGACATCCTTTTGGTGGTAAATGGTAATGGATATCTCCTGATTTTTTTTTTTATCAAAGAAAAACTAGCCCAAAATAGCCTCCTGCAGCAATGCCACCTACACTATATTACCAAAAGTATTGGGACACCTGCCTTTACACCAGTGGTGGTGTGTCCATAAAGGCGCACGAGCGCCACCCCCTCTCTCCAGCCACCCCCTCTATGACCAATGGATAGATTCATTTATGCTTTTCAGGCGCCGGGCCATAGGCTCTAATAGGCGTCAAAAAAGGTGACCTGCGAGCGCCATGTTTGGCGTTCGCAGTTCACCCATGTGTGTTAGAACAGCAAATGAATATTCGCTGTCCTAGCACTGAACCGCCTCTCCGCCAATCAGGTGCTCGGGTCTGTTACCCGTCACCTGATTGGCTGAAATGACAGGCGCTGTGATTGGATGCCTGACGGGAGGAGAGGATGGAAAGAGACACATGAAGATACCGCTCGGAGGACACTGCTCACCACCCTCACCCGCTGCCCCACCGAGTTAGGGTAAGTGCCGGGCAGACGGCGAGCGGGCGGGGGGTCACAGTGGTGGCATTGGGTGGCACAGTGGCAGCATTCGATGAGCACAGTGGCAGCGTTTGATGGGCAGAGTGGCAGCGTTTGATGGCACAGTGGAAGTGCTTGAAGGCACAGTGGCAGCTTTTCATGGCACAGTGGCAACATTTGTTGGGCCCAGTGGCAGCGTTTGATGGGCAGAGTGGCAGCGTTTGATGGCATAGTGGCAGCCTTTAAAGGGCACAGTGGCTGCAATTGATGTTCACAGTGGCTGCAATTGATGGGCACAGTGGCGGCATTTGATGGGCACAGTGGCTGCGTTTGATGGCACAGTGGCTGCGTTTGATGGCACAGTGGCTGCAATTGATGTTTTTTTTCAGTATTTTTCAGTTTGTTTGCGCCCCCCACAAAATTTGAGCACCAGCTGCCACTGCTTTACACGCACATGAACTTTAATGGCATTACCCGGTCTTAGTCTGTAAGGTTCAGTATTGAGTTGGCCCACCCTTTGCAGCTATAACAGCTTCAACTCTTGTGGGAAGACTGTCCACAAGGTTTAGGAGTGTGTCTATGGGAATGTTTGACCATTCTTCTAGAAGAGCATTTGTGAGGTCAAGCAGTGATGTTGGACGAGAAGGTCTTGCTTGCAGTTTCTGCTCTAATGCATCCCAAAGGTGTTCTATTAGGTTGAGGTCAGGACTCTGCTCCTCCACCCTAAACTCGCTCATCCATGTCTTTATGGACCTTACTTGCACTGGTCTGAATCATTTGGTGGAGGGGGGATTATGGTGTGGGGTTGTGTTTCAGGAGTTGAGATTGGCCTCTTAGGAGTGAAGGGAACTCTTATATGGAGTACACACGGTCGGACTTTGTTCGGACATTCCGACAACAAAATCCTAGGATTTTTTCCGACGGATGTTGGCTCAAACTTATTTTGTCTACACACGGTCGCACAAAGTTGTCGGAATTTCCGATCGCCAACCACGCGGTCACGTACACCACGTACGACGAGACTAGAAAAGGCCGGTTCAGAACCAAGCGCGGCACCCTTTGGGCTCCTTTTGCTAATCTCGTGTTAGTAAAAGTTTGGTGAGAGACGATTCGCACTTTTTCAGACTCATGGCTTTCAGATCGTTTTCTGCCGTTCAGTTTGTGCTTGTGGGTTTGTATCTGCTCTTCAGTGCGTGCAAGCAAGTTCCGCGTGACTTAGTCATTGTATTCTTGTTCGTTCGTTACTGTTTTTCAGGTCGCTCTTCACAGGCCTTGCTGTTCTTCAGTGCGTTCTGTTACTTTGTTCTGAGCAGCCGACCGTTTTCTAGCCATGTTTCGTATGCGTACTCCTCGTAGAGTTTGTGCTGTGCGGGGGCTTGTTGTTGGGGTCCTGACCTTGACACAAGTCCAGTCCATGAACAGGGTGGGGAGGAGTTCATGGACCAAGAATTGGTTGCTTCAGCGTGACCAGTTCTCTCATATGCCTTTGCTCCGTGAGATCCGTGAGAATAATCCTGATGATTTCAGGAACTTTTTCCGGATGACGGACCCCGTGTTTCACCGTTTGTTGGCTTCGCTGACCCCCTATATCAGCAGGCAGGATACCTGCATGAGGCAAGCCATCACTCCGGAGCAGAGGTTGGTCGCTACAGGGAGAAGCCTGCAGGACTTGAAGTTCTCGACAGGCATCTCCCCCCAGGCTCTGGGGATCATTATCCCAGAGACCTGTTCTGCCATCATACAGGTCCTGCAGAAGGAGTATATGAAGGTAAGATTTTTATCCTTTTATATCACATTTTATTGTATTGAATGTTTGCTAATATATTGTATTTCTTTCCTCATTCCCTAATTACCATGACTGGAATATGCTGTGAATGTCCCCTTTGTCCTCATGCATGCTGGATTTTTATGTAATTATTATTTTATGTCCTTCATACATATTTGCCCTTCACTAACCTCCCCAGCATGGTGTCTCCTGGCCCTATAGTCACCTCATGTAGTCACTTAACAATGTATTTTATCAGCTCCATAGTAGTGCTTTACCCCAAACACCCCCTAAAATGTTTGGAAATGTTATTTTTGATTTAAATTCAGGCAGAGTGCCAGAGGTTTTTTTTTTGTGGTGTCCAAAAAATAATTTTTAGTAACCCTCCCTCCCCCAACTGCTAAGTCAGCAGATACCAATTCTCTATCTATCTTCAATCATCTATATGCTGACTTTGCCAAACCCATACACACTATACCCATCTCTTTAGTGGTCAGATTTATGGATGAATTCCCCAAAGCATGTAGTGCAAGGGCCTGCCTGTATACTTTCCAATGGTACTGTTTAAAGTTTTTGTATCCTATTATTATCTTGATAGGTAATAGCAGAATGTCCAAATGTCCTCAAATGTGTACAATGTGTATTTATATTTTTGTATTATGACACTTCTTACCTGTCCAGTGGTCTGCCAATAGTGTAACTAAGGAGGGTCTGTTCAAAGTAATACCCATTATTTAGGCATTCATCTCTCAATGAAGTGAAGAGGGTTACCTGTCCAAGATTTCCACACACCCCCTATAATGTTAGAAATGAGAGGGGGGGAGGGGGAATATGATAGGTGTACCTTATACTTTGGCCTTGTTAAATTCCCCTTAGCAAATGCTATCTGGAGGTTGCCCCATAATGTTTGTATATAATCTGCTTGACATGTTTCAGAGTAAAAATAGTAATGTTTATTGTTTTTTCCTCAACAGTTTCCTTCCACGCCACAGGAATGGCAGACTGTGGCCTCCCACTTTGCCCAGCGGTGGGACTTTCCTATCTGCGGAGGCGCAATTGATGGGAAACATGTCCACATCGTCCCACCACCCAACTCGGGCTCATACTATTATAATTACAAGGGGTTTAATAGTATAGTGATGTTGACGGTGGTGTCGGCTAATTACGACTTCTTGTATGTGGACGTGGGGAAGAATGGCCGGATGTCCGATGGTGGAGTCATCGCCCAGACGGAGTTCTACAGGCGTCTCCAGAATGGCAGCTTGGACTTGCCAGCTCCAGAGGACAATGTGGAAGGACTCCCATTTGTGTTTGTTGCTGATGAAGCGTTTGCGCTGGGGGACCACCTGATGCGGCCATTCCCAATGAGGACCCTCACCCCGGAACAGAGGGTTTTTAATAACCGGCTGTCCAGAGCCCGAAGAGTGGTGGAGAACACATTTGGAATCCTGGCCAGCCGGTTCCGACTATTTCTGACACCCATCCATATGGCAGAGTATAAACTGAACCATATTATACTGGCGTGCTGTGTTCTCCATAACTTTTTAAGGAAACATTCGGCAAACTATGCTGGATCAGTTGGGCCCGAGGCCGGAAACCTACATCAAACCACACTGACGGCGCTTGAAAGTGGCCGTCCTGGCTTGCCCTCCCTGAGTGCCCGTGATGTCCGGTTACGCTACCTGGAGTTCTTTGCGGGTAGGGGGGCTATCAATATGCCAGACAATCTGTGAAGCCTTTTTATAATAAAATTAAAAAAAAGAAATTCTTTGTGGACATTTACTGCTTGTGTTTGTTTTAGCTGACCCTGACAGAAATGTGTTGAGTCCAGAAAATGTCATGATTGTGTAACCTTATACAAAGCACTGTTGGCTGTTATTTCCTAAATGCAAAAACACATTTCACTACAAGTGCACTTACAACTGCACTGAAACTGCACTTGTAGTGCAAAGAGGATTTGCCCTTAGGAAATAACCCCCATTTTTGCTGAAAACAGCAATTACATCACCCCAAAAGTGTTGTATTGTAGTGTTGAGACAATAATCCACACATTCTTGAGTAAGCAACTTTTTTATACCTGCACAATCACATGTGCATTTACCAAAGGTTTTTAAAACAAACCAACATGTTTGTTGTATAACATTTTTTGCAGTAGCATTATCAAAAATCGAAATGTCCATTTCAGATAAAACAGGCCTGTGTAAAACCAACAAGAAAGACAAAAAACTTGAACTTACAAAGTTCAAATTAGGTAAAACCTGAAGGCTATATCAGACATCAGTATTTAGGAACTGGGTTTGATATAGCGTTCAGATGGGGTGAAATCAGTCCTGGAAAAGCCAAATTTGGAAGATGCACACCAATTTACGAATGTCAACATGTGCTAGCTGCCATCAGGGGGGGATCAAGGGACGTGTTTTGGGGGAGCAAGCCCTTCCTCAACGCTACTTTATAATTGAGGAAGGGGTTGCACCCCCAAAACGCGTCCATTGATCTCCCGTGATGGCAGATAGCACATGTTGACACACTGTGTGCATCCTCCAAATTTGGCTTTTTAAAACATTGCAAAAAGTTTGAAAAGATTGGACCACAATCCAAAAAGTGATTTTGTGGGGTTTTAAATTCGCCCCAAAACATCAATGATGTTATTATTTTTTTTAATCACATCATTGATTTTTTGCTGTATGTTTTGCAGTTCTACATTACACCCCATGATCTCCCCGATCAGGATCTGGGCACTTTCTGATGTGAAACGTTCTGGATCCCTCACATCACGATCACCTAAAAAGAGAGAAACAAAACAAAAACAGGTATCAAAAATCTGCCACCATACATCTCTTTTACCTGAGCCTGTGGTCGCAGACACTCACCTGTTGTGGTGCCAATCTCCACCACATCTTCTTCTTCCTCCTGCTCTTCTTGGGTTTGGGGTATTTCACCTTCTTCCAGAGGTGGGGGGTCTCTGGTCTCCTCGGATGAGGGGTGTCCTCCGAGTCTTTTCTCCCCTATGTAAAACAAAAATGGTATAATTAGCACACACAGATATTTGATGGCAGAACTAAAAATAGGAAACATTGCTTGGAAGTGGGGTACAATTGTCTATTTTAGCCGAGTTCCAAGATGTCTTTTTTTTAATGCCCTCTGTCAAGCTGCAATACTTTACCTGTTTGGTACAAGCTTCACAGATGGAGACCCCCCTATAGTATACACTGGAGCACCTGTGTGGCCCCCTACTAAAAATGGTGTTCTGGGGTCCCACACTAGTGCTCCAGTGTCCAGATGTGAAAACAGCTGCTCAGTGTCCTCTCCTTACACACAATCTAGTTTGCATTTCATTCTAGTAAAAAACCCATCTACACAAACAAATATTTGGCATCCAAGTAGGCCCAAAAAAAATGTGGGAAAATGCATAGGCCTAAACAATGGTGTTTTAGAGGCCGAAAGAAAAATGTTTGATACGAACTAATAATGGGCCCATGAACATTAAAGTTGCCCTTTTAAACGTTACAATTAATAAAAGCATATGGAGCAGCATGAACGGAATAAAGACAGAAAGAATAGGAACACAGCACAACTACTTACTTTTTTGCAGAACTCTCCGGATCTTTCGGTACTGCCCTGGCTCTCTCAATTTCAGGTCCGACCACCGCTTCCTGAGCTGATCTTTCAATCGTCGTACCCCGAAATTCTTCTGCAGACTTTTGATCACTTTCACCATGATCTTGGCCTTTCGGATATTGGGGTTGGGGTAAGGCCCATACTTTCCGTCATAGTCGGACTTCTTCATGATGTCGATCATCTCCAATATCTCCCCAAAGGACATATTTGTGGCCTTAAAACGTCTCCTTCTGGATCGGGACGTGTCCGGATCCGGGCTTTCCTCGTCCTCCTCCTCGTTCCTGCAATTAGCACGCACCTGCTGTGACTCCGCCATGTGCTCTTCCCCCACTGCGCCGAACGAAAAGGGGCGGGGAATAGACTAGAAAGAACGCAAGGGCGGGCGGAGTTACCCGCATGCGCAGTGTGTATAAAGCGTAACACGCGTGCGTATTACGTACGATCTGTGAGCGGAGGAAGGAGCATTGGACGCGCCGATCGTAAGAACGAAGGTAAGAGACAAACTTGTGCCTATACTGCTTCTACATTGAAGCCTATATTGTAACAAGATTAGGAGAGTTTTGTCTGACATTAGGCTTTGCCTTGTGTTGTGTCTTGCAGTGAACATGGATATGCTAATGAAAGATAATGACTTCATGTCAGTATTCCTAGATATGTTAAGGGAGCTGCCTTGTCTGTGGGAGATTAAACACCCCCATTTCAAGAACCAAGCAAAGAGGAAGGCAGCACTGGTGCAATTGTGTGAAATTGTGAAGCAGGTGATCCCCACGGCAGACATCACCTATTTAAAGATCTTCATTGGTGGCCTGAGGAGTACATATCTAAGGGAGCGCAAGAAAGTCCTGGATTCACAGAGATCCGGAGCAGCAAATGACATCTATGTCCCCAGGATGTTGTACTACGACAGGCTGCATTTTCTGGCAGGCCAGACTGAACCCAGGCCATCCCTCTCCAGTCTTCCTTCCATGCTTCCTTCCCCCCGGCTGAGGCTTCTGACGCCCAACCTGGGCCTTCCAGGCCACATGTGGAGGAGCCCAGATTGAGCCAGGTATAGCATTCCTCTAAATATTTCTGCTTTTCCAATCAAAGATGTTAACTAGATGTTAGTTGGGAGTACTAATTTAGGATTGTGATTGATGATGCAAAACATTACAACCATGTCCCTTTTTCATACACAGGGAAGTCTCAGCCAGGAGGTGGCCGAGCTGAGCCGGCTGGCTGATCTGCAGGTCCCTCCACCCCCCCTGGAAAGAGAAAGTGGCAGTAGGAGGAGTACCCTAGAGGAGGCTAGCAGAGGACTCTTTTGGAGGGCTACAGAGGTCCTGGAAGCACCACAGACCGTGGAGGAGGACATTGCTGCCGTCATTGCATATAAAATGCAGAGGATGAAGGAGGGCCAACAAGCCATGTGTGAGGCGCTCATATTGGAGGCTCTTAACAAAGGTATGAGGGGCCAAATTACACCTCAGACACACCTTTGCGATGGTCCTCCTCCTCCTCCTGCAGGTGCTCCTCCTCGTCCTCCGTCTCCTCCAGGTCCTCCCAGTCCTCCTCCAGGTCCTACTCCTCTTCCTGCCACATCTCCAACAGCACAGCCACAGCCCGGAAGGAAGCGTGGAAGGAAGACCAGAAAGTGAGGACCCTGGATCCAGTCATTGAACAAAGATCAGCCTTTGAAAAAATCCAAACATTAAATAAAAAAAAGGCTTAAAATCCCAAAAAAAAGTAAATAAAAAAAAAATTCTGTCAGATGTGACAACTAATAACAATATATTCAGGGAATCCCAATAAAAAAATAAAAATGAAACTTTGTGAGAAGTCTGTGTGAATATGAGCAGCAAAACTACTTAATTCTTGTCACATTATAAAGAAGAAGAGAGTGCGCTGTATTAAACCATTTTTAACATTGCAGCATGACGAGAAGTGCTATATCCATTGCGAACGCTAAGTTTACTAGAACGAGCTGTTCCGTCTTGGAATTTCTTCTGAGCATGCGTGGCACTTTGTGCGTCGGAACAGGCCACACACGGTCGGAATTGACGCGATCGGATTTTTTTGTCGGAAAATTTTATCTCCTGCTCTCCAACTTTGTGTGTCGGAAAATCCAATGGAAAATGAATTTCCGACAACACGCTCCGATCGGACATTTTCCATCGGAAAATCCGACTGTATGTACGGGGCATTAAGGCGTCATCATACCAAGACATTTTGGACAATTTCATGCTCCCAACTTTGTGGGAACAGTTTGGGGATGGCCCCTTCCTGTTCCAACATGACTGCACACCAGTGCACATTACCATAGATACACTATTAAACCTTGTGGACTGCCCTGCCAGAAGAGTTATAGCTGTTATAGCTGCAAAGGGTGGGCCAACTCAATATTGAACCCTACGGACTGGGATGCCATTAAAGTTTATGTGCGTGTAAAGGCAGGCGTCTCAATACTTTTGGTAATATAGTGTATGTGTATATGTATGGTAGTTGTATGTACAACCCAGAAAGAATAGTGTGCATATTGCTCTTTTTATGCTACCTAAAACACACTGTCACTGTCTGACACTTACAGTATACTGGTAGAGGCTCTAGCTACAACAAGATGTGTCAGAACCTTCCCAAGCCTTCTCATGTTTTACATTCTTTGGATTTTTGGAAATCCATAAGCTTTGTGTCTGTACAAGGCTACCTATAAGTTGAGAGGTTGCATATGTAAATTAACTATGGCATAGGACATCATCACAGGTGTTACCAAAGTATTTGCTCTGCCTGAGCCAAGAGGCAACATCAAAGAGGATGCTCTGCATTACCCCTTTTTGAGAAGCAGGGCACCCCCTTGGATTATGTATCATGTGAAGTATAGCAGGGAGGGTGAAGGTATCAGCAGTGAGAATGCTGATAACTCTTTTTGGTAAGTGTTATGCCCCGTACACACGGCCGGATTTTCCGACGGAAAATGTGTGATAGGACCTTGTTTCGGAAATTCCGACCGTGTGTAGGCTCCATCACACATTTTCCATCGGATTTTCCGACACACAAAGTTTGAGAGCAGGATATAAAATTTTCTGACAACAAAATCCATTGTCGGAAATTCCGATCGTGTGTACACAAATCCGAGGAACAAAGTGCCATGCATGCTCAGAATAAATAAAGGGATGAAAGCTATTGGCCACTGCCCCGTTTATAGTCCCAACGTTTTACGTCACCGCGTTTAGAACGATCGGATTTTCCGACAACTTTGTGTGACCGTGTGTATGCAAGACAAGTTTGAGCCAACATCCGTCGGAAAAAATCCTAGGATTTTGTTGTTGGAATGTCCGAACAAAGTCTGACCGTGTGTACGGGGCATAAGAGCCCAGCTGTGCAGGGTAACAACACTGCAGTGAATTCACTGCAGGCAAATTAGCATTGTCACCTCTTCTGGAGGAACCATCATGGACTGGCAGGATCACCAAGTATTTATTTTAAGATTGAAAGGGCATTCCAAAATTTAAAACAATACTTTAACCACTTGCCGACTGCTGCACACCAATATACGTCGGCACAATGGCAGTGGTGGGCAAATGGCCATACCTGTGCCCGCCGCATACAGCCTGAACATGCCCACATGTCCTGCGGACTCGATGTCCGCTGGTGTTCCGCGATCGTGTCACAGAGCCACAGAACGGGGAGACACTGTTCTGCTTAGTGACATGACAGGGATCTACTGCTCCCTGTCATCGGGAGCAGTGATCGCTGTCATGTCAGTGGTAGCCCATCCCCCCACAGTTAGAATCAGTCCCTAGGACACACTTAACCCTGTAATCGCCCCCTAGTGTTTAACCCCTTCCCTGCCAGTGTCATTTACACAGTAATCAGTGCATTTTTATAGCACTGATCGCTGTATAAATGACAATGGTCCCAAAATAGTGTCAAAAGTGTCCGCCATAATGTCGCAGTCACGATAAAAATCATAGATCGCTGCCATTACTAATAAAAAAATATATATAATAAAAATGCCATAAATCTATCCCCTATTTTGTAGATGCTTTTGCGCAAACCAAACAATATACGTTATTGCGTGTTTTTTTTACCAAAAATATGTAGAAGAATACATATCGGCCTAAACTGAGGAAAAAAATATTTTTCTAATATATTTTTGGGGGATATTTATTATAGTAAAAAGTAAAAAATATTGTTTTTTTTAAAAAATTGACGCTCTTTTTTTGTTTATAGCACAAAAAATAAAAACCGCAGAGGTGATCAAATACCACCAAAAGAAAGCTCTATTTGTGGGGAAAAAGGACGTCAATTTTGTTTTGGTGTAACGTCGCACGGCCGCACAATTGTTAGTTAAAGTGATGCAGTGCTGAATCTCAAAAAGTGCTCTGGTCAGGAAGAGGGTAAAATCTTCCGGGGCTGTTCAAGTGGATGTAAACTCATTTTTTTTTTTAATTAAGGTTTGCACCTTGTACAGTATAGGATTTCATGTCATCTGTGCCCAGTCTTGCCACGACGAGCTCTGAACAGTCCTCTTATCTTTTTTCAGTGAGATAAAAACTGACACACAGAGAAATAGGAGTCAGTTCTTCCCCCTTGCTGTGAGTGACAGGTGATTTACATATCTCATGAAGGAGCCTGAAAGAGGCATTCTGTGTGCTTCAGATCCCCTCCTCCTTTCTTCTCCAGCTCTCCCAGGATTGGCTGCTCCACACCTCAGCATGATTGGACATGCTGAAGTCATGTGGTGACTTTTCTGGGTTTTGACTGGATGTTAGTGATTATAGCAGAAGTTCAGTGTAAGAAATACACAGGATAAAATGCATGTTGACAAGGGGAGTGTAGAGGTGGGTGGGGAGTCTACTGACATCACAACTCCACCCACCAAGCTCCTGACAACAGACCCACCCACAGAATCTGCAGTTTTTCGGGTCTCATGATAGACAGAGGGGAGACATTTGACAGGTAAAGATACATCAGGAGGCATGCATATCCTTATAGATAACCCCTATGGCAGTAGTTTAGAAAGGATGAGAGTTTACATCCACTTTAATTTATTGTTAATGGATCTTTACGAGGCTGAATTTACATTTTCTGTATAGTTACAATAGTTTTTACATTTTTATGTTAAATATTCAATACGACAACTTTGGAAATGTAAAAACACATTGTTGCATACACAGAATGGAGTTTGAAGTTAAATTCCTGTAAAGGGGCAAAGTGATTCACTTTACTAATTCACCTTTCACACACTTCACCTTTCACCTTTCACGCACTGTTGCTCCTGTCCTAACCCAGTGGAAGCAACTTGTTGGTTTGTGTGGGAGCCTGTTTTGCTCCCCTCATGTGCATGCCACAGTGTTTGGGCCTGGCTGACTAAGTCAGAGGTCTGCACCCTCGAAGACGAGGTAACATGCTGCTCCATACCAGGGATTTACAAAGCAACAGAGTGGTAAGGGATCTATAGGACCTTTAGGGCCATATGTAAGGTAAACATAGATAATGGACATTCATTATGAAACTATTTGTTTACAGAGTTTTTGTGAATGTATCACAAACTGTATATGCACTGTTATGCTGGCAATACACAGAAGCAGCACAGTGGCTTTGTGGTTAGTACTTTTGTCCCTGGTTCAAATCTGACCAGCATGTTGATAGGCTAAATGGCACAACTGAGTGTGCCCAAGATGTCTGCGTCACCCCCTAAGTACATTGAGGGGTGAGAAAACCACTATAGAAAAAACATTTATTTTTTTTAAAAATTACATTCTCTAGTATTTTAAACTAGCTTTTTAACTCAAAATCAGTTGAACAGAACAACACAGTTTACTGCCATTCCCATAATTCCCAAAAGTATCTGAATCTTTGATCCACTACTTTTATAATTGAAATGAGGCCTTGAAATATTGCTAACATATTTACGTACATGTGTACTGGATTTCCCTCTTGTGTATATCTAATGTGGCCAGGGGCTCCTAATGCAATTTTGAGACCCATCAACCATTGAGCCTCCACTAGTGGCAGCTTTACTGATCATTAGCATGTACGCCTTCTCACAGAAGATAGATAAAACAAAGTCTCAAACTACTTTCTGTAACTGTTACCTGCAAACCAGAGTCTTCCAACTCCATTTTGTAAGTTTGTATCAAATTCAGTTGTATAAAACCCAAATACACTTTAATTACACAGTCATATGTTTTTCGTCTGTACTTACAAAGTGAATTCTTGCCTCTGTAATTGACTTTTCATATTACAAAACATCGTCATACAAATTTGATGCTATAGAAAGGAGATTGAAATAGTAAACTTTTTATGTTGAACTGGCAACATTAATAAAGACTGGAAGGTTTTGGCAGTCTTAATGTGTACCTGGGACACTCAAATATGCAATTCTCTCAAGGTTTGACACTACCTGATAGTGTTAAAGGCTAGACCAGCACCTCCTGATTTCCAACTGGTCTGTCACTATTATGGATGCCCTTACTAGCCAGATGGAAGGTGCAGGATGGGAGAGGTCAACACTATAAGTACGTGTCAAAAGATACTGGGGCTTATTAGCTACATGAAAGTGAATATAGGTACCTTCATTTTATGCATGTCTTTAAAGGAGAAGTCTGCTCATTGAGGACAATGAGCACATTTATATTAGGGATGATGGCAACATTCATATTCATTTTCGGTGAAATATCTAATTTAGAGTTAAAGGAGAAGTCTGGGATAGCAAAAAATACCAAACATGCATTCTTACCTACTGTATATGGCAGCAGCGATCCCATGCTGCAGCTGTCCCCTGCTGCCTCTAAAATTAAGAACTGAGTGATAACATGACCACTGACTCCTCAGTTCTCCGTCTTTACTGAACAGAGAGCAGGGACTGTCAGTCATCAGCTCTCTGCTCTGCCACTCCTGCACTTACTGGAGCACTGGACTGTGGAGCAGGCGGGAGCGGCTTGCTCATGCTCTCAGCAGTGTGCTTTAGAGGCTGAGCCAACTGCTGGTTGGGCATCTGGGTAGATCCTGACCTTAAGGTCAGAATGCCTACAAAGCCTGGACCAGCTTTGTGACATCAGCTGACTGTCGGCTAAATCTGGGTCACAGAAATGCAGATATAAGTGCACTACTGTGACACAGAAGAGAAGTGTAGCCAAAAAAGCCTTGCCAATACTTCTCTTTTAAGGTTTTAAATATGTTTAGGTTTTTTAATACCTTGCTTGTATTCACTAATGAACAGGATCTTATAACTTGTTCACCACAGAGGGCTAGCACCCTTCTGCTCTCCCTATAGACAACTAATTGCCCCATGATATCAGACTTTCCTGGATTCTGGGAATGCTATTGAGCCATCGTACATTAGCACAAGCACTGATGCACTATGAGAAGAAACCCCTTTGTATGAGCCCCCTCTAAAAATGCCACAAATGCTGGAGAGCATGAAGGCTGGTATAAGCATGACAGAAAGCTGCTTTTTGTTCTAAGGTATTAGTGGGGGCGTAGTTTTAAAGACAAATAAACAACAACAAAAAGAAAACTAAAACAGCTAATGTAAACATTTAAAAAGCTTTATTGTACAGTCAACATTTTCCTGGGTTAAACATCAGAGCTGTGAAGTAATGCTATCTGGCTGTAATACCTTCTCATACTAAAACTTCTTTGCAGCGTATAAAAAAAAACAGCACAAAAAAATGGCACATGATAGAATATAAGACTAGCCAAAAATATTTTAGACCCAGAGAATGTCACATTTGAAGCTCTGCAGTGTCTTGATACTAGTCATATTCTTCTACATGGTTGGCTGTGCACAGATAATAGCACTGTAGGTTGCTGTTGTCACATTTCCCAATTCCATCTTGAAAGGAATAGAAATTTTTTTTTTTTTTTAACATTTTACCTCCGCTGTTCATTTACAGTGACATGATCCCTTGTCATAAAGAAGGAATCACCATGCTAATTATAGTGGTAATTTTTGACACATTTCAACAAGAGCTGTACAGACCACCAGTCATTTCCACAAAGTCGTTTATACAGTTTAGTGCTTTAACATTGTCAGTCTCTGCTTTTAAGTACTTTAGAAGAAAATTACTTTGCATTCAAGTGCCAATAAACTATAAAACTAAAGGCATTCATACCGATGTAGCTTTTTTCCTATTCACAGTTTTGAAATGCAATAAAAAAAATAATTGCAGCCTGAACCATAAATATAAATTTAAATAATAAGCATGTTTGGGAAAGATGTTGTCATGTAACTTGCAAAATAGAAGAGAAATAATTTTGTAATACATTTTGTAGCTTGAAGAATCCATTCATTTATTTGGAAAAATAAAAAAGGTATCCTTCATTCATGTTTTTAAATACATACAAATTTATTATTCAGAGTTGCAGGCATTTTGACTACTTTTTGTAGCATTCCTCACCCAGCAATAAACAGTGAGTGAACCATAGGAAGGAATGCCAGGGAAAGTAAAAAAATCTACCCTGAAGTGTAGCTGTCCCTGTACTGCAAGGTTTAAATGCTGATTTAGGTCCACGTGAATAAGAAAAGCAATTTTACCTACAAAATCCACGCTGCAAGACTGGTCCCCACAGCTTTTTCTCTTCTATTCTGTGGGAGTTGCAGGTCCTCTGACGTTATCAAGTCTAATGTAGGGTTCATAACCCTGCACTGGATGTGAGGACGCAGAGGGACAGTTCATAGTTGGCGCGTAAGCGAGCACCGACTGCTGTAGGAGTGAAGAATCAAGTAAGTAAAGCTGCTTTTCTTGTCCCCTGGACCTAAATGAGCATTTAAACCTTGCAGTGCAGGGGCAGATTCACTGCAAGGGCACCTTTTTACTTTCCCTGAAGTTGAGCTTTAAGGGAAAATTATAAGGTTAATATACGTAATCTATGCACTTACTTGTCGATATGGTTGTGCTTACTAGTGTGACTAAGTACAGGTATGTGTCAGATAAGGGTACTCACCGAGGCCGAGATGCTGAGAGCGGTAACCTCTTGCGACTAAGCGCACTCCACTCCTGGAGATGGTACAGGGGGTGAAGGGCACAAAGAGGCACGAGTCACCAGCAGGCTGGGCAGGTCTTGCGTGAAGGTCACCGGCAGGGATAGAGCTGTGCAGGACTGGAAGATGTTGAGGCTCAGGAAGGAGGATGAACAGCTGATCCAACAACAGGCCGGGGGTCAAACACTGTTGACTAGTAAGAGTCTCTAGATAGGCAAAACAGTCTAGTGCAAGGACTGTTAGCAGGTCTGTCAGCAGGCTGATGACTAGTACTGAAGATTGATAGTAAAAGTCCGTAGGCAGGCCAAGGGTCAAACACAGGTGACTGGAAGCAAAGTCTGTGAGCAAGCCAGGGGCCGAGCACTGAAGACAATAGCAAAGTCCAGGAGCAGGCTGAGGGTCAATCACTGGAGACAGGAAGCAATATCCGTAGACAGGCCGAGGGTCAAACACAGTAAGCAAGTGGAGAAGTCCGTTAGGCAAGCCGAGGGTCAGATGCAGGTAGAGATCAGAGCAGGTCAAGGTCAATCCGGGTCACAACAGGTAATCAAGAATGAGGATACAAAGCAGGAAACACACGGGGAGCTGAAAGACAAACCAGCAATCTGGCCATGGCACAGAGTGTCTTTTATAGGCCAGTGGGAGGCTCATGTTGTGCACGCTATTGCGTATGCGCGTTTGCCATTACGCTGATTCGCGCACACGCATTAGCCGTTTCGCTGAATTGCACACAAACATTAGCCGTTTAGCCGAATTGCACACGCGCATTATCCGTTTAGCTGTATTGTGCCCAGGGATGCGCCGGAGTGCCGCTCTAATGCGCATGTGTGAAGGAAGGCAGCGATATTGGCGAGACTGGTACTTGCCTCTTTCCTGACAGTATGCAACAATCAAACTGTGCATAGACTTTGTGAATTATCTACACAACTGGAACTCCATATTTGTAATTTACGAACAGATTTTCCAAATGCACCTGCTGAAGGCACCTCCTGTTTCTCACATACAGAAAGCTTTACTTGTCAGAACCTTCACAGCCACCCCTCACATTAAGAGCTCATTTACATAAGCTTTGCTTTCTGAGTGATTCACTTTCAGATAGCTCTTCAAAGCATATTTGACAGGCAGTGAGGAGGCGTGGTATTGCATTTTCACCACATGTTTTAACCCTTCGATCGCTGCTCTAGCGTGCCACCACCAAGTGCAGATTGGCTTTATTCACTTAAATGTTTTGCATTCAGTGGGCTCTCTGCCAGCTGAAAGTGATAGGGAGTATATATCCTGCCATGGCCATGAATCAAAGCATCACAGCCTTGGCATGTGTACACCCCTGACCGCGGCCTCTGCAGCTAAAGTGATTAGCAGTTGAGGGGTTGTTCCCAACTGCCCGTCACCCTCTAGCACATACAAGCCCTAAAATTGCATTGAATGTTTTTAATCCAATTAATAATAGAGAAGACATAGAGAGGAAAGTTGTATGCCAACAATGTAAGAAAGCATACCTACTTATGAGGAGCTCTCTAGAATCTGGATACAATAGATCACTCAAATTAAAATATATTTATTAGACTTTATGCCTTCAAGTTAAATGCAGGAGAAAAAAGAGAATAGAGATTGAAGTGGGACTTTGAGTGAGACATGTCAAAGGGTGATTGACGCGTAATCACCTGATTTACATAATATTCATAAAAAAGTTTAATATAATTGGTCACTGGACATAATGGTACAATTCATACGAAATAAATCAAAACGGTAAACATGATTGATACAATTCATACAGAACAATGTACATAGGAGAGTAACAAGCAATTTTTTTATTATTTAGAAGTTGGGGCATCCATTAGATATTAACTCAATGCGTTTCATGGTTTTAAACCAATTGTCAGGAGTCAGATGCATGGATCTATACTGAAAAAGGTTGAAACAATAAAAGTCTGTTGGTCTGGGAGGCCCTCTAATGGGTAAGAGTTAAGTTAAAGGGAAACATATAGCTTCAATACTTGTTACTTACCTCTTACCCATTAGAGGGCCTCCCAGACAAACAGACTTTTATTGTTTCAACCTTTTTAACTTAAATCTTTAAGTTAAAAAGTTATGGTTGGATAAACATAAAACAGGAAAAAACACTGCGCTCAGAATGAGTGGTGTCAAAGAGCTGCTAGCACTATGAGTCCAGATACAACAACTCCAACACAAATATATACAAAAAATTGCAGCACTAAAAACACAGTGAATAACAAGGAAATGTGAATTTATAGAACTAAAAATCATTAGTGATAACAGGTGATATATGAAAAAGGAAAACTGTAATCCAAAAATATATATTTTTCAATAAGTCCACCATAAACACAAAAAAGAATTTCTGTCATGCTCTGTGATGTTAAACACCTGGCAAAAAGTCCACAATGGCTAGTTAAAAAGATAATGTGCAGTGTTCCCTGACCAAAGAGTATGTTGCAGCTTCTTAACAGAAGATATACACCTCTACAGATGGTCAAACAGCACATAGGGGATTAAGGTCTCCCTCCAACCGTTCCATCCCCACAGTCTGTGCCTATTACGATTGTCTCCAAAAACACTGATATTTTTGTATCACTGATTGATATTATCAGTCAGTGCATGCCATCTCTGGGGCCATATACAGTCACATGATCGGGGGGCAGCTTGGGCTGTGCTTCCTCCTCCAGCAGCACACTGTTTCCTCGGTACACCCTCAGACTGAGCACATGTGTCCAGCGCTGCCCCTGATCCGACACTGCCAATCGTCCAACGTCTGTGAACACTACACTACAGTTTTCCTTTTTCATATATCACCTGTTATCACTATTTTTTTTAGTTCTATAAATTTACACTTCTTTGTTATTCACTGTGTTTTTAGTGCTGCACTTTTTTGTATATAGTGCTTGTTGGATAACAGCAGTACATGTTTTCCCATTTTCACTGCACTTTAAAAAAACTCAAAGCCTTATGCCTTCCTATTAACCAGTGAGGCTCTCCTTTACATTTGGAGGTCAGTAGAGTGGTGCAGGTGGAGAGTGGCAGACCAAATCATAACTATAAAAGTTCCATTTAGAATTTGCATAAAATAACACCCTGGATTTTGGTACCAGTAGTACTTGCTAAAAAAAATATTAAACATACAACTGTACTAAATTTGTGAACTTTAAGTTATAAAAAAACAAGCCATTTAATCCTAAATTATTTATTTCAAGAGGTAAACATATTAAACCTAGGGCAAGTGAGAAAACATATTTACTTATTAAATTTGACCCAATGAAAAACTGCCTTAGAGGTTACAATACTGAGATTCATTATCTTCTGTTGCAGTACTGTGCTCCCCCAGCCAGAGACAACCATCAAATTTGGAATTTACAATAAGAAACTTGAGTGCTAATTTCTTTGTCATGAGTGTGTGCTTTTCGTAATATAAATCGTTAAAACACAGTTTTAAACATAATAAAGTCTCTTTCTACTTGTGTGATATCTTAGTGCAAATATATTGTAAGAAAATACATTAATCCTATATTTTTTTTGTTCATAGGCCAGTGAAA
This sequence comes from Lithobates clamitans, assembly GCA_037952925.1. Classification (NCBI taxonomy): domain Eukaryota; kingdom Metazoa; phylum Chordata; class Amphibia; order Anura; family Ranidae; genus Lithobates; species Lithobates clamitans. The sequence goes on along the minus strand of JBBGZY010000008.1, from coordinate 4,232,957 downwards.
AGACAAAACAGCAGAGAAGCGTTCCAGTGAAGTAAGTGGTTATTTTGTATCTGCGTTGTATTCGTTTATGCGTATATTCAGGATATTGCTGCTTTCAGCTATGTTGCCTCTTTGCACAGATATGAGCAATCTGATTGGCCATCTCAGCTAACACCTTTATGGGAAATTCTACAGCTGCTGTGATAGCTAGATACAGACCTGTATTGTAGTTCCGGTACTTGTACATTAACAAGATTATAAATGTTGACTTTTATTAGCTTTTTTTTTTACAAGAATTTTATTGAAAACGTTTTTTGAAACAGAACAATATGCTGAAAGTTCTGAAACTGCTTTGTCACAGCTTGCCGTTCACACTGCTCTTATATAGGCCAAAGCCCATATGAAACAGGTCCTCCTTTTCTTCTCTGCTACCTCTGTTCAATTGTCGGCAGCAAGAAAAGCCTCTTTGTGTTTGTTGTGGGTCACACAAAGCATACTGTAGCTCACACAGTGCTATGAACTCTGGCAATTTGACAGTGCTGGTCATTGGATGGATTGGTTCACATGCTCCTCCATACCTGGGTATACAAAGTTTTTCTGGCAGCTGAACAGAACTATGAAGGAGCCATCATATGTATGCTACTGGGGAAGGGTTGATTTAAAGGAAAACTGTTGCTTTACACTGCAAAGACAAAATCACAAGTTTGCTTTAAAAATGTATCAATGTCAATCAACAAATGCTGTTTTTTTAATATAGTTTTTATGATTTTACATATAGCTTTAATCTCTTTGATGACCACCCTATATAACCACACATTTTTGAAGATATTTTGTTCTTTTTATAGTTTTTATATTATTTTATTTTTATTGAGATGGGTCATCCTTGGGATATTTTAAAAGGTGTAACCTCCTTTTTTAATCTTGATGAAAGCTATTGTTCTTCAGAAGTCACCTTGAAGAAATGTACAGTCAACCCCTGCATTCTCTCTGTATATTGAATGATATCTTGTACTGCATGCAGTTAGAATATCTTGTTAAACATAGCTATTCAGTTGAATCTCACAAACTCAAGGACATTTGTATTTTGTAATTGCTGACTGTTTAAATTGATCATGTCATTAGTAGGGATGGGGGAACGGTTCGGCCTGAGCATATGTTCAGGCCGAACTTTCACTGTTCAGACATTCAGCGAACAGCCGAAGAAACGGGTCGTTCGACCATTTGTTTGGCCCTCCAAACCGACCACAATGCATTGTGGCACTGAATAGTGCATTGAAAGCCCTGATTGGCCGAAGCAGTGAAAGCTTCAGCCAATCAGGGCAAAAAGCCCATAATTGGACACTGTCATCATGACTTTATCCAATCATAGCTCATTCCCGCCCCACAGTATAAAAGTATTCTTTCAATGGCAGCCATTTTCAGTGTGATTTTGATGTGGAGAGAGATAGAACGGGGCTCTGTTCAGTACTATTAGTTAGTTAGTGAGCTATACTGTTCTATTTTGCTTCAATTGTCAGTGTTGAATATTAGTTTAGTGTCAGTCTAGGGATAGTGTGAGTGTAGCGAGGAGGACCATCATTCAGCTTTCCATAGTGTGCAGGTAGAGTAGGGACAGCTTAGAAAGTTTCACTGTAGTGTAGTGAAACCGTGTCATTCATACATACATTAGTGTAGAGTAGGGACAGCTCAGATAGTTGCAGTGTAGTGTAGTTAGACCGTGTCAGTAATCTTGACATTAGTGTATAGCTAGAGTAGGGACAGTTCAGATAGTGTCAGCATAGTGACGGTTGAACACCGTCTATTTGATTGCATTACTGCCAGTTTAACATCATTTACTTCTGTGTGCGTTATTCCAGCTTAACGCCATATAGTTTTGTGTGCGTTACTGCTAGTATAATACCTTATAGTTCTGTGTGTGTTACTGCCAGTTTAACGCCATATAGTTTTGTGTGTGTTACTGACAGTTTAACACCATATAGTTCTGTGTGCGTTACTGCCAGTTTACCACCATATAGTTCTGTGTGCGTTACTGCCAATTCAACTCCATATAGTTCTGTGTGCGTTACTGCCAGTTTAACGCCATATAGTTTTGTGTCTGTTACATCTGCGCAATTGTCATTCAAAGTGCCACAGTGCTGAAAGCTGAAAAATGGCTTGGGCAGGAAGGGTATTAAAGGCTATTGAACTTCATTTTTCTCGTCTCGTTGTACGTGTTGTACATCACCGCGTTCTTGAGGTTTGGAATTTCCGACAACATTTGTGCGACCGTGTGTATGCAAGACAAGTTTGAGCCGACATCCATCGGAAATAAATCCAGGATTTTGTTGTTGGAATGTCCGATCGTGTGTATGCGGCACTAGTGTTGGTGTCAGTTAGTGGCAGTGTAAATGTCAGTTAGTGACGGTTAGTGGCAGTGTAATGTCAGCTATTGGCAGTGTCAGTTACTGTCAGTGTCAGTGTTAGTAGCAGTTATTGGCAGTGTTAGAGTAAGTTTTTCAGGTAAGAAAAATAGGTTATATACTTAGACCCCTTTCACACTGGGGCAGTTTGCAGGCGCTATTTTGCTAAAAATAGCGCCTGCAAACCGACCCGAAACAGCCGCTGCTGTGTCTCCAGTGTAAAAGCCCCAGCCTGGGGGCTTTCACACTGGAGCGGTGCGCTAGCAGGATGGGAAAAAAAAGTCCTTTTAGCAGCATCTTCAGAGCGGTGAAGGAGCTTTGTATACACTGCTCCTTCACTGCTCCTGCCCATTGAAATCAATGGGGCAGCACGGCAATACCGCCGGCAAAGCGCCTCTGCAGAGCCCCTTTCTCTGCAGCTAGCGGGGGGTAAAACCGCCCCACTAGCGGCCGAATACTGCCGCTAAAACGACACTAATAATAGCGGCGCTTTACCGCTGACGCACCTCTCGCCCCAGTGTGAAAGGGGCCTTAGTGTCACTGTGAGTGTTAGTATCAGTGTGTTTAGGTAGAACAAAAAAATAAATAACTCATACACACATATGTGAAATGATTGTGGTCATCAGAAGCAGAAGAACTTATTTTGTAGGTTTTTTGGTGGTGGGTCATGGTAATGGCATAAAATGATAAGGCTAAAATTTAAAATATATATATATATATATATATATATATATATTTTTTTTTTTTACTACTTTTGGGCCAGTTTTCATTTCAGAATTTAAAAAAATTAAGAGATATTCATTTACATTTTCCTTCAAATGAAAGCCCAATCAGCCCTGAAAAAAACAAGGTATAATCCACCAGGATACACTAAGTAGAGGCAATAATATATGCAGTTTCACTAACACATGTCAAAGTTGCAAAATTAGGCTTTGGCCCAAGTTTATTCTTATCTTTTTCATGGAGTGGTTAAAGGATGGGTTCACTTTTTAAGAAAAAAGAATAATTGGAATAAATTGTCAGGAGCCTGGAAAGCATTGCATCCTTGATCAGTAGATGAAGGGGTGCAATGTGAGCTCCTGCAGACAAATCCTGCAGATTTCTGCCCATACCTTTATATGGGATGTCTGTTTGAAAGCTGCAGGGCTTGTGAATGAACTATGAGAGTGCCCAGCAGAACCCTCGCAGTCCAATCAGAACTACAAGCTGCCAGCCGCAGTGGATGACAGTAGGTGTAGTTCATCCATTCACAGGTAACTGTGAATAAATGATGCAGCCATGTGGGAAGAGCCCCGCAGAGCTGCACTATTTTTAAATTGTGACAACAGGAGTGGGGAGAAGATCCAGGCTCACTGTCACAGGGAGGGGGATTGGAGGAACTGGCAGCAGGAGTTGGAACATGTTACATGTTCCACCCTGAATACAAATGTTACATGTAACATGTTCCAAAAAGTGAATTAGCCTTTAAAGGAGCAATGTGGGCTACATAAAAAAACAAATACACATACTTACCTGAATGGCTGGAGCATCAGTTTGATTCTGCAGCTGTACCCCACCAACTCTAATGCTGTGTACACACGGTCGGAATTTCGGCCCGCAAAAGACTGATGAGAGTTTTTCGTCAGAAAATGCGAACGTGTGTATGCTCCATCGGTCTTTTGCTGGCAGAATTCCAGCCAGCAAAAGATTGAGAGCATGCTCTCAATTTTTCGGTCGGGAAAAGTTCCTACTCGAAAATGCGATCGTCTATGGAAATTCCAACGCACAAAATCCTTACGCATGCTCGGAAACAATATGACGCATGCTCGGAAGCGGTGAACGTAATTTTTTTTGTCGGCTCGTCGTAGTGTTGTACGCCACCGCGTTCTTGACAGTCGTAATTTCACCAAACTTTTGACCGTGTGTATGCAAGGCAAACTTGAGCAAAATCCAGTCGGAAAAGCCACCATATCTTTTTCCGACGAGAAAAACGATCGTGTGTACGTGGCATAACACAGAGAACTGTGCGATCAAAGATCACTGATCACTCAGTTCTCGGTCCACTCTGGGAGTAAAGTTTAATAATTATAATACTGAAGTCAATATTAGAGCATTTGTGTATCATTTCTTATTCACTATTTAGTTCTCTTTCTTTTCAATGGAGCGATTGAGATATTTTTATTTCCTTCACAGTTGGCATTTAGTTGTCTATTGCTGCAGCCTATTGATCTTGTATTGACTTTTTTATTTTCAGTTTAGAAAGAAGCTGACAATGTGGATTTGCTTTTACTACATAGCTGTCGGACAGATTTGTCAGATTTATATATTCAGTCTTGCTACATGTACTGTAACATGGCATCTCATGTGGTCATGTTATCACATTACAGTTTTAAGACTAGGTTCAGATTTATAACACTGGAATACTTGGCTGCACCTCTCTGCTAGGCGTTTACTTGCACAACTGTGGAGATATTTTCATATTTTCCAGATATATTTGCATTGATACTTCATGTCTCTCCTAAATCAAGTTATCCCTAACAGAAGGCTGTGCAGTTAAGAGGCAGATATTCCTAGGTATTACAGTACACACATCACAGTCCAGTAACCACTCACAAAGTGCACAGTTATGTGTACATATGTAACAAGTATGTTAAAGCAGCTGTGTAGTCACCACATCATTACCAGCTTACACATAGTTAGCTATGTTAAATCAATATTAACATTGCCACAGCTGTTAGAGCATTTATCCAGTGGTCAGAAGAGCAGCTGGTATATTTATACATACAATAATTTAATTCTTATTGCAGTTTTGTATTTTATATTAATGGAAATAAAATGTATAAACTAAAGCTTATTTAGATAATTACACAGTATTCTTTAAGTAACTTCCTATATTAACACATGTGGTGTAAATCTTTGAATGGAAATATCTTTGGCAAAGGGCCACCTGCTAATATGTTGAGTTGATTTTAAGTGTGGCTGACAGCTGTTTCAGTTGAGGAGAGGTCCAAAGATGTCATTACCATTTTTATACATAGCATCTGCCTCTATGTTGCTTTGTTATATGGAATTTAATCATGTACAGTAATTGGACGCTGGGTAACCTTCAAAGGCAAATATTAATATTTAACAGAAGTATATAACACTGGTCGTATCCCACGGCTTATTTTATCATTTATAGATTTCTAATAATGCACTTATACATCTCCACATAGTTTGCCTTAAGAGACATAAAAAGCAAGTGAAGGATTCAGAATGGTATTTTCTATCCATACCTGAAATATTGGTTCTGGTGGACTGGCAATGGATTATTTAACCATTTGCCCTCTGGAAGCTTTACTGTTTTCTTTTGTTTTGTTTTTTGCGCTATAACTTTAAAAACCAACAACTTAAAAAAAATTTTTTTTTTTACTTTCTGCTATAAAACATATCCAATAAATCAAATATATCAGTTTAGGCCAATATGTATTCCGCTACAAATTTTTGTTTAAGAGCCCTTGCACACTGGGGCGGTTTGCAGGCGCTATTGCCCTAATAATAGCGCCTGCAAACCGCCCCGAAAGTGCCGCTGCTTTCATCCCAGTGTGAAAGCCCCGAGGGCTTGCACACTGGAGCGATGCGCTGGTAGGACGGGAAAAAAAGTCCTGCCAGCAGCATCTTCGGAGCGGTGAAGGAGCGGTGTGTATACCGCTCCTTTACCGCTCCTGCCCATTGAAATCAATGGGACGGCGCGGCTATACCGCCGGCAATGCGCCTCTGCAGAGGCGCTTTGCGGTGGTATTTAACCCTTTCTTGGCCGCAAAGAAAAAACCGCCCCGCTAGCGGCCGCATACCGACGGTAAAACGCCGCTAATAATAGCGGCGTTTTACCGTCGACGCCACCCCCGCCCCAGTGTGCAAGGGCTCTAAAACAAATTCCCAATAAGCGCATATTAATTGGTTTGCACAAAAGTTATAGCATCTATAAACTATTGGATATGTTTTTTATTTTTCATTTTTACTAGTAATGGCAGTGATCAGAGACTTATAGCAGGCCTGCAATATTGCGGCGGACAATCGGAACACTAACTGACACTTGTGACACTTTTTAGGCACCAGTGACACTAATACGGTGATCAGGGCTAAAAATATACACTGTCACTGTACTAATGACACTGGCTGGGAAGGGGTTAACATCAGGAGCGATCAAAGGGTTGACCGTGTGCCTAACCAGTGTTTTCACATGATGTGGGAGGTGCTTTTACTAGGGGAAGGCATTGATCTATGTTCCTGCTCAGCAGGAACACAGGATCAATGCCTTCCCTACTGAGAGAACAGCCTTGTTTACATAGACAGATCGCCGTTTTGGCTCCCTGCCTAATGATGAGTCAGTGTCGGCGGACACCAAGTCTGCGGTACCCGCAAATCAGCTCCTGCTGTGTCTATTCAAAGTGGAAGCGGGTTGCCTTTGGTACGCATGCGTGCCCCAGACCAGGAAGTGTTGGATCATGTACTGGATACGTGATCTGGCATAGAGCTGCCACCCTGCCAATGTATATGTGTGGTGGGTGGTCGTAAAGTGGTTATTTGAAAAAAGGACATAAGGATTTGTGGTATTATGTCGTTATTGGTGATAAAAAAAATCAGATTTTTATTCTGTTGGAGTTCTAGTGGGTGGTGCAAACTGATCCAAACCTTGGGATTGATTAAACACTGTAATTTTATAGCATTTGGGTAACTGGTAAAGGAATCATTTGAACCTTTCACAAGTTTGTTTTTGGATATCGCCCAACATTTAATCTGGATGACTAAAGCCCATTGTGAAAAAAAGGCTATACTGTATGTTACATTGACAGAAAGAATATTAATCGTATCCTAAACTTAAATGTATGTATTAGTTGAAAATATATTATATTTGAACACCTTTCCTATGGCTGTTGGCAGCCCTTCAAGTGGGCTTTAATCCAAGAGGCAGAGAAGCTTTCCAGTCACATGACTGCTGTGATCGGACCTCAAACTTCCCTCCCCTACACCAGGGTGAACTGCTCTGGCTTAGCACATTCTAACAAGCAGTACAAATCAGATTGGATATAATTGATTTTGATGTTAACCACTTGACCTCCGGATGGTTTACCCCCCTTCCTGACCAGGCCATTTTTTCGATACGGCACTGCATTACTTTAACTGACAATTTTGCGGTCGTGCGACACTGTACCCAAATGACATTTATGTCCTTTTTATCCCACAAATAGAGCTTTCTTTTGGTGGTATATGATCACCTCTGCATTTTTTTATTTTTTGAGTTAAAAACAAAGAACGACTGACAATTTTGAAAAAACAAACAAACAATATTTTTCACTTTCTGCTCCACAACACATTCAATAAAAAGGCCAATATGTAATCTGCTACATATTTTTGGTAAAAAAATCCCAATAAGCTTATATTGATTGGTTTGCACAAAAGTTATAGGATATAACTATGGGATATTTTTATTTATTTATTTTTCACTAGTAATGGCGTCGATCAGCGACTTATAGTGGGACTACGAAATGTGGAGGACAAATGGGACACCTAACTGACACTTTTGACACTTTTTTGGGGACCAGTAAAACGAATACAGTAATCATTGCTAAAAATATGCACTGTTACTGTACTAATTACACTGGCAGGGAAGAGATTAAGACCAGGGGCGATCAAAGGGTTAAATGTGTGCCTAGCTAAAGTTTCAGTGTAGTGGGGAAGGTGCTTTTATTGCAGAAGATGTGGATCTGTGTTTCTGCTTCACAGAAGCACAGGATCCATGTCTTCTATACTCACAGAATGACAGTCTGCCTTGTTTACATTGGTAGACTGGCATTCTGTCAGTGTAACGAACGATTGATGGGTCCCTGTGGACACCGGATCAGCTCCCGCTCTGTAAAATCACAGAGGTAGCAAGCTGCTTGGTGGTGCGCGCTCGTGCCCAAATCCCAGAAGTGCAGAATCACGTATATATACACGATTCTGCACAGAGCGGCTGCCCTGTAGCAGTAAATCTGCTATGGGGCGGTCAAGTAAACTTTAAAGACTATATGCCTCTTTGTGACTCCACAGCGTCCCTGAAGATTTCTTAATGTGTTTAGTACAATATGTGCAAAATAGAACATTTGGGTCTGTTCTACAAGCATACACATTTAAAGTGGTATTAAACCCAAAACAAAAAATGTAATATATTGCAGCTAAGCAATCATTATCTATGGTAGCTGCATTTGTTTTCTTTTTTAGGCTTTTTTCCTCTGTTTTCACCTGGTGATCTGGCCATTAACATCCCTCCTGTATTACAGTGCCCCCCTTTGGATGAATAAGCACATGGGGCACATTTGGACAACAGCATTGTCAGTCTATGAGGAGGGTAGTGTTAGATGTAGCAGCAGACTTAAATACACTAAGAAATTTAAGTCAAATTCCAAACTAACACTTTATAAGCAGTTACAGCAAACCTTTTTTCTTTTGGGATAAAGGATTTACATATATAAAAATGAATTATTGTAAAAACCCCTACCAGTGTTAAATGTAAAACAGACTTACTGGCTGGATCAGCAGGTGAAAATAGTAAATAGAATGCCTAAAAAAAATGAAAACGAATCCAGACATCACATCTAAGAATTGGTAAGCTGCAATATAATAAATGTTTGCTTTTGTGTTTAATACTGTTTTGAGAGAGAATCAAGTCTTAAATAAAGACTCTGGAATAGCTATACATTTTTATAACCATGCCTTCCAAAATCCCAGTGCCAGATCTTCCTAACATCTTAGTCGTCCCATTCCAGGGTGCTGAGTTTTTGCTTTAGCAATATACTTTGATTTTGTGTGAGGCTTATATCTGTTAGAGGTTATTAGTTTGTAAAATGTCACCTCAATAGAGTAACATAGGTAGCAATCACTATTACCCAGGGTCTTGATGTGTGCATTAGCCAAAAAAAAAATCTTTCTCATTCAGAATTTTGTTACATTGTAAGGCCTAAGAAAAGACAAGGGTTCATCAAGAAGGCTTAAGATTTGATTAATACCAGCTATCCAGAAAGACTACAAGTTATCCTGTGACAGTAAGCAGAGGTGAGGAATTGTACCTAGTGGGTGCTCCCAGCATTAGTGTTAGACCCCAGCAGCAATATGTCAGTTGGGAATGAAATAGATCATGTAGACCCCAGTTTCAAAAAGCAGTCACATATGGGACTGCACTCCTCACTATTCCCCCATATCTCCAAACACAACCATTACTAAATAATAAGATACCACACAATAAACATGGCATAAATTGGCTGTGCCATAATTATTGGTTTAACATAAAATGAAGACTTTCAACAACTATATTACAAATACATCAAATCAAATTATCACTTTCCAAGCAAATTTAATTACATCAACTTATAACAAAAGTCCCCCTTTGATACAAAGGTGGCATGCAACATAAAGTGCTTGCAACGGGAGGGAGAGTGGGTAGCTCCTTTTCTTAAACCTGGTCAACAGCAAGAATTCCTATGAATTCTTATACTGAGCCCCACTGCTTCCAGAAGGTTCCAACAATTCCTATTGGACAATGTTTACCTGCCCAAAGGTGAGAAAAATATTTAAAGGGCCAGCACACCAGAAAGGGCCTGGCAGCACCTATTCAATAATATATTTGCGCCCAGAAAAGGGGTGGAAGGGTGGAGGCAATCCCATGAAGGTGTGCACAAATATGTTGTTCTACCTCTTTTATGTTAAATTTAAGATGGCACCAAAGCCTTATGGTTGCAAAGTTGTTCTATGTCTTTAGTTCCTCTGCTGTTACAAGGAAGGGTCATTGGGCTCTAGTCTGTCTCTACTCTATAACTGCACTCAGAACTAATTATTACCCCTGGTTTTCCAGTTCCTCAGGGACCTACACTTAAGTGCCTTTCTATAAAAGAGTGCTAAATGTGTTAAAGTGCCTCCTTAACAAATCAAATATAACTGTATAATTTATGCCTGCTTCTCTTCTTTAAAGTAAATGAAGATGTAACCCAGACATATTTTCAAGTTCAGTCATTAAAGACCAACAGGCAGGAGAGAACAGAAAATTGGCTGAAGAAAACAGCACTTTTACAAGGTTAATTTTGCAGAGTACGATGTTTCCTGGTATTAAATTACTAGTTGTATTCCTGAAGGAATCTTTCCGGGCGCTCACAATAATCGTGGTTGATTTTATTGTAAAATTACCTCTGGATGAGGAACATACTCAAGAGAACAAGTCCATGGGTACAAATAAGCTGTGTTTGCCAGTGCCACGTTTACCCTGGCCAATACAGTCGAAGTTCTCAATCTGTCTGTGCATTCAAGCAGAAAATTCATTAGCAACCCTTCTGGCAGGATAGAAAAATAGGCATATTAAGGAAATTTAGTTTGAATTGTTTTCTAGAACTAGTTGAATAACAGGTCAGTAATCAAATTGCACCTTCTGGCATTAGTATTGAAGATGTTATTAGGAATGGCAGACAGCTGTAGATTTTACTTAGAGAGGTTGGAAAAAGGCAAGAAAATGGCAAGCTCTGGATAAACATATTTGCTCATTTGTATTATTTGTAGATTATTTTTCTTCATTTAAAACACTGACAAGTTGTCTAAATCTTTCTTACATTGCCATTTTTCCAAAGCAAAATTCTACTTGTATACAAGTTTTGTGCATTCTTTTTTTGTCATGCCAGAACATCATTTGAAGTATGGCTGGAATTGGCTTTAGTTGTGGGCAGAATGTTTTTACATTGCAAACAAATTTGGTAGGTACATGGGTATGTGTCACAGACACATCACAAGTACTCTCTGAGTACCTCAGGTAAGGTATATGGTATTAAAGAGAACCGATTATGATTGTTTATGCAAGTATTTTAATACTTTGTCTAAAATTATCATAAATGTGCAGGATTATCTATAAGATAAATATATTTTTTGTTACTAGGACTTACTCTGTCTGACAATAAATGTAGAAACTGTAAATAACAAGTGACAAGTCACCGGAAGTATGCTGTTTGCTGCTCTGTCAGTTACTTGACTTCATGCAGATAGCATACCCTATCTCCTGAGTGTGCTAAATAATAAAACAGAGCAACATCCTGTAGTTGAGAAGAATATAAACAGCAATAGTGTTATGTGTTTCTGTGTTTGACAATATTATGGTTATTTAGGAGCTGGAAGACAGGCAGTCAGCAATTTTCTGAGGGGGGGCCACTACCACTTTAAAAAGAGTTCTTTGGGACTGCCTTAATGGATCCAGAACCATTACAAACACCCCCATGACTGTAATTCCCTAGGCCAGTGTGTATGTATTCCTCTCTGTTATGATAGTGAACTTACTCACCAGTAGTAAGGTGTAAGTAGTGGAATAGGCACAAAAGAACAAGGCTTTAGTAACTGGGTCAGTATTTGTATAAAAAACTCCCCAGGCTTCAGAGCCTGCAATTAAATCTGCCACCTTGCCATTACTTAAAGCTCAACTCCAGTAAAAACTTTCTTCTTATATTTGAATATAGTGTGAAAAGGTCAGATCATCTGTTGGGCTTTAAAGTGATTGTAGCAGTTGTATTTAAAAAAAACAAAAGAAAAGTGTTATACTTACCTGCTCTGAGCAATGGTTTTGCACAGAGCAGCCCCTATCCTCTTATTTTTGGGTCCCCCTGGTGGTCCTGGCCCCTCCCCCCTGCTGATTGTCCCCAATAGCAAGCCTCTTGCTATGGGGCACTCAAGCAGGTTTGTCATTGTCCATGACATTGTCCATTCACACACAGAGCAAGGCATGGCCCTGCTCCTGCTATCTCCTCATTGGCTCACTGGCTGTAATTAACATCAGCAACAGCCAATAGCTCCCACTGCTGTGTGAGCCAATGAGGAGAGAGAGATCTGGGAGAGCTGGTGCTCTCATGCACATCGTTGAATCGAGATAGGGCTCAGGTGAGTATACAATGCAAGGTAAACAAACCTTCTCACTTTAGAACCACTTTAAATGCTTTATGTTGCCCAATTAAAGATATTTGCCCTCATTTTCTATTCTGTCTGATACCCAATATCCGAAACAAACAAACATCTCTGTAGTGAGGACAGAAACAGTAACCAAGCCCTAAACTAAATTCTAACTCTTTACCTATCTACTAGAATGTACGGATGTCTATGTCCCCTTTTGGAAACATACTTGCTGCTGTGTTTGACATCTGTATAGAAAGGATAGAAAGTGAGCAAAAATACCCAAAAAATAGATAATAAAATTAATTGTTTTGGCTGGAGTTAGGCTAGCCATAGGCAGATCAAAATGTAGCCAGTTCAGCAGGGACTGTCTGAATTTTGATCTATTTTGATTCATGTGTGGCCATCCTTGGTTGATAGAATTCAATCGTTTGATCAACTTCTGTCAAAGTAGCATACTGGAATACTTTTTTTTAACAGTGCCTGGCAGCTGTAGCCACTGATCAGTAAATTCTTACAGCAGCTAGTGCCGCTATCAGAATGCAATGTTACAATGTCCCGATTTGGGGGGGATTTTTTTTTTCTTCAGCCTGCTGACAAATCATTTGTGTAAATCATAAATTGTGTACAGGTAAAAGTAGATTTATAAGGGTGGCTGTTTTTCATTAGTCCCACAAATTAGGAGGTCTTTAAATTTTACAAACAATATGCAATAAGTAATCATTAATGCTCTTGCCACTAATTAATTAGCTCTTAAGTCACAGGTATACGTTTCCACATTACACATCTATAATGTATTACTTAAAGGACCAGTAAGTTAAGAGATCATTTAAAAGAGTTAATGGGCCTTGTGTATAAGCTAATGATCTCATCATAGGCAATTAAAGTGAAACAATAATTATTCCTGTATATTACTAAGATACAACATCAGTTTGACATGTGACTAGCAATGTCATTTAAAAGGCAAAACCTTTTTCTTGTCTTATCAAACACATTTTTAAGGGTCAGAAATCTCATAAGTGGGTGATATTACATTATAATAGTAACTCACTGTAATATAAATTCATTAAAGTATGAGTTGTTTTTTTTAATGAAACAATCAGTGGGGTTATTGCCTTTGTCAAGCTTCCTTAAACAGGATTCTAGTTAAGAGAACCAGGAAAAATGAATTCTTGATAAAATCAATTGCTGAGGATAAATGCAAACCACTCATATTTATCAGTGTATTTTACAATTTTAGTTTAACTCAGTAAACATTGAGAAAATTAAACCAAAGTATCTGCTCAGAACTTAACTTTTTATTTTAATTTTTACTACACTAGTGTCCCAAGATCAGTTATCAATTTGGTCACTTTGAGTTATAATATCAAATTTATGCTTTTAAAGAAAATGTGTGATTTCCTATGTTGAGCAAAGCAACAGCTTCGCTTTGATGAGAGCCCCATAAGTATCACATGCTTGCCTACCTTCAGTCCTGGTTCTTCAAGGTATGGGGAGCACGTGGCTCACTACATTTCCTTCCAGCACTGGAGCTTGGTGATTGCCTGCTCAGGCTCCCAGCACTGTCACATGAGGCAGAGATAGATTCCACAGAACTTCAGGAATACTTTTCATAAAGAACTGTGGAAGGTAATTATAACAAGTTGAAGTGACACTATACTCTGGTTTAAAAAATCTTTTCAACTATGTATTTTTAACTTAAGAATACTTACTATTGCTCTCAGCCTCCTCCAAATTTCAACATTGTTTTTTTTTTTTTTTTTTGCTGCTGCTGCAATCTGACTTAGAGGATGGCTATGTTTGTTCTCCATGGTCCCACTGTATGTAGGAATGTAGCCACCTGCTCTTGCTTGCTTCGAGATGGACTTTGGGCTATGGCATTTGTAGTGTGCATAGAAGAGTGCACATGACTGCAACTGAAGTGTGCTGCTTATTCCAAAATTGAAGCAAGTGGGAAAAGGAAAGGTTTGGGAGCTCATGGAGGACATTGGAAAACACAGTAAGATTTTTTTAAATAAAAAAAATATATATCACAGCTGTTAAGTAGTGGATGTGTATGCATTATTTTTAGAGAATAAGGATATAGTTGTGTGGCACTTCAATTACACTTACCTTTGTGGTGTCCTTTCCAAGACACCGTACATCAAAACCCTGCTGCAAGAGCAGTAGTACCATTAGCTTATTTGTTACACTTTTACATTCTGGTTCTATGGGTGTGAAACATGAATTAAGGAATACCGCAATATCAAGGATTAGAAAAGTGAATCTGAATAGGACCTTATCCATGGTAGCGTAAATAGTGTCGTACATGCAAGTATTGTGTTGAAAACAACAAAATTATGTCAAACAATTTTGCCACAGATCCTTGTACACCTTACCGACGGTTGCATTAATCTGACACAATTATGCTATTTGTTGCATGAATAGAGAACAAATTGTTGATGAGTTGATGATTGTTGATGACACTCAACAAAAATTCCAGAGATTGTGGTTAACCATGATTATTATTGATAATTATTTTAAAACATGAATAGAGCAAGCGTGGATGTTAATATTGATAAATAATTGTCCTTATCTTGGGGAAAATAAGAGCACAAAAAATTGTAGATCATTTATTCCACAAAGAACAAATAAGCAGGCATTGTCTTCCTCTAACCATAGACAAAGAATCCTCATCTGCACCAAGCAATAATCATCTTGTGTGAGTTTGAGGAGTACTTTATGATGTTGTTCCACCACCATGCTACATTTAAATTGATGTTTTTACTCATGCATTTTGGGATCCATCACATATGCTACTTGTATACTGAAAAGGCAGTAGGACATTTTGCTAAAATATATTTACTTGAAAGTCATGTTTCTTTTACAACAGATTATTTAAGTTCTGTTTACTATAAGAATCCTTAACTCGGAAAACTTACACTTAGCTACCAAAGGTTATGTTTAATTTAGCTTCAAGAAACTGCAGATCATAATGTGCATTCACCTGGTCCAACTAACCTTACCTGTGAGCTAACTTTACTTACAAAGAGGTTTAGCTGGTGTGAACTTGGCTCCTGATTCCTGTCCAACTACATTTCAACACATACTGTATGCATATCTTGGTTATCACAATTGACACCCAGTGTCCATTCTCAGACTGTGGGAAGTCCACCCAAACTTGAGCTATCCATTGTTGAAGGAATATCATGGATTGTACCACCTCCAAGGTTCTTTTTTTAGGTACCTTTCAAAAGAATACATACAGTACATACAGAAAAAATACAATGATACAAATGCTGAAGTCAAGATTGTCATTAAATAAAGCAGAGCGGGGAGTCTTTAGATGCATTTGCCCTATAGAGATTGCACACAATATAGGAAGATGTCACAAAATATAGCTCACCAGTGTTCACATGACACATAAAGTACATAAGAGGTTTAGGTATCCTTATTCTTTATTTCAGTCCTAGAGATGTGGCTGTCTTGCAAACAATGTTCAGCGAGGCAGCACTGTCATTTCATACATACACAGGGAGCAGACAAAATTAATGTCATCTTAATTCAGTAAGGCCAGAGTAATGAATATTTTTTCCTTGATCATGCCGTACAGTTGTCACCATCATCTATTTTTCCATCTGGAGTTTGCTGCAAATGATAAAGATGTTTCCTACTGAGCTTGAAATAAACACACTTGTGATAATTCAAGTGAAGAACCATTATTCATCTGTCTCAAATGTTTCTTCATTCCATTTCATTTTGCAAAAGGGACTAGAAAAATGAAATTTGTTTGCATCGTCGTGTTGCTCATTTTTAAAGGCAATTTACCTGGCACCTTGCTAAGTAATACTGGTGTTTAACAAGCAGTATTGAGTTTTGAGAACAGCCTGTCGTTTGGCTCCCAATAGGTGTCAGTGAAGTGATTAGATATATTGAGCTTTCTTGTCATTCAAAGAAATGAGATCCTCAGCTCCAACTCTAATCTCTTTTTATCACAATTTTCAATAAGCCATGCCAACACTTCTAACAGCATCATCATAATGAAAACACATTTACTATCAGATCTCTGTCTGGTCTTTTTACTATGCAAGAGCCATTAAAACTCTGTTCATCTATAAAACATTGAGGATGTACCCCTAAAGCAATTGATCAGTCCATGAATATGCACCAGAACAGCGAAACAGTCTATGTTTTTTATATTGCAATTCTGATTCTTATAGAACTAAAATGCTGTCATTAATAAAAAGATTTATCTAGTCATCTGTTGGACCTGTTAATAATTACAAGATAAACGTACCATTTTATAGAGGATATAGTTTTTAGGCTATCACTATTTGTAAATAGGGCAATGTTAATGGCCATTTGTCCACTTCGGGAGTGCTTTTCTCCCCACACAAGTCTATGAGAATGCAAAAGCACTGATTTCTGAAGCATCCTAAACTAATGCCAAATGTACTTTGTATTTGTATCAAAGCCTGTTAACACATGCCCCAACTGAGCCGCCCCTACTGAGGAAACATTCTGTGTGTGTGTGACCAATATTATTGCAGCATCCCCCACCAGATTTGAACACTCCCCCTCCAATTGAAGAAGGGGTACGTTTAAAGGGGGTATATTTAAAGACAACCATTCAGGAGAGAAACATTGAGGCTGCTAGTTAGCTGGCTGTAATTCTGACTCTTTTTAATTCAATATTTTGATTCATTGACTGAGAACAATTGTGCACTTCGCTAAGTATTGTATGCACTTTTCTAATACTTGTTTCAGGTTAGGGAAAAATAGAAGTTAGCATGGCAGCCATGCAACCAGCATTTTCAGATGGAAGATAACAATTTCACCGCTTTATTTTTCTCATGACAGGTTTACTTAAAAAAACGTACCTTTCGGTCTCTTAGTTTCCCCCATCCTTGCATTTCTAACACCAGTAATCATTCTAACTGGCACATACCACTGATAGCAGCTTGTGACACAGCAGTTGACTTTTAAAATGATCACTAATATTGATAGGGAGGACACTAAGACACAATAAATATATTTTAAATACCCCTTTCAAATATTAATTAAAGGCAAAGCTTTTCTTTTTAGTTTTGGATAGAGTGGCAAGGTATTAGCATACCTCTGCCCCCATTCCGGAGATTCACCCTCTCAGTTTGTCTTGTTTACCATTATCATGGGGGGGGGGGATTATCACCTGGGGGGCCCCAATGGATTCCTTTTATTTTCAGGGATTTTCATTCACTCCCTGATTTAGCTATGGGATAGGAAGTGAAGGTAAATTGCCCCAGACACAGATGGCATAACAACTGACAGAGTTTATAACCCTCTCTTACTCTATCCAAAATGGGAAAAAAAAGTTTTGACTATAATTCTACTACCTTCTTTTTGGTCTAACAGATAGCTGCCTTTGTGGTTGTAATGGCACCCTTGATGTTTTCTACATGTGGTGAACCTGCCCAATGTGACATAGATTCGGTACCAAGTTGTTCAAACTTTTACAAAGCTTATTGTCTATTCATTTTCCTAAGAATCTATAGCTTGCGGTCCTTCATTTTCCAATCCCCCTTTCACCAAGGCTCAACACAAATTCACAACTTATTTCTTTGTAGCTGCCAAGCAAGCATTAGCACATGCTTGATAGAAACAATTCACTTAAATTGAGGTGGCAAGCTGAAGGATTGGTTCCATTTTGAATGAAAATTTTACTTATCGACTCACTTTAGCATTCCTTAAAGATTTTAGACCCTTGGATCAAATATATTCACATCTCACTCTCAGTGGAAAGCCTGTTGGGGCCCGGACAAGATACTTCACCCTCCCCCCTTTTTTCTTTTCCTCTGCTCTTTCCTTTCTTTTAGCTTACTCTCCATCTATTCAACCTTTTCCACTACTCCCTCTCCCTTTCATCTCTTTTCTAATGATAGCTTTTTGTGGGACTTTGTCTCAGGGTTTCTTCACTTAGCTATCCTCTTATCTGCTACCGGGATCCCCAGCTTCAATACTTGATTTATTTTTGTTGATACCAGCCCTGTATATCATATATCATATATCATTCTTTAAATTATCTTGTTTATGGCTTACTTCTCCTGCGTAACCTATTTTCAGCCGACAGCGGGCTAAAGCTTGCTGTCAGCTGATGTCATAGTGCCAGTCCAGGCTCTGAATAGATCCAGACCATATGATCAGGATCCACGCAGAAGCCTGGACCGGCCGCTGGCTCAGCCTCTCAGCGATCCGATGAGTGTTGAGCCAGCCACCCCTCCACAGCCCAATGCTCCAGTGAATGGAGCAGCTCCACTGCTCAGAGTGGAGGGGAGAACTGAGTGATCAGCAATGTTTGACCGCTCAGTTCTCACTGCAGAGGTGGGGGTTGGGGGGGGGCAGATGCAGAATGGGATTGATGCTGCAGGTAAGTACCATGTTTACCCCCAAAATAAGACCTACCTCAAAAATAAGACCTAGCTTTATTTTCCAGGATGGCTGCAATATAAGCCCTACCCCGAAAATATGCCCTAGTTTAAAATGCTTGTAAAATCCTATAATGCACTCTATTACAGTATTATATAATGTACAATGTGAGTGTTTCTGTAATATAATTGTGCCAAATACCTGCGGTACAGTGCCACTCCGTGTTCAGCTGACCGCCCACTGCTCTCCTCCTCTTCTCCCAGCTGTCAGCGGGGATCTTGCCCCCCCTGCAGTGTTCAGAGCAGGGAAGAGAGCACTGGCAGGTCACGGAAGCGCCGAGCGGTGCTATAACGAAGGTATTTGGCACAATTATATTACAGAGGCACACAATAATAGAGTGTATTATAGGATTTTACAAGCATTTTAACACTTAAGCCCCGGACCATTTGGCTAGCAAAAGACCAGAGCACTTTTAGTGATTCGGCACTGCATCGCTTTAACTGACAATTGCGCCACAAAAGACCAGAGCACTTTTTGTGATTCGGCACTGCGTCGTTGCGCGGTCGTGCGACGCAGCTCCCAAACAAAATTGACGTCCTTTTTTTCCCCACAAATAGAGCTTTTTTTTGGTGGTATTTGATCACCTCTGTGGTTTTTATTTTTTGTGCTATAAACAAAAAAACAAGACAATTTTGAAAAAAAAGCAATATTTTTTACTTTTTGCTATAATAAATATCCCCAACAAAATATATAAAAAAACATTTTTTTTCTTCAGTTTAGGCCGATACATATTCTTCTACATATTTTTGGTAAAAAAATCGCAATAAGCGTTTATTGATTGGTTTGCGCAAAAGTTATAGCGTCTACAAAATAGGGGATAGTTTTATGGCATTTTTATTAATATTTTTTTTTTTACTAGTAATGGTGGCGATCTGCGATTTTTATCATGACTGCGACATTATGGCTGACAATCTGACAATTTTGACACATTTTTGGGATCATTGTCATTTTTACAGCGATCAGTGCGATTAAATTGCACTGATTACTGTAAAAATGACACTGGCAGTGAAGGGGTTAACCACTAGGGGACTAGGGAAGGGTTAAGTGTGTCCTGGGGAGTGATTCTAACTGTGAGGGGGAGGGGCTGTGTGTGACACATCACTGATCATAGCTCATAATAGGGAGCTATGATCAGTGACAGTGTCACTAGGCAGAACGGGGAGATGCTTGTTTACATTAGCATCTCCCCATTCTTCCTCTTCGTGAGATGATCGCGGGTATCCTCATGGACATCGAGTTCGCGGGACCCACGTTCAGACTCACGGAGCTCGCGACGGGCACATGCACGCACTGCCGGCGGCGCGCACGCGATGGCACGGCGGTAAATTCAAAGGGACGTACAGGTACGCCCATTTGCCTGTCCATGGCATTCTGCTGACGTACACCGGCGTGCGCCGGTTGTAATGTGGTTAACTCAGTTCACACTGGTGATTCCTGACAGGCAGGAAGGGAGAGGGGGAGAGAAGATGGCACATTACATGGTAAGACCTACACTGAAAATAAGCCCTACTGTGTCTTTAATAATATAAGACCCGGGCTTATTTTCGGGATAACACGGTATATATATTTGTTTTTCAAAGCCCATACTTTTCTTTTAATACTGTTATATAATAAGGAATATATGCAAAGCTGTTATGTCTTCTTTGCCCTTAGCTTATAATCATAGCATTGATTTATTTCCTGATCTTATATTTGCAACCAATATCTCTGTGAGTATCTTGTATTATTCACTGGGACATTATTGAGACTGAGTGCAGTTAGTGCACTGAGAAAGAAATATTTTGACAGCTGGAACCAGGAGAGGTTTGTTTTTAGTTTTTACAGACCTCATGCGATCTCTGTGTATTAACTATTATAATGATCACATGATCAGCAACCACACTAATTGGTTCTTGATCATTAGGTGAGACCTAGCTGTCAGAGACAGTACAGTTTTACAGCTAGGAACACTCACCTGTGTGTACTCCCAACTGTCAAACGAGGAATGTAGGTTAATGATCCCTCGGCAAGGGTACGTGTGCCTGTGGACAGTAATGTACAAATTGCAGATGCCGGCTGATTAAAAAGCAGTTCTTGATATCCAGTCAGTGATCATTTCCAGTCTTTTAGACGTCCCAGTCGTTCTGGCAGTATAAAATATCTGCATGCTATAAAGATCACCGCAGTTGAAAAATGACTGTTCTTTAACCATTTCAATACAGGGCATTTTCACCTTCTTCCTGCCCAAGCCCATTTTCAGCTTTCAGCGCTGTTGCACTTTGAATAACAATTGCGCGGTCATGCAACACTGTTCCCAAATGAAATTTTTATCATTTTTCCCTACTAATAGAGTTTTCTTTTGGTGGTATTTGATCACCCCTGTGGTTTTTTTTTCTTGCGCTATAAACAAAACAAAAGTGACAAGTTTGAAAAAAACACAATATTTTTAACTTTTTGCTATAATAAATATCCAATTTTTTTTCTTAAAAAACAAATTTTTTCCTCAGTTTAGGCTGATACGTATTCTTCTACATATTTTTGGTAAAAAATATCGCAATAAGCGTTTATTTATTGGTTTGCGCAAAAGTTATAGCATCTACAAAAAAAGGGGATAGATTTATGGCATTTTTTAAATTTATTTATTTTTACTAGTAATGGCGGCGATCTGCGATTTTTATCGTGACTGCGATATTGCGGCAGACACATCGGACACTTTTGACACATTTTTGGGACCATTCACATTTATACAGCGATCCGTGCTATAAAAATACATTGATTACTGTATAAATGTGACTGGCAATGCAGGGGTTAACCAGGAGGGGGTGCTGTAGGGGTTAATTATGTTCCTAAGGAGTGATTCTAACTGTGGGGGGAGGGGACTCACAAGAGGAGGAGACCGATCGGTGTTCAAGGAACACACCATCGGTCTCCTCTCCTCTGACAGGACGTGGATCTGTGTGTTTACATGCACAGATCCACGGTCCTGCTCAGTTCCTGGATAATCGCGGGTGCCCAGCGGACATCGCGGCTGCCGGGAACGCACACCGGGACCTGAGTGACACAGCGGGCACATGCGCCCCCTGGAGGGCCTGGAAGGCCGTCACGTCATATGACGGCGGCCCAGGATAACAGCTGCACCGTCCTGCCGTCATATGACGGTGGGCGGGCATCAAGTGGTTAAGAGTTCACAGACCATTATCTAGCCAAATCATCTGTAAACATGTGTGGGATGTCTCTTAATTGCTATAACCTATGGCTTTCTGGGCTTATGTTATCCACCTACCACTAGGAGAATAAACGCAGTTTCACCTCCTCCATCGTAATATTTTTTGTCTTTGGAAGTTTCAGGCGTGTTACTGAAAGGGGCACTAAGCACTGGATGTAGAGGAAGGCCATTTTGCGATGTATAGGTATATACAGTAGTGTATTTAGGTTTTGTGCTGCCCTAGGCCTGACTAAACTCATGTACCCCCTAATTTAAATATGACCCGCCCCTTCCTGTCAAGGCCACGCCCCTTGCTATTTAAGACCTGCCCTGACACTAGTTCTGAGGGCCTGGGGGGGGTGGATTCCCTCAATTTGCATAGATTTCCTCTGACATCCTGTTAGGATATGGGGCAGGAAGTGAAGGGAAATCTCTGCAATGGGTCAGGGATGGTAAAAAAAAAGACAAACATGAAAAAAAGGTGTTGCCTATAGTTCTACTTTATGCACAAATTTCTCATAATTTTATGGAGGGGACTAAGAAGATATAACCATGCCAATGGTGCAGCAGAAAACATATAGCACAGTGAGGAAGGTTTGTGGTCCAGGAAGATAGGACAGTTAAAATTAGAAGCGACTACCCCCCCCCACACACACAGTTGTGGAATGCCGGCCGCCCACATACCGGAAGCGGTGTAGCCACTTTATGGGGGTGCTAGACTAATTTGCCTCTCAGCCCAGTCCGCCCCATAGGACTGCCCCTTCACTAACAGTGTAGTGCAAGCCAGCGGGGACTCTTTCCGTGCTGCCCCCCTGCAAAGTGCTGCCCTAGGCCTAGGCCTTGTCGGCCTAGGCCAGGATACAGGGTTGGGTATATATCCTTCTTGATGTGGATGAAATTGCCATTAAAACTCTAATCATAACAAGGATGGAAGTAATGAAACAGGGAAAGAGACAAAGTCATTAGCAAACAGAGTTTATAATCTTGGTAACATAAAATCATCTTGTTGGTATAGACAAATGTTATTTAAAATTTTACAAATGTGTACTTTTGTGTACTTTTTATTTAATTGTGGATAGAGTAGGATAAGGTTAAAACCACTATCAGTTTTCTTTTTTTGCCATCTGTGTCTCATTAGGGAGATTTCACTTCACTTCCTCTCATTTAGCCTCAATAGGAAGCTAAAGGATATCTTTCTAATGTGAGAAAAATCCCCTCTTAGACAGTTGTCACAGGAAGGGGTGTCCCCATTGGAAGATTTTCCTCTATTGCTGTTCTGGGGTCATCTCATAATTGTGGATATACCCTCACTTCATTTTAGATTACCTTGGTGATCAGGACAGTTAGAGAAAGGGAATTTCCCTAACAAAGACACAGACAGCAATAAAAACCTGACAATGGTCCTAACCCCCAGCAACTTCATCCAAACCTAAAAAAAGAAAATATGTGGTTAGTTATACTTTAACTTCAAAGTCAAATACCAATCTGCCAATCTGATATACTCAACTCTCCAGGTAGACCTTGTGCAGTATTTCAGTGTGGGTAATACACTAACTACAATCCTGTACAATGCAATCTACTGTGTTTAAAACAAATCTGTGTCAGATTAGGCATAATTATACAAAAAAGAAATTTCTGATTGCAATCAAGCCAGGAATGCATCGTTTTGCATTTAAATATCATTCATTGTGTCCAGCAGCAATGTAACGGCTGGATAAAACTAAGCAGTGTAGACGTGATAAGAGGGTCATATCAAAAGGATGTGATTGTTTTTGAACTAGCATGCATCTGTTCAGCCCCATTTTGCAGTGTTACAGTCTGCCTTTAAAATCCTTTGTTGTTTTACTACTTAGATGTGTATATGTGCACATGGAAATTGGATTGATTTTTCGAACTGATTGAAGAAAAAACTGTTAACCCTGTCAATCAGGTGGACCTGGGAGAAGTATTTGAAAGGCAGTGAAGCCACACACCGCTTATTTCTTTACATACAAAAAGCTTTAACTGTCCTGCGGCAACAAAGTTGCTCCACCCACAACCTCCCCCTGATGCATTACATTACTTACTGGGGCATAATCATAGAGCTGCTTTATGATTAGGTCCTAATCAGGGACGAAACATGTCAGGAAAGGTCATAGGTAGCATGTTTATGTCACTATTAGGAGGAATAAAGCTTTTTGGAAGTAAAGGATCAGTGGTGTATGGCTTCACTACTTTTCATATACAAACAGTTAGACCTCTTTCACACTGGGGCGCTTTTCAGGCATTTTAGCGCTAAAAATAGTGCATGTAAAGCACCTGAAAAATGTCTCTCAAGCAACCCCAGTGTGAAAGCCCGAGTGCTTTCACACTGGGGCGGTGCGCTTGCAGAACGGGAAAAAAAGTCCTACAAGCAGCATCTTTGGGGCCTCTGCCCATTGAAATGGAGCCCAGAAGTTGCCAGCACTTGCAGCTCGAAGAAAAGAGGCACAAGATCTTAGAGTGGTTCATGCCACAAAAACAATTTAAAGCTTGCTGTACATGAGGTAAATGTTGACAATTTATTGTCTATTCTAACAGCCAATCACTTTCAAGGGATTGAATTAACAATGTTAAGGGCACTTTCCAATTGCTGTTGTTTCCCTTCACATGAGTAAGGGCTGGAGACTTTTGCTCCCAACTCTATATCACACAAATACATGCTTGGCCAACCTAAATATTCATTTAAACATTGCAAAAAAATAAACTTCCTAAAAATTGCACTGTGCTTGAAAGACAAAGCTTGGAGTAAACCTGATGAGTGGGTGAAGTTATTTAAGTGGCATCATGCAGCTGAAAGGTAGTATCTAAAGGTGTGGAGCATGGAGATGATGTTATCTGCTCAAGCACCTCAGTAGCAATCTGTTACAGTTGGGCTCGGACATGACCTTTACTATTTCCTGAACTCCACCCCCAAAACAGTGATGGACAGGTTCACTTATCAATGTAGAAGTGCAGGAGACAGTAGGAGGTGGGTTACAACTTGACTTTCTCTACTGAAGTCAAAATTAGCATAAAAGAGCACCCCCGATGACTTCTTTCAGTTCTTGATGTCAGTTGAATAAATTGAATGACTCTATTTAATCTAAGTCTTTGGCAATTCAACTAAATTCTTTGTTTTTACTTTTTATTCTGTTTACTGCTGTACACCCTCTAGAAAAACAGATAGAGAATGAATAGCACTTACCTTTCTAATTGTTTTTTTTTCCAGAGATGCCTGCAAAATGCCCATTATCTTTCTACTTCCAAGTAGTGAAAAACATGTATGTCCCCTTTTCTCATACTACAATTCTTTTGGGTTGAAAGTATTAGGTGGGAGATTTTCTTTAGAATCTTCAGGGCTAAGTAGAGATTAGTTGCAGATTGACATAGAGGATAACCTTTTTCTTTTTTATTATATGAATTATTAGCAGGGCTGGATTTACAGGTTGGTAACCAGGGGTTCAGGTTTGGTAGGGCCCTCATACACAGCAATTCAAATACATGGCAAATCACTAAGTTTACACATCAAAGTCCATTTAATGCATGTTATATTAAATGACAAGTTATGCAAGAAAGGTTAAATATCTGAGGTACAGTATCTCATAAAAGTGAGTACACCCCTCAAGGTTTTGTAAATATTTTATTATATCTTTTCATGTGACAACACTGAAGAAATGCCACTTTGCTACAATGTAAAGTAGTGAGTGTACAGCTTGTATAACAGTGTAAATTTTCTGCCCCCTCAAAATAACTCAACACACAGCCATTGATGTCTAAACCGCTGGCAACAAAAGTGAGTACACCCCTAAGTGAAAATGTCCAAATTGAGCACAATTAGCAATTTTCCCTCCCCAGTGTCATGTGACTCGTTTGTGTTACAAGGTCTCAGGTGTGAATGGGGAGCAGGTGTGTTAAATTTGGTGTTATCACTCTCACTCTCTCATACTTGTCACTGGACGTTCAACATGGCACCTCATAACAAACAACTCTCTCAGGATCTGCAAAAAAAGAATTATTTCTCTACATAACGATGGCCTAGGTTACAAGAAGATTGTCAAGACCCTGAAATTGAGCTGCAGCACGGTGGCCAAGACCATACAGCGGTTTAACAGGACAGGTTCCACTCAGAACAGGCCTCACCATGGTCGACCAAAGAAGTTGAGTGCACGTGCTCAGCATCATATCCAGAGGTTGTCTTTGGGAAATAGACATATGAGTGCTGCCAGCATTGCTGCAGAGGTTGAAGGGGTGGGGGATCAGCCTGTCAGTGCTCAGACCATACTCTGCATACTGCATCAAATTGGTCTGCATGACTATTGTCTAAAGATGATGCACAAGAAAGCTCGCAAACAGTTTGCTGAAGACAAGCAGACTAAGGACATGGATTACTGGAACTATGTCCTGTGATCTAATGAGACCAAGATAAATGTATTTGGTTCAGCTGTTGTCAAGTGTATGGGGTGGCAACCAGGGGAGCAGTACAAAGACAAGTGTGTCTTGCCTACAGTCAAGCATGGTGGTGGGAGTGACATGATCTGGGGCTGCATGAGTGCTGCTGGAGTCGGGGAGCTACAGTTTATTGAGGGAACCATGAATGCCAACATTTACTGTGAAATACTGAAGCAGAGCATGATCCCTTCCCTTTGGAGATTGGGCCTGCAGGGCAGTATTCCAACATGATAACGACCCCAAACACACCTCCAAGATGACCTCTGCCTTGCTAAAGAAGCTGAAGGTAAAGATGATGGAATGGCCAAGCATGTCTCCAGACCTAAACCCTATTGAGCATCTGTAGGGTATCCTAAAATGGAAGGTGGAGGAACACAAGGTCTCTAACATCCACCAGCTCTGTGATGTCATCATGGAGGAGTGGAAGAGGACTCCAGTGGCAACCTGTGAAGCTCTGGTGAACTCCATGCCCAAGAGGGTTAAGGCAGTGCTGGAAAATAATAATGGCCAAACAAAATATTGACACTTTGGGCCCAATTTAGACATTTTCACTTAGGGGGGTACTCCCTTTTGTTGCCAGCAGTTTAGACATTGAGTTGAGTTATTTTGAGGGGACAGCAAATTTACACTGGTATACAAGCTGTACACTCACTACTTTACATTGTAGAGAAGTGTCATTTCTTCAGTGTTGTCACACGAAAAGCTATAATAAAATATTTACAAAAATGTGAGGGGTGTACTCACTTTTGTGAGATACTGTAAATACATATATAGAAGTCTATATATGCCAGGAAAACTCCAGGTAGATTTTTAGTAAGATAAATTACAAAGAACATAACAATGTACTCTTTAGTGTCCATAGATAACATGGCTCACTTAACAATTTACATAACAATATTAAAATCAGAACCTATCAATGCAAACGTTTTAGGTTTATGTAAGCTAAGTACAGTGAGAAGATTATTAAATAATAAAAAAAGAAAAATATTCAGAATAGCAGCATTTAATAGATGACATAACATAATAAGGGCAATACCTACAAATCTTTGAATCTTTATCCACTGTCTACATACATTCATAAAACAAAATAGATTGATGTAACCTGGTGATGCTGGTTAAATCTACCGCTTCATAAAATGTCCTTGGTAATTGGCTGCACTCACTAACTAATCAATAACTATCAAGCTGGTTTACTTTTTCAAAGACAATCAAAAATTTTAAAAATGCATGATACAATGAAGTTGTGGGCACACTCAGTCACCACACTATTCATTTAAGACTGACAAAATTTACCAGGTTAAAAACTTTTACAGATAATTGCAGGCAGAATAAGCATCCCAAATCAATTTTCAACGTAAGAAACACATTTTTTATTATAGTATTTTTGCATAGAGGGAGCTTGTGCTGTCAGGGGGGCTGGGGAAAAAGCCCTTGTGCCCCCTTGTATATCCAGCACAAATTATTAGCCTGGTGCATGTCTGTCTAATTGTTTTAAAAAGCAATATATTAAATGAATATGTGTTTGTAAATCTTACTCATAGCCTTGTTAAAAAAAGACACAAGTCCATCTAGTTCAGCCAATGAAAAACAATATACAATCCTATATATACAATCCCTATACCCACAGTTAATTCAGAGGAAGGCAAAAAATCCCCCAAAAAACAGCAAAGCATAATCAAATTTGCTGCAGCAGGGAAAAAAATCCTTCCTGCCCCCCCCCCCCAAGAGGCAATCGGATATTCCCTGGATCAACTTTACATATAAATGTTAGTATCCAGTTATATTATCTATATTTAGGGAAAACACCAGGCCTTTTTTAAAGCAATCTACTGAGCTGGACAGAACCAGCTCTTAAAGGAAAGTCTATTCCACATTTTCACAGCGCTTACTGTGAAGAAACCTTTCCGTATTTGGAGATTAAATCTCTTTTCCTCCAGAGGTAAAGAGGGCCTACTTGTCCTCTGTGATGACCTTAAAGTGAATACCGTATTTATTGGCGTATAACATGCACTTTTTTCCCCTGAAACTTGGGGGCAAATCAGGGGTGTATGTTAAACGCTGACAGCGTACCTCACTGAGCCGTCATCCTCTCCACTCGGCTTCTCGGCTTTCACTCGGCTCTCACGTCGCACACACACAGTCCTGCCTCCGCCACCAGCATTGGACCAGTGTTCTGCCTATCACAGGAGCTGGTCCAATGCCGATGACGGAGGTGGGACTGTGTGTGTGTGACGTGAGAGCCGAGTGGAGAGGAGATGGCGGCTCGGTGATTTCCTGATTCAGGCTGCTGGTGAGGGAGATGGTGAGGCTGCAAATGACTGTAGTTTAAAAAAAGGCATTAATCAGGTTGCATTGAGGACTCTATTTAGGCTGCATTGAGGACAATAATCAGGCTGCATTGATGAATTGTTCAGGCTGCATTGAGGACTTTATTTAGGCTGCATTGAGGACAATAATCAAGCTGCATTGATGCATTGATCAGGCTGCATTGAGGACTTTATTTAGGCTGCATTGAGGACATTAATCAGGCTGCAGATGGACATTGATGGGCACTGACCCTTAATTTGCTTCAAAGTTGTTAATTTTAAAAATATGTTTTTTTCCTGAAACTTCCTTCTTAAAATTAGGGTGCGTGCTATATACCGACACATGTTCTACAGCGATAAATACGGTAACTCAAAACCAAGTTCACTATATCGACCACTTATGTATTTACACAGGCTAATCATATACCCCTTAGTCTCCTCTTTTGAAGAGAGATTACATTCAGTTCTTCTAATCCTTTTTTACAGCTGAGCTCCTCCATTCCTCTTTTCAGTTTTGTTGTCCTTCCCTGCACTCTCTCCAGTTCCCCAATATCCTTTTTGTGAAGTGGTGCCTAAAACTGAACTACATATTCCAGACAAGGTCTTACTAATGATTTGTACGGGGGTAAAATTATCTCTCTCTCTCTCTCAGTGCAGTCCAAACCTCTCTTAATACAAGAAAGGACTTTTCTTGCTTTGGAAACTGCTGTTTGGCATTGCATGTCATTATTAAGCTTATGATCTACCAGAACACCCAGAACCTTCTCCACCATTGATTCCTCCAGTTGTACTCCCCCTAGTATCTATGATGCATGCATATTCTTAGCCCTCAGGTGCATAAATTTACATTTATCAACATTAAATTTCATTTGCCACACAGTTGCCCATTTAAACAGTGCATTGAGGTCAGCTTGTAATTTGGAGATGTCCTGTAAGAATGTTTTTCCACTGCATAGCTTGGTGTCATCTGCAAAGACTGAAATGGTACTTTTAATCTCAGACCCTATACCATTTATAAATATACCTAACAGTAAGGGTCCCAACACTAAACCTTGGGGTACAGCACTAACAACCCTAGACCTTTCAGAGTAAGAATCATTAACCACTACTCGCTGAATATGGTTTTTTAGCTAGTTTTCTATCCATTTATAAATTGATTTTTCCAAGCCTGTAGACTTTACCTTACACATTAGCCTTGTTTGGGGAACTGTGTCAAATGCTTTTGCAAAATCCAAGTATACCACACCCACAACCACTCCTTTGTCCAAGATTTTACTTACCTCCTCATAAAAAAAATTAGGTTTGTCTGACAACTTCTGTCTTTCATGAATCCATGTTTTCTGTTGCTTAAAATATGTTTTTTCAGCAAGAACTCATCTATGTGGTCTTTTATTAAACTCTCCAGTATCTTCCCAACCATAGACATTAAACTAACACGTCTATAGTTACTTGGTAAAGACTTTGATCCCTTTTAAATATGGGCACCACATTGGCCTTATGCCAATTCAGTGGTACTATTCCAGTCATTAAAGAGTCCCTAAAAATTTGAAACAATGGCTTTGAAATGACAGAGCTCAATTCTTTTAGGATCCCTGGGTGTATGCCATCTGGCAAGTGCTTTATTCACCTTTATGCTGTCTAAATAGCTTGGTGTCATCGGCAAAGATTGAAATGGTACTTTTAATCTCAGACCCCATATCATTTATAAATATATCAAACAGTAAGAGTCCCAACACTGAACCTTGGGGTACAGCACTAACAACCCTAGACTTTTCAGAGTAAGAATAATTAACCACTACTCACTGAATACAGTCTTTTAGCTAGTTTTCTATCCATGTATAAATTGATTTTTCCAAGCCTGTAGACTTTATCTTACACATTAGCCTTGTGTGAGGAACTGTGTCAAATGCTTTTGAAAAATCCAAGTATACCACACCCACAACCACTCCTTTGTCCAAGGTTTTACTTACCTCCTCATTAAAAAAAAATCAGGTTTGTCTGACAACTTCTGTCTTTCATGAATCCATGCTGTCTGTTGCTTAAAATATATTTTTTCAACAAGAACTCATCTATGTGGTCTTTTATTAAACTCTCCCGTATCTTCCCAACTATAGACATTAAACTAACATGTCTATGGTTACTTGGTAAAGACTTTGATCCCTTTTAAATATGGGCACCACATTGGCCTTATGCCGATCCAGTGGTACTATTCAGTCAATAAAGAGTCCCTAAAAAATAGAAACAATAGCTTTGAAATGACAGAGCTCAATTCTTTTAGGATCCCTGGGTGTATGCTCTCTGTCAAGTGCTTTATTCACCGTTGTGCTGTCTAAATATTTCTGGACCATTTATCATTTGGGTCTGTGCCATCATTTGGGTCTGTGTCACTACCACCCCCATTATGAACATGAGCCCCCCCATGCTCCTTTGTATACATAGAGCTGAAGAAGGTATTTAACAAATTTGTCTTCTCTTTGTCCCCAGTCACCCACTCCAGATTATTTTGTAAAGGGCCTACATGCTCAGACCTGACTTTTTCACTATTAATACCGTGCCTTGAAAAAATATTCATACCCCTTGAAATTTTCCTTATTTTGTCATGTTACAACCAAAAACGTAAATGTATTTTATTGAGATTTTATGTGATAGACCGATACAAAGTGGCACATAATTGTGAAGTGGAAGAAAAATGATAAATGGTTTTAATTTTTTACAAGTAAATATGTGAAAAGTGTGGTGCGCATTTGTATTCGGCCCCCCTGAGTCAATACTTTGTAGAACCACTTTTCACTGCAAATAACAGTCTTTTTGGGGATGTCTCCACCAGCTTCGCACATCTAGAGAGTGTTGTTTTTGCCCATTCTTCTTTGCAAAATAGCTCAAGCTCTGTCAGATTGGATGGAGAGAGTCTGTGAACAGCAATTTTCAAGTCTTGCCATAGATTCTCAATTGGATTTAGGTCAAGACTTTAACTGTGCCATTCTAACACATGAATATGCTTTGATCTAAACCATTCCATTGTAACTCTGGCTCTATGTTTAGGGTCATTGTCCTAATGCAAAGTGAACCTTCGCACCAGTCTCAAGTCTTTTGCCTAACAGGTTTTTTGCCTAACAGGTTTTCTCCTAAGATTGCCCTGCATTTGGTTCCATCCATCTTGCCATCAACTCTGACCAGCTTTCCTGTCCCTGCTGA
The DNA here is from genome assembly GCA_037952925.1 of Lithobates clamitans. NCBI lineage: Eukaryota > Metazoa > Chordata > Amphibia > Anura > Ranidae > Lithobates > Lithobates clamitans. The sequence goes on along the minus strand of JBBGZY010000008.1, from coordinate 4,201,089 downwards.
AGAAAAGCATGCCCACAACATGATGCTGCCACCACCATGTTTAACTGTGGTGATGATGTTTTCAGGGTGATGCGCAGTGTTATGCCGTGTACACAAGACCGGACTTTCCAGCAAACTAGGTCCGACGGGATTAATCCGTCGGACAATCCGATCGTATGTGGGCTAGTCCAATCGTTTTTTGAGGAAAAAATCAGATGGACTTAGAAATAGAGCATGTTTCAAATCTGTCCGACGGACTAAAAATCAGGAAAACCGTTAGTCTGTGTGCTGGTCCGATGGACCAAATACGACGCAAGGGAATCTATTGGCTACTGGCTATTGAACTTCCTTTTTTTGTCCCATTTACGTAATCACGTACAAAACGAACGGACTTTCGACCGGACTTAGTCCGTTTGTGTGTGGTCAAGTCCGTTCATTCTGAAAGTCCGTCGGACCTCTGCCGAAAGTCCGTTGAGAAGACCGTCGGACCTAGTTTGCCGGAAAGTCTAGTCCATGTGTACGTGGCATTAGTTTTGCTTTTAGGTCAAAAAGTTCAATTTTGGTCTCATCTGACCAGAGCACCTTCTTCCACATGTTTGCTGTGTCCCCTACATGGCTTCTGGCAAACTGCAAACAAGACTTCTGATGGCTTTCTTTCAACAATGGCTTTCTTCTTGCCACTCTTCCATAAAGGCCAGATTTGTGGAGTGCACAACTAATAGTTGTCCTGTGGACAGATTCTCCCACCTGATGCTGTTTGTTCACTAAGGTTCTCTAAAAAAACCTTTGACGATTTTACAAAACAGTTGTATTTATACTGAGATTAAATTAAACACAGGTGGACTCTAATTACTAGGTGACTTCTGAAGGCAATTGGTTTGGATTTTTAGGGGTATCAGAGTAAAGGGGGCTGAATACAAATGCATGCCAGACTTTTCAGATATGTATTTGTAAAAAATCTTGAAAAACATTTATCATTTTCCTTCTACTTCACAATAATTTGCCACTTTGTGTTGATCTATCACATAAAATTCCAATAAAATACATTTACATTTTTGGTTGTAACATGACAAAATGTGGAATATGTCAAGTGGTATGAATACTTTTTCAAGGCACTGTATACTGTATCTATCTTTTGCAATATGTCACTCGTTTTGCGGCCTTGATTTCCTTTTTACATATTCTGCTATATATTTAGTAATATTTTAAATATCAGTTAGTTTGGCAGATTTAGTATAAATATATGAATGCTGAATTTGTTTTGTTGATGGCAGAAATACTGTACATAGAAAAATTTCTTTTTTTGCTATATTTATTTTTCATCAAGTTTTTTTTTTTTTTTAATTATATTTTCCTTCTGTATTATAACACAAGTGCCTTTGGGTTCCTTTGTGATCATCCAAGCAAAAAATTAGAATTTGTATTACTGCAACTACAAACATTGACTGTTTTATGGCACTTTTTTTACAATTGGAGCACCATTTGACTTTTGGCATATCTGCTCCTCTTTTATATTTTTTGCAGTATGGATCCACATGTATAATATTTTCTGAATATTTTACTGAACGCAATAATGAGCAAAACCAAACCTTAAAGTTAAAACAGAACTACAAATTTAATGGTTGTTCCAGCTTGCACAACACTCTTTCCTCAGACTTGGCACCTTTTATGTTCAAACAGAAAAAGGTTTTAATCTCTATTAGTATTTTTAAGCAAACTAAAACCCTTGTTCCTCTAGTGATTTCATTGCTTAATGTGCATCACTTCAGATATAATAGTGTTCCATAAAACTTCATTATATCTACATGAACAGGCCAATGCAACAGTTTTCACCTGCAGGTAGCACTCATGAAAATGTATAACATCTATAGATGTGCCTGGAGAACCCCTTTAAAAAATCAAATCAATTTTTAGTTCTCCAAACAGTTGTTGAGTACCATGATGATGTGATATGTTCCTGGAAATTGATGATTCACACCTTAATATCAACTCATCCTATCATTAGATTATAAAATTGAAATATTTTTACCAAAACGAAGGGTATTTGCATGCTTGCAGGATAAGTGGATTTTCATCTTATCTCTTGTTTTATCCATTTCTAGATTTCAGATCTTATCTACCTTTTTTTTTAATGCCAAATGTTAGCATTTTTCAAGACCCTTTTGAAATTGATACAAATAATCACTCTTTACATCCAAACGCAATGTCTTGGTGATTAAACAGATTAAAAACATTGGTGAAAAATAGCCTGTCTGTGCAAACTCATGGCATGTCATTTTATTCATAAAGCAGACCTATACATAAGCAGTAAACTAGAGATTAGTGGGAGGTACACTATATTACCAAAAGTATTGGGACACTTGCCTTTACAAGCACATGCCGACCAGCTGCCGCAGTTGTACCACGGCAGAATGGCACGTCTGGGCGAAACGACGTCGGATCCCCAAGCCAATGCGAGTGCCCGGCGGTCTCGATCACCGCCGGGCTCCCGCGATCGCTTGGGGCACACGGTGTGTAAACACACAGTTTCCGATTCTCTGAGGGGAGAACTGACAGATCGTCTGTTCATACAGAGTTTCCCTGCACAGTCCCCATCCCCCTTCAGTTAGAACACAAACTAGGACACACATTAACCCCTCCACTGCCCCCTAGTGTTAACCCCTTCACTGCCAGTGACATTTTTACAGTAATCAATGCATTTTTAATCGCACTGATAGCTGTATTAATGCCAATGGTCCCAAAAATGTGTCAAAATTGTCTGACGTGTCCGCCATAATGTCGCAGTCACAAAAAAATCGCTGATCACCGCCATTACTAGTAAAAAAAATATTAATAAAAATGCCATAAAACTATCCCCTCTTTTGTAGACGCTACAACTTTTGCACAAGCCAATCAATATACGCTTATTGCGATTTTTTTTACCAAAAATATTTATAATAATACGTATCGGCCTAAACTGAGGAAAAACATTTTTTTAATATATTTTTTGGGGATATTTATTATAGCAAAAAGTAAAAAATAATGCTTTTTTTCAAAATTATCGCTCTTTTTTTGTTTATAGCACAAAAAATAAAAAACGCAGAGGTAATCAAATACCACCAAAAGAAAGTTCTATTTGTGGGAAAAAGAGGACGTCAATTTTGTTTGAGAGCAATGTCGCACGACCACGCAATTGTCAGTTAAATCGACGCAGTGCCAAATCGCAAAAAGTGCTCTGGTCTTTGGCCAGCCAAATGGTCTGTAGCTGAAGTGGTTAATGGCGACCCAGTCTTAGACTGTAGGGTTCAATATTGAATTGACCCACCCTTTGTAGCTATAACAGCTTCAACTCTTCTGGGAAGGCTATCCACAAGGTTTAGGAGTGTGTCTATGGGAATATTTGACTATTCTTGCAGAAGCACATTTGTGAGGTCAGGCACTGATGTTGGACAAAAAAGCCTGGCTCACAGTCTCCACTATAATTCATCCCAAAGGTGTTCTATCGGGTTGAGGTCAGGACTCTGTGCAGGCCAATCAAGTTCCTCCAACCCAAATTCGCTCAGCCATGTCTTTATGGACCTTGCTTTGTGCACTGATGTGCAGTCATGTTGGAACAGTAAGGGGCCATGCCCAAACTGTTCCCATAAATGTCTTGGTATGCTGACACCTTAAGAGTTCCCTTTACTGGTACTAAGGGGCAAAGCCCAACCCCACACTATAATCCCCTCTTCACCAAATGATTTGGACCAGTGCACAAAGCAAGGTTCATAAAGACATGGATAGATCCCATAGACATACTCCTAAACCTTGTGGACAGCCTTCCCAGAAGAGTTGAAGCTGTTTTAGTTGCAAAGGGTGGGCCAACCCAATATTGAACCCTACGGACTAAGACTGGGATGCCATTAAAGTTCATGTGTGTGTAAAGGCAGGTGTCTCAATACTTTTGGTAATATAGTGTATGTGGGAGATATGGCATATTTTGAAAAAAAAAAAAACACAGATAAAACCTTTTATGTCTCCATACCATATTACTGTTGTCAGATAGAATAGGTTGTGAAATTGTTAAGTGTGAAAGCGTGACCTGTCATTCATTGGGGTTGATTTACTAAATGAGTTGAGAATTTTCATTTAGCAAGTTTAAAGATGGATTCCAGGTATGAATATTTTTCCATAGTTTCATTGGTCCAGCTTGGACCAATGTAATTATGCATAGACTATACCTGTGGGATCTACCGGAAAGCTGGAAATCACTGTAGTAGGCACCATTACAACAGTTATCTCCACCAGATTCCATGTCCCTGCTAAGTGGCTGCCCTGTTGCATTGTGAACACAGGAAGATGCCCACTCAGCACAGGCATGATTCGGCTAACACTTTGCATTTTCTCAATAAATACAAAGTGTTCTTTGATTGGATAAGGTGGGGAGACATGATGTCATAATGTCCACCTCGTACAATCACATAATGCTTTGAATTAATTGAGTAAATGCAAAGCATTCTCTGAATGGAGTCCATACCGAGCAACCTCCTGTGTTTAATAAGCAGCAGGCAAATTCCTTGGTGCAGAATCCAGAAACTAGTGGCACTCACCATAGTATTGGTACCTAATACAGTGATTTTCAGCTTCAATTGGATCCAACAGGTATGGTAAACGCGTAGTTACCTTGGTCCAAGCTGGACCAAAGCAACTCTATAAAAATATATGTGCCTGGAATTCTTCTTTAAGTTTGCTTAGTGAATATAGTGAAATTAGTTTACTTTAAATATTCAATAATGTGCACTATAAATAGAAAAATGTGGAATTTGCATGGACTTTACTAGATGATTGAAATAAATGCAGTTTTATACTGACCAAGGGCATTCACTTCAAAAAAGTGAAAATTCTTTACTCATTTGGTAAATCATCTAAAATGTATTTTACCTGAAATGCAATTAAAATGAAGATTCAATTGGGCTTTAATTATAAACACATATATTAATTTTAAAGCAAAGATTGAAGGTACAGTAGAAGAGTAATGTATTGCTGAGAAATCGAGGACAAAAGTTATAAAATAGAATTTTCTTCCAAAAGCTATTTAAATGGCTACTGACACTAAGAGATGCCCATTAAGCTGCAAAGAGAGTCATTACAGTATAAGAAGTTTTGTATAAGTAAGATATCATGGTAGAAGAAGACAAAGGGAAGCAGAGGAGAAGAGAAAAATGTCCAGCAATTTGCGCTCTTAGCTTTGGCTTTCAATTTTACAAGCATATAAAATGTGCAGTTCCTCTTACAACTGTTACAGCAAAATGCTTCTTCAAACATATTGTATATCTCCTCTATTGCTGATACTAAATAGCTGCTTTATGTGGATATATCTTGATCATAACGAAGGCATTTATTTGCCAGATGCTGCAGATTGCCACTCTTTACTATGTGTTTTTCAGTTGTATTATATACGTTTAAGTCTTTTTTTGAAAAAAAAGAAGTAGGGCAACTAGTATAGAAAGTGCCACTATAAACTAGCAGTATGGAGGGAGCCTGATACAAAATGTTGTTAAAAGCTGAGTCAACACTAAAAATTTGCCAAACCAGAATCCATTTTGGACGTAGTTGTCTTCTCACCTAGCACATCCAAATTTTGTGTTAGGTCCATCAAAAGGAGTCAGTGAAAATAATGTGGTAATGCCCAATTCTGGCACCCCCTTCCCCAGATGCTTCTAACATGCTTTTCTTTTTTATGCAGTCGTTTTTTTATACTATATATCTTTTTATGTTATATATCTTCAAGCTGGTCACATGACAGACAGGATCTGCTGCCTCTTCTTATGGCTTGGTGGTCCTCAATGGTGCAGAATGCAGTGGGGAAGTAAGACTGACACATTAGTGCCAGTCTCTGCAGCATTGTACTGTCCTGGCTGCTATGGTGATTGTGATGCTTCTGGGGAAATAAGTCAAACGATGCCGGAAAAGAAAGAGGAATTTACAAACCCCCTTTCCTCAGCTAGTTTCTATTTTCTACGGGTCTAACCTATCATTATGGGGTTATCAGTTCGCACCAACTCAACAGGATATTAACCACATCTGTTCAACAAGACCCAAGGTTCTATCTGCACATGGTAGTCACTCTTCTTTTCCCCCTTTTACCTTCAGGGTCCCCTGTGCCTCATTTTTTGCTCTGCATTAGGCCGTTCTCCCTTGAGTCTCATACTGTAGGGTATTACCCAGTGATTCAGATACCTTACCTATATGTAATTGTGTTAGACTTTTGCATACCTGTGTTTTTTCAACTGCATGAACTATGCTGTTTGACAGTTTTCTTGTGTGTATCATTTCACTTACCCTACACTTGTATGGGCTGTGTCCCTATCTTTGCATTGCATTCTTGTACAGCCTGTTTTGTCTCCTCTAATGTGGGGATAATTCCCAGTTGCTCTTTACTAATTATATGCTTTAATAAAATGTTCGAACAAGAGAAAAGAAAGATAAATACTTGGTTCAACATTCTACTATGTATGTTTTCAAATGTGAGTATTGCTTTAAATTTTATTCTTCTTAGGAACACATCCAACCCTTTTATGAAACAATCTACTGAAACTGCTGCCACCAGTTCCCACAGAAGAATATTCCAAATTTTACCAGCTCTTACAGAAACCTTTCCACTGATGGAGCTTTTTAATGTTTTCTTTAAATTAAAAGTTTGTGATATCTGTGGTCACAGTCTTTCTTTGTAAATTAAATCACATGTAAACACAGAAAAGCAATGGCAGAAAGAGTGGTCTTCCTCTTTTTTTTTAGACATATTTTGCATTTATTTTAGTTTTTCATATTTTTTTTTGTCTGATATAGATCTAGGTTTGTCCCAAGAATGTTTGAAGCCATTTACTCTTGGCTGGCTCACAACCTCTGCTTGAATTATATTCCAAACATCAACCTGTGCCTGGTATTACTTTTTTGCCATTTTCTGGTTCCAGTACATCTTTTTGACAACTTGTGATCAAAATTGAACTTGACAATTTTTTTTTATAGTTCAATGAATAAATCTTGTCAAGAACAATTGTACTGTTAGTAAAGGTTAAGAGATATGGCTAAATTGCCGCACCTCTGAAAATTGTATGCATTGCATGTGCTTGTGGGGAGTTTGTGACATGTCCCCATTCTTTTGAATAGGTTGCGTTTAGCAGGAGTACTGCTTGCCAAGTATGACAGGGGGATATGTTTTGAAGCATGCAAAGCATTGCGACCATGGCTTGTAAATACCTTCATCGCCTGCCTTGTGTTTTTAATGCCTCCAACCACAAGTCTGAATGAGCCCCTAATGCAATACAAAAATAATCTCAGATAATATTTGTAAATACAAAGGGGTATATTTTTAAAGCAGTGAATGTGACATTCACCAAATGTTCACTGCACACAGAGGTCAAAAGCTCAGAGTAAAAAGTATAACTAGTACCTACATCCTATAGTCATATGTATAGACAAAAAGGGGTGAGTGGGCAAAAGGATTTTACTTGGTACGTTAAAAGGACATAACACTGAGTTTAAAAAGATTACAAAGTTTATTAACATAATCTGACAATACAAAAAACATCTGCAATAAAATGGTATAAAACATGAGTCTGACCCTCTGTACGGCTGCACTACACCCACACAACAGATGTCATGAATACCATCAGGTGTATATCCTATATGTGAGTGTGCATGTAGTGAGTCAGACACAACATGTTTTGTGGCCGCCTGCTTCTTCAGTAGTAAATTTGAGGGGATTGGATTCTAGTAACATAAAAAGATACATAAAGAACAGAAGAATCAGATAGGCTGCCCACCAACACAAAGTAGTAATTCAGTCTGTTTATGGAAAAATCATAAAAGCACTGGATGGGTACAGGCAGGGGAAGAGGAAGGATGAGGTTTTGGCAAAGCACATAGATCACGTGAAATGCGTCAACTTCGTCCTTCCTCTTCCCCTGCCTGTACCCATCCAGTGCTTTTATGATTTTTTAATAAAGAGCCTGAATTACTACTTTGTGTGGGTGTGCAGCCTATCCGATTCTTCTGTTATACATGTGACTGCTGCAGTGGCAGGGCCTGAACCCCACCCTATGGTATTCACTTTTGGATCACAGCTGATGCCGACTCATCTGTGAGCAGTGGGATCTCCATTCACTTACCTGGATAAAAAAACACATATAATGTAATCCCAGTAACAAATATTATACAGTATATAGTTATATACAAAGTTACATATGATTCTTGGAATAAGTAGCTGTGTTAACACTTACTCCAGAGACCGAATGGAGATCCACCATCCACCACAAAAGCCTCAAAAGCAAAGTCTGCTGGGTGTCCTGAGTGAGATACCAAGCTACAAAATGTCTAAATATGTATGACACAAATAATCAAATCAGTATCCAGTAACCAATTATAAAAAAGGGGAGGAAAACGCTGGTCTATGCAAATTGCACATACCAAGAGTGGCCCCACATAATGGTGATTTCATAAAATGGAGATAAGGCAGCTGGAGCAGAGCTGAACATCAATTAGGTGAATTTGAATGATTCAGAATCAAAATAAGAAGTCAGTTGTAGTGTAGTACAAAGTTGGACCTTGTATCCAGTTAATATTTTGAGGAAAGACACTGAGTCTATGAATAAAAACCACATATGGATGCAGAAGGGGTGGGGCCTCTTACCACATATATAGGGGAACCCCAATCCCCACTTTAGTAGGTAAATCATCAAGTGGTAGGCAGTGTTCACTCACCTAATAAAATGCTGTAAGAATATACAGGACACACTATGTAGAACAGGTCATCCAAATATTCAATGCAGGTATATCTTCCTGGTACATGTGTTTTAAATTACATTGATTTAACTGCAATACATGTTTGGTGAATGTCAAATTAACTGCTTTATAATCATGACTGTGCTTTGCCATCTTAATTTTCATGTGTACATTGCCTTTTTTTTACAATAATATGTACTCTGAAAATTGGAAATCCGTTCCTACCCACAGAGATTCTTGTCAGTGCCAGTTGTGGATATTGGGGATCATTGTTCGAATGGCTTTGGATGCAGTGGCTAGATGTCAGTAAACCACATAAGGACGATATTGTAAAAGACAGTTTTTTCATTTTCTTCTAGAAGCCTATGACTTTATGGAACATTATGCTTTCCTCCAGAAGCCTCCTCTAAGTACAGAAAAGCAAACGATTGAATTGCTTTTCACTTTCTCATTGCATGTCTTGTCATTGTAACCCCATTTTAGCCATTATTTTCCAACTTCTGCTTAGAAAGTATACCTGACTGGCCAATGTCTTAACGTCTTATTTCCTCAAGTCAATATGCTTTGTTGTTGTGATAATATATATATATATATATATACACTCAAATATGTTATGATATGCTAGTATAGATTGAGACTGATTGTGGCTGTCACTTATCATATCTTTAGCTAAAATAATGAGACATATAGATGTATCTGCTTTATCTGCTCACTAGAGGAAAAGAACATTCAGAATTTCAGTACTTGCTGAATCTTAGTTTTCATTCCTGAAGTGACATGCTGAATGAAGTAGCAATTCTACTTGAAATGTTGATTCTAGAGCCGAGACAGAATGTAAAGTATGTTAGACTTGCAGAATAAACTCTCATGACAGCAGCTTTCTTTTGGGCTTTTTTCTTTATTTCACATCATTTCACTCTAAGCCAAGCTCTTTAAAGACTTTTTATTTCGGTGGTCTATATTATTCCTAAAACCTCTCAGTAGGGCTAGACTATATCAGATCATGTGCATATTTTTTCAGCTCTAATAGCTAAGTAGGTACAATTGATGCACAGTAAAAGCAGTGTTTGGTTTTGGATAAATCAACATATCTGCCAAATCTACCCTAAACTTAAAGTGAACCTGAACTCTAAAAGTGAAGATTTGTTATCTTATTGGGAACATCTAGAAATGTTAATTATGTTTTAGGATTGCCCTTTTGTCTTAAATTCCACCTAAAAAGCAGTGCACTTACTGTGCAGCCTTATGACTGTATATATGCAATGTGAGAAGCGCCGTTGCTTGTACCTGCTAGTTTTACAAGATTTGGAGTACGATTTTGTGATGTCACTAGTCTTCTTTTTGCTGGAGAGGAATCTGTACCTGAAGATAATCTGCAGTTTAAGGATTTCCTTATTTCTGTTTTATTTATTTTGTGGATCTGTGCTCCCTACAACTCTTCTGCTGCTCCTTGACTATGACAACACCGGTTGTTAGGTTACCAAGTAGTAACATGGGGTAACACCCCCGGTCCCAAAGCCCCCCCCCCATTCTGGGGTGCATGCTCGGATAAGGGTCTGGTATGGATTCTGGGGGGGCCCCTACACCATTTTTTATAAACTTTTTTTACATTTTTTAATTGCCAGCAGTTGTTTTTTTTACTTTCAGCTGTCAGCTGATGACTCATTGGTTGTTAAGGACGCAACGGCCACCTGCTTCCCAACAACCAGTACACATTCGACAAATACCGCATGCCTGGACCACTACTTAATTTCTGCGTGTATTTAATTATTTATTTCTGTGAATGGATTTTAACGCTTTTTCATTCAGTGTTTACCAAGCATTTTCAGCGTATTTCTGTAAATACCGCAAAATGGTCTTTCACTTTGATGGAATAAGTTGCATTTAAATACAGCTTCATTTCACGTTGCAAAGTAACAACATTTGATTATTTTAGATTTTATTTGATTATGGGGGATGATTCTTTTTCAAAGAGTGACAGCGTTAAAAGCTGTAAATTGGCCTGGGCAGGAAGGGAGTGAAATCGTCCAGTATTGTAGTGGTTAAAGCATAACTAAAGGCAAAACATTTTTGGATAGATCGTTTTTTATCGCTCTCAGTGCCCCCATTGGTGAAATGCACCCACTTTTGTTATGTTTACTGGTATCAGTGAAAGTGAATAAAAATCATAACTTTTTGGTTGCCACCATAAAAAGAAGAGCAGGGAAATCTTTTAATAGGGACACTAGATCTAGTCACTCTTTTAACAACCAGGGCTTCCCTCACTTTGAAGAATTTTTCTCCCACTTATATTATTTCTGCTTTGAGACAGAAAGTGAAGGGAAATCTACTCAACAGAGAAATGGATGCAAAAAAAAAACAAAAAACAAAAAAAACTGACATAACTGATAATCCTCCATTACTTAATATTAAATTAAAATAAAAAATAAAACGTTTTGCCTTTAGTTCTACTTTGATTTCATCGTGTTAGTGGTAAAAGTTTCAGTTAGTCCTAAACTAAAACTAATGGTTGGATGGTGTCCTTCAGGTAAAACCATATAGCTTAAAACTGATTTGCTTGAAATATGGTTATGGATTATGGTTATATGGTTATGGTCATCTTCCTGTTTGTCCTATTTAACTTTGTTACACATGGCAACACTTATTTTTGATTTTCGTACTGTAGCACACATAGAAACAGAGGATACCCAAGACCACAAGGCATCTGACAAGCTGAAATTTGTGCAGCCACTGTTTTAATATTCAAAAGGTCTACATTTTACAGTGACTGTGTCCAGGGAATGTTATTCCTTTTTTGTTATATATACTGTTTTAATATTGTCACATGCTTACTTTTGTCATTAACAAAAATGATTACAATATTGCGCAGAACATAACCAGAAACAAATAATAAAATACAGGAAACTGGAAATGCCTAAAACAGCAATTAAACAAGCAAACAGCAGTCTATCTGTATTTTTTCTGACTAGCAAATGATACCCTAGCTTCTATCAAACATGCATGTGAATTCAAACAAACAGCTTTTTAAATGTTAGGTTTCATGGAAACAGAAGTCATGAATTATGTGCGTATATGAGACATCCAGAAATTCTGATAGTTGAGAAAGAAAAATAACAAAAAGCAACAGGCTCTTTATTTATGCACATAAGAGCCATTTATGTGTCATCTCTTTGGTAAGTCCTACCCTTTTAGTAAATGACATGCCAGAAGATATTTATCAAAGCACTAAAGCATGCTCTCTAATATTCCCCTATTTTGTTAGATATTTTCTAACCTAGAGATCTGATCACATTAAATATGTACATTTTTTCAGCTGTGAGACTGCTTCATGTATCTTTCTGATGAATCTTAAAAGTACATAAGGTCTGTAGGGCAGCCTTTCTAAAGTGCAAATGAGGCTCAGAGTGGAATATTGTCTGCGAGACTTTCCAAATTATTTATATTCCTGCAGAGCATATTCTTCTCTCTTCTATGATTGCAGCAAGAGGGAACTCCCTGTCTCTTTTCATGGAAGAATGTTAGACATTGTTAATCACATTACTAAGCTGACATGTTGAGTTCTTCTTGTCTGATCACTACTTTTATTGAATTTATTAGCACTTGTCATGTATGAAGGGTGATAAGATTTTCAAAATAAATGGAAGTGTTAACAGCTATTAGCTTTTGATTGCTCACTGCAAAACAGTTCTTTGTGTGTACAGACAGGGGAATTGTAGTAATTGTTTATTATGTAACATAAATCTTGCATAGTTGTAGTTTGTATACATGAAAGCACTCTGCAGCAAGCCTTGGGGTTAGCCAGCAACACAGTTAATACTGGAAAAATGCACAGTTTATTTAAAGGATTCCACTTCATAATATAAAATTAGCTGTAGCATTTGTTAAAGGATAACATCCTGTTTGTTGCACATTAAAGAATTGCAAAAGCTTTAAATAATGCATGAAAAGGACTATTGTAATAGTGGTAAATATATATTAGCTACAATAATACCATGGTATTACAGAATTTACTGAGGGGATTTAAAGTTTTTCCTACTGGACTGGGTACAAAAAATGGTTTCATTGCAAGATGCTTTGCGGGTGTTCTGGACTGTGTGGTGTGTATGGTTAAGTGATCAGTGATTTTGACAACGAGAACAGTTATTTCCTGAATTTGACAATGGTGAGTACCAAAAATTATCTGTACCCTGCATTTGTTATCAAGCTGCACAAACTTGGGCTTCAAACTGCTGGTGACAACTACTTTACGGTTTGCACAAGGTTTGAAGGTATATGGTTGTTCTGAAGGTTCAATGAACACTTGACGAAACAACCAATGATCAAAACTCTCTAGGTACAAAAACAGTAACTGACAACTGATGGTAATAGAAGATATCAGTCAACATGTTGAAATGAGTTTCTTGCAGAAGAACAGATTATTATTTTCACAAAACGTAGTCAGTACAAACAATCATTTGGAGTACAGGGAAATTACAATCTTACATATATCTGTTACTGCTCAAAGTGCAAATTTAAGTACTTACAGTAGATAGCACCACCAATTTACGCAGAGCTTTATGTTTACAGTATATTGTACATTCACATCAGTCTCTGCCCTCAAGGAGCTTACAATTTAAGGTCCTTATCTCACATTTATACATACACATACTAGGGCTAATTTAGACAGGAGCCAATTAAACTACCAGCATGTTTTTGGAGTGTGGAAGGAAACCAGCATACCTGGAGGAAACCCACGCAGGCACAGGGGGAACATGTAAACTCCAGACAGGTAGTGCCACAGTTGGGATTTGAACAGACAACCCCAGTGCTGCTAGGCTGAGATGCTCACAACTTAGCCACTGTGCTGCTCGAATGATTGGAAACAATGA